>JBBMOI010000001.1:67862500-68210000 GCA_038088405.1 Porites divaricata | reverse complement strand
GAAATTGAAACAAGGGAAAATAAAAATTACCTGAGATAAAAAATTAACTATAACATATATATTAGCCTTTCTTTCACTTTTATCTTTTCAAAAAACAGTCTTGGAATCTAAACAAGCTGTCAATGTCATACCTGTTCTGTTGTCTCGCATCTTGTTGTGCATTTTGCATTTGTTGGACATCAGGATGTTGCCATGTGTTATGATGCGCAGGTACTCCACCATACGGCACACTGTAGTCACCAGCATTATGATAATTTGGCTCATCCCTATAGATAATAACAAAAACGTTTTCATTTCTTCCAGAAGAGATGAAATTCAAAATACAGCAAAATTCCAAATTTCATTTTGAAAAATGCAGCAAGAATAATAACACTACGTAACAGTACTGCCGCAGAGGTTTTATTTTGAAAGGTCAATCCACAGCATTTCATCAACAAACTCAATAACAAAAAGAATCACATTACAAGACTCTATCATCACTCTGAGTTTGAAAGGATTGTTGAAGAATAATTATCCAAAAAAGATGACTTGGTTTCCTGAAAATTCAGACAAGTGAGGGTTAATTTTGGCATCAGTTTTTTCTTTAAAAGACAATTCAACACTGGAGATACATGCTGCTAAGAATAAGTAGAGGAACTATTCCCACAATTCCCCAACTAAACCTTTGCAGACTAAGGTTTAGTTGATAAAAACTCAAGCTACACAGATGTACAATTTTTACCTTTTTTAAAAATAGGACCTTTGCTGTAAACTGACTTTTTTTTTTGAGTCAGTGAAAAAATAATGAAAAATAATTCTAATAAAAACATATCCCTTTTCCCAAATAGATCAGTCAATTGTTTGCACTTTAAAAAGAGCAAGCTTGGCGGAACCATTCATACAAAGACCATTTCTGCTAATTTTCGATGACAAAACCTTCGCTGAAAGTTGAAAATTGGCCATCTTTTTATTAACAAGTGAAAAAAAATATGGAAAATGCTTAAGTTGACAAGTTCTCCAAACAGATCAGTCAAACATTTATGCTTTAAAATAGCTCCAACACTAGCACATGAAACTTCACGCAGACATCGATAGGGTTCTTTCAACAAAAAATTTATATTAAAAGATTTATACGTAACTGCAGTTTTTAGTTTGATGAAAAACATATTTAAGGGATTGATGATCTTACAATTTCTCCATTTCCAGTTGTTGTTGTTGCTGTTTTTTTTATGTTTCCCATAGTATCTGGTCATTGAACTGCCACATAAACAGTTTACTGCACCATATTACTATTTTGCTTCTTTCACACTTTAAAAATGGCCAAATTGTACAAAATATTTTGTTCCTCATTACCCAAGGCCAAAGATAAAACCTTCTTGATGAGATTCAGGAATTGTCTGAAATGGAATCATACTATCCACAACAATAACAGTGTCTAAAAAACTTGCATTGTGTAAACCCCTGGATGAAATACTACCCCCAACCTTTTGTAATTTAGTAACTAGCTGCATCAACAATGATGCCTCAACTGAAAAACAGTCTGAGAAGAGAAGTTTTGGGTGACCTCCACCCTTAGACAAGGGTTTTGCTAAAATTTTCCTTGAGGATTTTTCGCTTTCTCAAGTCACTCTGTCCAGATAGCTGCAAACTTTAGGCAAGTTACTAAACATGCATAACAATAGACAGCCACTTCTAATACTTGGGTCTGTGTTAAGCTTATTTGGTTTGGGGCATTGTAAAATACAGACTGTGGACTAATGTTTGTAGGGTTAAAAAACAATGGGACTATTGTCAAAGGTTTGAACCCAGCAGTCATTTCAAAAGTAGGTTGAGTTTGATTGTCAGGGTGAACGTAGTCCTGAATAGGACTGTTGTTGTGGACAGTGACTGACGTTTCGACAACCTGTGCGGTAGTCATCTTCAGAGTCATCTTCAGAGTCAAATGGGACTATTGTTGTCACGTACTCATTTGCATGGTGAAAATAATAGTCCGCAGTCTGCGTTTTACACTGACCGATTTGGTTTTGGACGTTCTGATCAAGACCAGACGATGAAGAGTTTTTATTTAAGGGCAATAATCCTTTAATTACCAATCTCTTCGAACTCTTTTTATGGGTGGGCTCATTTCATGATGTCTCCCACCAGCACTATCTCTTCTTCCTCGATCAAATTCTCGATAATCTCCGCGACGTCTATTTTCCCAAGATGGCTCCCGTCTCCTGTCAGACCAATCATCTCGACGGGAACTCCTGTCGTCTCGATCGCGTCTGCGATCAGTATAATCACTTCTTTCGCGTCGGAATTTATCTCGTGCTCGTCTTCTGTCATACTCGTCGTCGCTGTCTCCCATAACTGCTCGTTATTTGAAGAAATATACCGCGAATCTGCAAAGAGAACAAGAACAAAGATGGCCGAACATGTGTGGTGAGCAGGCTGCCCAGAATCCTTCAGGAGATTTCTCGCCCTAGTTCCTCTCAGGGTCGTATGATGCCTGGGAGTATTGAACTCTGCTGGCACCCCTAACAATACTAAAACAATGGGAAGAATGACATGTGTTTGTTTTCAGTGACCAATTAGGAGAGACCTTAGGATCAGCTGCTACACTACTGGGGTGAAAACTATTCCTCGTCCCATCCTCTTCTCTAAGATGGTTTTTTGAGCTTTTTCAGTGCTGAATTGCGCATATTTTAAGTGTATTTCTTCTAAACTACGATTCTATCTGCTTTGAGGCTCTATAATCATTTAATGCCTTATTTATCGACGGCAAAGATGGCTACTGAGGCACGGGTAGTTTGCTGGAAAAACCGTGAAGAATGGGTATATGTGTACAGAGCCTTGTACAACTTTGACGACCCAGAAATTCAGAGAAAAGGAGTAGATCGTGTAGCTGCATGGAAAAGCCGCAGTGCGGGTAAACTCCCTCTTGCTATCGAATGCACATCAAATCTTGTTTCATCTCGGCTGGCTTTAAACAACGTTGTAGACGAAATTCAAGGCAGATTGACTCTTGCAATGGCTATTGTAAGATTCGTAAATGGAATGGTTGATCAGGTTCAAAAAGGAAAGTTTGCGCGTTCAGTGCAATCAATTGCAGGTGAAATCGGCTTACCTGATTGGCTTGTTGATTTAAGACACGAGGCAACTCACGCGAGTTTGCCGTCCATGGAAACACTGCAGAATGGATTGCACGTGGGTTTGCACTGGCTGCAAGAGGAGTACTGGGAGGCACAGATAAAGACGCAGGAAGAAAGTGAACAAAAACTTTCCAGGTTGCTGAATGAGTACAGGGATGTTGCTCTTATCTGTGCTTCTATGAAACAAATGAAAGGGAAAAACAGCAGTAAAATGAAGGAACTCTCAGATGAGATAGCCAGTATAGTGTCAACAAGTAATCTGTGGTAAGCATCTGTTTCACTGGCTTGAAAATAAGATTGAGTCACCCAGCCACAAATTCTGCAGAGCATGGCAACTACACACAAAAGTCTTGTTTTTACATACCATTCCACACACCAAAATCTTAGTTTTTTACTTGACTGCATGCCTATTAAAGATAACAATGAAGCCGCTAACCTATTACCATATTTGCAGTTCAGCTGATAACAGTTGCATGTGCACAGCTAAAAATAGCTTTGCATATGTGCAAACTTCACCTGGGTGAGCAACTCATTATATACCTCTGCATTCGTAAAAGTGAGCTTCTGATTAACCATGACCAAGTCCACAGAAAACAGCACTAATTCTTTTTGGCACTTCATCTATAAATCTCTTACACTGCTGTATACCAAATGAATTGTATTTATTCTTATATAATTACTATATTTAAAGCTGCCTGTATTATAAATGTGTGTGATTCATCACAGAATGAATCACCTTCTTTACCTACCTCTTCTGTTGGGTGTGGATGCTGATATGTGACAGACTACTAACTTGGTTAGTAATTTGCTGTGGAGACCCTTTAAAAAAGTGGAAATTATAAACTATATTTAAAACGTCTTACCTTGATTGGATACCAAATGCTGTTATCTGGACATAGGCTACTACATGTATAAAAGCCAGATGAAATGGTTACTGGCTGAAAAAAAAACAATGATAAAATTGCTTTTAGTGGGCAGCTTTTAATAACAAGTTTTGGTATTGAAATTATTTTCTTATTTACTAGAAATGGCAATATGTTTATTCAAGAGACATGTTGGGAGGACTGTTGTCTCATGACTGGTAGAAATACATGTAGATGCAAAGGAAATATTAGTGCTTCGTTCATCAACATCTATTTAGCACAAATTTTGGGAAAACATATACCATTACTTACATTAATTTTCTCTTGGTTTTATTTGGTGATGCTTAAGGTTGTCTTTTCATTCTTAGGTCTCCTCTACTAAGCATTTTGTCCTCCAAAGAAATGATGGTTCCATCCATTGAACAACTGAACACACTGGGAATAAAATGGCCATTAGAAGACAGCTCCTCGGATTTTTTTATATCTGATGTTCCAAGGGAGATTCTTAAAATCTGGAAGACTTTACTTATGTCTGTTGACAAATCATCTACAGAATTTATATTTCTTCTTATAATTCACTTGCTGGAAGAACTGTCAGATGTTCACAGTAATCCAACTCAAAGGAGCTTCTGCCATTTTTTAGCTGCATGGGTAAAGCACTTGCTTCAAGAACAATCAGACATAAACCCATCTTTGTTAACAAAAAGTGGTTTTTCTTGGGTCAGCATATTGCAGGTCACACTAGATAACCCATCAGTGTACTCTTCTGAAATTATTTCACTGATTTTGAAAAACTTGCCTATGGTTTCTACAGGATTGAAAGAGAAAATTAAACATCTGGTTGCAGTGTTTGTAAATTTGGAATGCAGCCAGTCGGACACAATAGTTGATGAATCTCTGTCCTTTGATCTTGAACAGTGGATAAAAGAGAGACAAAATATATCAGCAACACTTAATCCTAATGAACCACAAGAGGACGACACCCATGTTGGTGTTGAGTGGCAAATCAGTAAGGCACTAACACAATGGCATTTAATTCCACTTGGGGAAGTTGTAGGAACACGTGACATGTCTCCTTGTAATCTGTTACTTTCACAACCTTCAGGAGATGTACCTACTGCAGTAAATGGTTTGGAGTGTCAAAGCACATTAGAGAACACTAATCCTGTGGCTGGTTGTAGCGATGATGCAATTTTTATTGACACCACTGTCAATGTCACTGTCAGTGGTGCTAATGATGAGACGAGCAGAGTCCATAATAGTGAGCTGCATCCCAGTGCTGCTTTTCAAGAGAGAGGAGCTTTTGAATTAGTTTATGTGGACAATGATCAAGAACTCCCTGAGACATCTTTTTCTGGTGCCTTTGAAAGAGAAGAAGACACAAATTCCATTTCAGAGCATATTTATTTGTTCTGACGGTAGAGTTCTGGTAGTTGATTATTAATATTATTTATGTGACAAATTTCATTCTTGCAAAAAAATACATCAAAACAGTAATTTTTAATGATGTTTAGATGTATCCTTGCATAATGCCATTTTCCTACAACTGTGAGGACTTTAATACACAGTGATTTAGTTATCTCTGCATCCTGTGTTCTTGACACATAAAAATCCCGAAAGACACAAAATAATTCATGGTATGCTTATTGCAGGACGCAAAGAATGATCGAGCGATTTGAAGATTTTTTGGTATAATATCCTGTTTCTTTGATTTCTTGGCCATTGTTTAAAGATGCATATTTGTTTTAGTCTTGTTTGTGCTTTAGAATAGAAGGACTATATTTTAATTTCAGTGTACTGTAATTCAGAGGTTTGGAGTCTGTCTTCAGATTAACTGTCTGATTACATAAAAGCCCCAAGCATTTTCAATTTTGGAATTGTTTTTTTAACTGGGACTCACTGGTTCTGGACAGGGCCTCATGATTTTTGAAATCATAAGATGAGTCCCAGGTCTCACCATAGCTATTTGTAACAAAATCATTGCTTACCGAGCTAGTGGTAGTTGAATGTAGAAGCTTACTCGCTCAATGATAGTTGTGGAGCCATGAAAAGTGGCCACAGTATTTTAGCCTGATTACCGAAATGAATAATTCAGAAACACCATGCATCCAAAACATGAGCAGCGACACATAACGAGAGAAAGGTCATACGGTCAAATTTTACAGAAAACAGGATAATTTAATCAAGAATTCCTTTTGTCCTTCTAATGAAAGATGAGAAATTACGCCAAGACTTACTTTACCTCCATATCTCATCCTTAAAGCAGCGAAAATTTCTCCCAAACTAGTTTAGCTTTTTAGTTATTTTGAGTGTCCCACCACTGTACGTACAGTTTATTTATTTATTTACAATTATATTCTTATAAATTCTTCTAGTTGTCTACAGTAGTAGAAATAAACTGTTGTTTGTTTGCGGTTGCGTAAATCTCAAAACGGCAGGACTTTTTCGCGGGTGACGGGTAAACTGGTGAAATCGACTTTGCCGCAGTTTACACTACTTTTAAAACTCTCTCTTGACAATGTCACGCCGTCAAAAATAAAAAGTGCAAACCATAAAACATAGAAAGAAAATAGAAACAGAAAAGAGAATAGAAAATGAAAGAAAAAAGATAATAAACATTACAAAAAGTGATATTTTAGCGACATTTTTCTTCACAATATCGCATGAATGAGATAGTTTAAGGTCCCTGAGGAACTCATAAAAATTAATTAAAAATAATATTTATCCTGAGGCCAGACAAATACTATCGAAAAATACTGATTAGGATGGCTACCATGCCGCATACTAGGACAAAAACTGAGCTACGACAGAGAAGGCAATCTCTTGCAGTCTGTTATAAACATAGCTAAACAGTTGGGAAAGTACAATCATCTTTCGTCTTGATCTGGAAGAAAAAACCAAACTACACAAACAAGATCTTTTCCCCTTTTTATAGACTGTTACAAAAAATTAACGGAGAAATGACGCTGTACATCACGACTTCTTCAGTTAGCAGTGAATTGTGTGATTATCATTTGAGTCATGTCGAAATATGCAAGTATGGGTGACAAACTTGTCAATAACCATTTAAAATAATAAGCGTCGAACAATCTTTTGTGCTCCATAAAGTCTCCGGGGAAATTATTTTTTTTTTCTGAATTGTGTAGTTCCAGCAAATATACATACCCTCACCCCCACAGAGGGCAGAAATTCCAAGAGGGGGCGGGGTCCGACACCCGCCACCCTACACAAAATAAACTTGTAAGAGGCAAAATACTAACCGAAAGGATACAATAGTGCAATAACACCTACGTGAGACTATATCAAAGAGCAGAGAAACGTTTGACGCTTATTCTAATTTGTTTACTGCAGAATATCCTGCGACATTTTGACGTAACGTTTTTCAGTGTAGCTGGCTACGTCTTAATAGGGGTAAACAATTCTGTTTATTATATATTGCAGTATTTGATCCCTGTTAAAAGTTTGGGGCTTGTTAAACTCGGTAAATAGGTCTATCTCCAGTTTTTTCTAATGTGAATGGGTCAGACAAGTGGCCTTCTTCGATGCTTTTATAATCTTTGGCTGGTCTAAAGCACATTCTGCGGTTGTTGCACGGTTTGGAAGGATTTTTTTTTAGGATTGTTTCTTTTTGGTCTGCAGTTTCCAGTTTCAAGGGTTAAAAGCTTCCCTGCAGATAGAGTATCATTAAGAAAATGCACTCAGGTTTTTGAGACTATTTTGTCCAGGCCTAATAAAAATCAAGCTAAAGAGCTAGCAAACAAATGATATAATCTTTTCTCACCTCATGTTGGCAGTTTCCCTAGGGGTGAAAATTATACGATTCATCAACGGGTAAAGGCGTTTTTATTCAAAACCCCACTAAAATGCGCCTTGTTTTGCCCTCGCTATGTCATACAGGAAAAAAGAAGAGAACACTTCCACAAGAGTAGCATCATTTGTACTCCCAACCTTAAGGGTGCAAGATTGATAAGTGAACGAAGGAAGTGTCGCAAAACTAGCACCGCAATCTAGACAGCGAAAACACTGTTCTCCTCTTAATACCATGAAAAATAAGGATGGCAATGCGCTTGCAAAATTCTAGGCGCACATCATGCAATGACCTAACAGATCCCAATGGTAGAGTATTAATTACATTGTAAAAGACAGTGTATAGCAAATTCCGACAAGCCAAAAACAACAAGTTGCAAGGTGGGGTTTAACATATTTCTTGGAACAATCATCAGATAACACTTGCCTTTGTTCTTTTTTCCAGCTCTTTGAAAAGTGTTTCTCGACTGACCTGAATAAATTAGCGTTTATACCAGAAGGTATAAAACCAAGAAACACACCCAGTAACTGGGTGTGTGCCCTTAGTATCCACGAAGCATGACCAAGCGTGGTGAACTGTAATCCAGGACCTTGATTACGGCCTGGCCAGTTCTTCAGAATCTAAACAAACTCGGCAGCAACAATGCAGCTGACATGGTTGCTGTTGAACAGCCCATCTAAAAATGTGGTGACGGATGCATCCTTGAATCAGATGTGATAAAACCCCATCATTATGGCCTAGCAGGTGTGCTTGCGTGGAGTTGACTAAACTTGGGAGACATAAACGGCACCAAGGCCGTTTGCACTGCTCAGAATGTGAATTGCCAGTTGGGTGACGACGTAAAGACGCCCCGGCACTAGAAGCAAATATGGAAAACCAAATTCCCAGCCAAAAGGTGCATAAGCAAAATCGCTAACGCGGGAACTTTTTTCGAGAGACAAAGGAAGCCTTACCAGGGTCTTTCTTAGCCTTACTCCCAGTTGCATTTAGCCACGTGACCAAAAAGCAGAGCAGATGTGAACTTGGCCACTTTAATTTATACCGGTCCTTAACCCTCTTGAAATTGGCCTACATTTTAGTTCTAAGACGTATTGGTAACACTCTTTTTCACTGCCGCTGTATTAGTTTGTTTGGATTTCTCTTACCGTTGCCACCGAAAGACTTCACGGTCAACCAAGACCACACGGCGTCTGTTTTGCCCTGAACAACCACCTGCTAATCACAGATGTGACTAAAGTATCAAGAGAACGAAGAGCAGCAAATTGTGCGTAATATTATTTGCTCCGAAAAGAAAGCACAAGTTATAATCCAAATGGAAACCCCTGAAGGCTCTCCTATTACTCAGTTTCGTCGCCATTCATTTTCTCTGATTTTCGCTACTTTTGAAAACTTTATTTCTTTGATTACTATTTACTGGAACTGAGTGGAGTTGATGGATTATCGACGGCTTTCTACACCAAGTGTTTGGAGTTCTAAGCAATACTGTAAATTTAAAACATAGTGCGAGTAGTGGAGGGCAGAATCCTTGGCAGTTACAAAAGGACAGTTTTGCGCCATGTTTTGTCCCGTTACGGAGAGAAAGAAATATAATAGAGCAGCGTGTTGATTGACTGTAATCAGAAGAGCGCTTGACTGCAGAACGGGAGGTCGAGGGTTCGCCCTTGCCTAGTCCCTAGGCCTCATTATTCCGCGCGGCCAAAGCGTTTTGGATCACGTGGTCCGTTCGCCTCGGATACGTCACCGAAATGAATTGACCGAGAGGGACTGGGAAAACGCCGTACAGGGACTAGGCAAGGTTCGCCCGAGGCCGGACTATTACTCAGGGCCTTAAAATAACTGAGAAATGAAGGTACTCCCTTTGCACTGCAAGCGGCTGGGCCATCGTATGGCTCGGATGACCAGGTAAAATAGAGGTCTCGTTTCCATTAGGAGACGGGGGACGAGGTTGTTTTTTCAAGTGCCCTTTGTGACCTGGGATGCTTTCCATTATACCGGACCGACCGGTCAGGGACCACTCGGACTAACCAATTAAGGGAAAATGGAACAAGTTGGAACCAAAAGTTAGACCGAACTGATTGTTGGGTAAAGTGTGACTTCCGAAATTCGTCTTTGAGCTTCATGTAGCTTGCTTCTGAGTAAACGGACGTATTTGGTCGAACTAGTGGAGGTTGTTGGAATGAGCTGTGGATTTTTTTCGCACTGACGGTCAAAGCCGTAGGGACTGGGGTCACGTACTGCTAAGAGAAAAACGCGGGAAAACATCGTAAACCGTCGGAGAAGCCAGTAATATATTTGTCTTTAAAGGCTTTAAAAACTGACGAAAAACAGAAGAAAAAACAAATTAACTAGATGCCCTGAGCCTTGGGTGCAACTGTGCATAAAGAGCTAGTTTACGTCTCGCATTTGAAGCTTACACACACTGCCCTCAGTCGTAAAAACTTTCATCTAAACTATCCGCTGTTTTGATTGTGGTGACGAGCTGGAGCGGGACTGGAAACGAAAATTTCTGAAAATGGAACGGCAATTTTCGGTCGAGCGAAGGTCGGACGACGCTCGGACTGGACCGATCGGTCAAAGAGGACCACCTCTGGAGGTGGACCACTTTGACCGGGAAATTTCCACCTGGGGCGAACCATTCCATTTACGTTTGGACCGAAATTTCCGGAAATTTTTGCATTTGTACCCACCAGCCTCCCCTTCCCTAGATCCGCTTCTCCATAAACTCATGGAGGCAAGAGTTGGGTCAAGGAGTGAGATACACGAGGAAAGTAGGCACAAATATTAATTTGAGACATGAATGCACTAACGATAAGTTAGTACGATAGGGAGACTGGAGACGATAAGTTAAATGAGCCACAAGCGGTTTGACCAGCGGATGAATGTCTGCGTTTGCCATGCACAAAGAATGCAAACTTTCTTTAGACAATAAAACGAGACAGAAATAGTTATCTCGTTAAAAACGCAGCTATATGGAGGGAAATCAGCAGACACAGAGCCAAGGAGCCACCAAACAAGCAATGATATATATCTGCGGAGGTAAGAAGAAATCGACATTGAAAAGTCACCTTTTAAGCGAAAGCAGACGATCTTTCGACTATTTGACAGCTCAAAGAGCTGGACATACCCTGCTAGCAGAGGCTTTTCCCTTGTGTTTCTCAGCGTTGTACTGCCATTCTCTTCACGGTTTTGGCTGCTCGCGTTTTGTTTTGGCTGTTTCTGGTTTCCTCGGCACAGAAACAACCAAAACAAAACGCGAGCAGCCAAAACCGCGAAGAGAATGGCAGTACAACGCTGAGAAACACAAGGGAAAAGCCTCTGCTGGCAGGGTAAGCTGGACAGCACGTGCAAATATGATTGTCATGCATATTTTTTGATATAGTGCATGTTATTCAGATAAACCACATTGCAGATTACTGAATAAAAATCCATGCCACGCATTAAATTGAGTTCCAAACCCATGATGTAGTGACTTGTGTTGTGAAAAGCGATATGTAAATGTTAATGGACTTCGTATCTTTAATTTTCGCGTTTTTGCTTTCTTTTAGAATGCCATACAGAAAACGAGATCAAATCTCGAGATCCTATTCGTTGCCGTGAATGTGGATACAGAATCATGTACAAGAAAAGAACAAAACGAAGTATCCTTTTTGTAATAAATATCAAAGATGTCAAGATATGACTTGCCAATACAAAGCAGAATTGAAGGTACAATCAAGGACACTCAACTTGGGTCACACTGCTCTGGTACCTACCTTTCTCTCTTTCTGTGTTGTTTTGTAATGGTTTTTCAGTGGAATTGTCCAATTTCGGAGAGAGGAAAAAGTATGTCGAGCACAACATGTCAACGTTATTCCTTTAATTGACCCAAGTTCTAATGTCACGAATTGTGGCTCAAGATTTGAATTAATTTTCTTAATGTGGCAAAAGCTGTAAGACTTGTTTACACCGAGGAATTTTGACAAAATAATTTGAGCTAAAAGCCCTATTCACACTACAACAAAAAATAGAGTTTGGTGCTTGCAAAAAATGTGAAAATTTTGTATTTACCAATTTTTTGTTTTTGTAACCTTGTTCACACTGAAGTTTAGCCTGCATGGCAGGCGCAAAAAGGGGAGGGGTGGGAGAATTGCACGAAAGAGGGGAAAAGGGAAGGGAGCACCTGCTATAAGACCCGGCCTGATCAATCGATGACAATCAATCATCGGAAACCAATCGATCAATCGATAACAATTAGTCAATTGTTATCGATTGCTATCGGCCAATCGATGACCAATCGATAATCACAAGCTCGAGTCCTCAAATCTTTATTTAGTCACGTCAATACGGGCCATAATGTGTCTGGTAGGGTCAGTCTATTTCTTACTTGTTCTGACTCGCGTCTTGAAATTGTTATTTGCAAGCTTCATGTTCGCAAGTACTAATTTTGTACGATGGCAGTGAACATTTTCTTCCCATTGACTGCCAGTAACCAGAAAACTTTAAACCGTAGGTTTCTGTTGTAACTTGAAAGAGTACAAACATTTTCATCCCAGTTTAGTTTGTGTTAACAACGTTAATTTTCTTGCATTATACCCGCATTTAGAGAGATCAGTAAAGTTATTGTTGCTGTTGTTGATGGTAACGATGATCTTCACAATTACATGTCACCATATTTCTCTTGTCAAATCATTTTTTTACCTCCCCAAAAGATATGGTAATCGATGACAATTGATGACAATCAATGACAATCGATGGCAATTAAGAAACACAAATTTTTGGGCCATCAATTGGTCATCGATTTCCGATATCAATTGATTAATTGTTATCGATTGATATCGATTGCCATCGATGTTATCAATTATCGATTTCATCGATTGATCACACCGGGTATAAGAGCCAGTGTTTTGTATTCCACCCAACATTTTCTGAACTAATCCGATAAAGTCAACTGTTAATACGTGACCAATCACAAGTAGGGCGCCTCTGAGCATGGTCCAAACTTAATTACTTTGTTTACCGGAAATTGTCAAGTTGAGATGCTTTTTTCAAGTAATATCATAATCAAGGGAAATAAAACATCTTTACTGTTCTTGCTCCCGAAGCAAACACGGCAAACATATAGACTAAGAGCAGTCTCTCTCTTTTTTTACTAGTGCACTCTATGACAAACAATGATCAGTTTTATGTGAATACACAAGACCTTTGGTCTTACCTCATCAAACATAATCGTAACAAAGTACAGAACAGTCACCAGTAGCATGAGAAATGAATATTGAAAGGAGAATTATAAACAATCGTCAAAAAAGCTTAACGGATGGTTTTTAAACAAAGCTTCATCCCTCTCTTTACAAACCATTTAGAAGTTCATTCAAGACGGTTTATGTTTTTGCGGAAAAGACAAAAAAAAAGATGTCCGGCAAGAATCGCAATCGCTTTGAATCGCCGCTTGGTGTCTGGACAAATCCATTATACAAAACCTCCTGGGCATCTCTGCCAGCTAAATAAGGTATTACAGACGGTTGGTTCCTGTTCGTGTTTTAACGTAAAGTTGCTACATGATTGCATTAATTTTGATTTTCCAAAGATTATGCCAGTAGAACACATTTCCTTGATGCCTTCATCATGTTCGTCTCTCACTAATTCACGCCAGGATACACGCCAATAAGTTACTCATCAAAGCTTAGCCAATCAGGAATTTGCGTACACCAGCGTCCGCAGCAATGAACAAAAGGGGGTTCTTATAGCAGGCGTCCCTTACTCTCTCTCCCCAATCCCCCTCCTTTTTTCCCTTCCTCCCTATCCCCTACGCCTTTCAACACCTGCTACGCAGGCTAACTGAAGGTAGTCAAAGATACTGTAATTGGTCACAATCATGAATGAGCACAGCCTTGTGGTACTTGAGAAAATTTTGGTTGGTGAAAAAAATCGTTTGCACTAGAAATTACTAAAAGATTTTTTTGCAAAACAAACAAAATTTTGCATAATGCAAAGAGGGCCAAATATTACACTCTATTGACAAAATGCCTGCATTAATGTGTTCTGTGATCAATACGTTTTTTGGCATAATATTGATAAATTTGTTTTTGTCTGTACATGTCATGAAAGCAAGCCTTGAACTGTTTGCTTTAAACTTAAGATCGGCTCCCAGCTTAATGTTTTGTTCAAGCCTAGATAACCGTGTCCTTATCAGATGTAAAGACACTCATCAAACATTTGTTTTGTTTTTCCGTTATGAGTTATTAATGATTTTTTAAACATTATTTCTAACTCACACAGGCATTGATAATTTTCATGGGAAGTACTTTTAATCTGCTTCTCATCTGTCATGAGACCTTTGGCTTACTGGACCGTTATTATTGATTTTTAGTTAATCATGATTTCAACAGCAGTTTTTGTAAAAAAAAGTTTATTTTTGGTATGTTATTTTTATCATTGTCATAAGCATTAGTTACTAACTAAAATCAGACACATAGAGGATATTACATGGCCGCGTGGAGATATGAAATTTCTCTTTGAGTGTTGAAAAATATTTCACGAGTGAGCCCAGCGAACGAGTCAAATATTTTTTCAACTCGAGACGAGAAATTTCGTATCTCCAAGCGGCCATGTAATGTTCTATTTATTATATAAACACCAATGAAATACCAAACCATTTCACTGAAACAGTTTTTTCCTGCGAAAGGTGCGATTTGTTATGTAGCCATAGCAACATTGATATTTTCACGTGTGAAGATATCATGTTTTCGCGCGAAAGCTCACATGGTATTTCATTGGTGTTTATATAATAAATACAGCTATTCTCCTTAACATTTACTTCCCTACCTAGTGGTTGTATTCGATGCCAGGTGACATCAGAGCTTTGAGAGAGGATTTGGTGCGATATAAATCGATATAAATGGTATAGAACTTTCAAGAGTTGTTCAAGTGGATGCGACTCAAGTTCAGCTCCTGCTTTTTCTGTAGTTCTTGTTTGTAATAGAACCAAAAGAAACATTGTCCATAGTCTGACACTTAATTTCATTTAGTTCACTTGTGAAGCTCTTAATCAAGGGTTCAATTTTATGATTGTACTTGATTTATTATTATTCAACCCGCACATGTTGCCACTCTGTAAACCAATGAAATATATACGGACTTGTTTAATGCTGTATCTTCTATTTAACACTGTATTTACATGAACTTTTTTATGCTCCTGTTAAATTTCTAATGCCATTATCAATTGTTTCGTGCTTTGTAAGGTATTGAGTGCTTTAGTAACCTTTATTATTCCACTATTATGTCATTTTACCAAATAAGGTCAAGAGAACGCGCAAAATACGAGGCCGTAATACACTGTAGTGTCCTGGTTTAACCCGTTTACAACAGGGCGAATACCGGCGGATGCAAAAGGAGCAACTATGGCTAACAGAATCAGGTGTTTTGGATACTCTTACTAGAAAATGGAAGCCAACATAACATTTTTCTTTTACATTGAAATAATTAACCTCTCATTCAATGGTTTGGCATATAATGCGTGCGAACATTTTGCTCATTGTTAACGTCATTCTCACAAACGAAATCAGGATGTTTCTGAATACTTTTACCAAAAAATAGAAGCCAATTGTAAAAAAACAATTTTTTTAAAGTGGAATAATAAACCTCTTATTCGATTCTTTAGCATATAATACGAGCGGTCATTTTGCTCATTGCTCGTATTTTTCTTCGCCCCTGCGGGACTCGGAAAAATACTACGCAACTCGCAAAATATCCGCACGTATTATATGCTAAACCATCGAATAAGGTGTATTTATTTGCTTTCATAATACGCTTTCGATCGCGCAATTCTCTAAACCATGATCAATTTCAATAACTTAATATAAGTGTTACCCGATCTTGTCATCTTTTATTCTAGATCCTTAACTGTCGTCTTGGTTGCTTTGCTGGGCTTGTATGGGCGTGGTTATCTCAAAATCATTTATAATTTTTTGCGATTACAGTAGATTTTGATGAATGCTGTCTTATGTGTTTGACTGAATTTCTTCAAAAATTAACATCATTTTCAATTTATTTTAAAGTAGATATAACTCGATTAATTTAAAAACCTGTATTTACTGTTGTCTATCAAATACTGTATACAGTTCCTGACTAAAATTGTTAGTAATAAATATTCTAATAATATTTTTATGAGTGTGTTAGCGTAACTTGGGTAATACTAATTACCGGTAACAATTATTCCTCGAGCCCGAATGGGCTCTGTGTCAATAGCCCATGAGGCCAAAGGCCGAATTGGCTATTGACTCGGAGGCCATGAGGGCAAGAGGAATAATTGTTTTAGTAAAATCCAACTAGTTGGTCAAAAATATCGAGAATAAGAAAAGTTTAGCTTGTTAAAGCTAGTCTTCAATCCTTTTTTGCCGCCAAAAAGCCCTCGCTTTTCGCTACTAGTGGGCTATAACATATAGCCTAGTAGTAGCTGAACCAATCAGAATGCAGCATTTATGATAGACCAATAGTTGAATTTTACTAAAAACTATTACGCAGTTCGAGGAGAATGTTATCAGTGGAATGATAACAGCCGCCGAGATCTTCATAACTCTTCACCGCAGGATACTCAGTCTTATTCAATAATGACTTTTTAGTCATTCAAAGAGTCTTCAACATATTTTTAAATTCTCCTTCACAGCCATTAGTAGTAAATATCGAGACAAAACAACTTAAGCTAGCAAAACAGCCGCCATTGTTTTGGTTTTCAATGCTGGTGCTTTTCACTGCTAGTGGGCTATAACATATAGCCTACTGGTATCTCAACCAATCAGAATGCAGCATTGATAATAGACCACTAGTTGGATTTTACTAATAATGTAATAGTTTGTGTAAAACTGCGTGATGTAATGGCAGCACTTTGAATATAGTTTGTGCAAGCGAATGTGAACCTGAGTTTCAGATAAAGATAATTGAACCAAATATATTCTGCTATTGTTGAATTTTTCACCCCTGATCTGGTTGCCTTCACTCACTTTCATCTGGAAAACGCTAAAATAACTGGGAAAATCTGCCCTATTAAAATGGTGGCATAAAAACTGAGCATGCTGTTTTTCCCTTGTCCTCTCGGGTAGCCTAGACATTTAGATTATACGTCGTATTTACAAACCTCAGAGATAGGTGGAATTAGTGCCTCTTTTCAAGAAAGCGCACCACTTCGAACCCACCCCCCTCCCCAACCCACTTAACACCACGCCTTGTTCTAACTCAAAGGTATTCCAACTATGAAAAATGAACCATTAGTGGACATCAAGCACGGTTTTTCCCTTACGCGCTTCCCATGTTTCGAGGAGAAAGCCCTGGGGACGAGGCTGAGCCAATCAGAGCGGGCAGAACTTTTAAACAGTCGAAACCCTATGTGCGACCAGCTCTCGTAAGCGACCACCACCCGTAAGCGACCACCTATCCAGAACATTAAAAACTTTTCCAGTCAAAGCCTTACAGTTGGAACTGCCCTGAAAGTTTAATGATTTCCCATTGTTTTTAAGCTCACTGTAGGCGACCACATGACGCATTCTCTAATCTTTACAATAAATCAGCCCTTTGCCGTAGTGCCAGCCTTGCATTCAGTTTTGTTTCATTTTAAACATCAAGTGACGTCTGGCTACAGCATCTCCTTAATTAGAAATCCGACAAGAGGAACTGGTCTTTTATAAGTACGTGTTGCATGGACCTCTGCATTCAAAAAGTTTCTTCTGATCTCTATGTTCGCTGCGTGTACTGTGCTTCTTAGAATATACTGACATGTACGAAGAACGTTGATAACAACATGGAACTACACTGTCACTGAGTCGACCACGGTGTTGCAGAGGCGGATTCAGGGGAGACGCCCGGGGGGGGGGGCGAACCCCCCCTTATTTTTAGACTAAACTGAGGCCCAAAGGGCCGAAAAAAACATTTTTGAGACCGCCCCCGCCCCCGCCCCCCTTATCAGAAGGTCTGGATCTGCCATTGTGTTGTGTTATTGTTTTTTTTTCTGCTCTCATCTCTTTGCCCTGTTCCCACGTTCTGAACGCCTGGAACAGGCAACTTGGGCCTTGCCTTCAAGCTGTACACAACCTTGTATAAATAACGCCCTGACTTTGATGGGCTCTTGCGCCCTGACGCATTTGTCACTAAATTCTATTTTGGTTGAAGGAAAGCTGACATTTCGACAATTTTGTCAAGACAATAAAATCGGGGATTCTCTTCTAGTCGGAGGCCTCTGCTGAAAGGGAACATCTGGGGCTACAAACAATGAAAATTTCTCGGGGGTACTCCTGGGAGTTCTTGTGGGGAGGGGGGCCAGTTCTCCAAATCCTAACCATATTTAAGATCAAAAAATGTCATTTCGCCCCTCCCCTCGTTTTCAGACCAGACCTCTAAAATCCATACCCGATTTCAGACCTGGCCTTTAGGTAGAAATTATGTTATCATTACCAGAAGCCGGCTCCTGTCATTACTTAGATTAGAGCGCAAACAAAATAATTCTTCAAATCCATTTCCACTTCGCGTATTTCTCTTTCTTTCTTTCGTTCATACGAAAACCAGACCCGATTCCAGACCAAATTGGGCAAAGTGCAGACCCCTTTTCAGTCCAAAACGGCGCAAAAACCCTACCCGATGGGGCTGCACATACCTAAATACCTTAAAAAGGGAGTCAGGTTGAAAGATAAGATGGCCTGCAACGGTTTGATACGGCGGCCCAAAGCCAATTCACAGGATCGAATATGAAACTGAAGAACATCTCGTATCTTCCTCCCCAACTTCGATATAAGGGGTATAGAATGGTTCTTCGTACTGAGGCTCTCGGAAAAGTTTAGCCCGATCTCGAAATCTCGGAAGCGTTTGTGATAGGTCTCGAAGTCTCGTTTACTGGCCGAAATCCCTGTGGGGGCAATTATTAACAAAAGCTCATACACATCTAATTACGAGATTTTCAATCTACATCCTTCAGCTTCTTAATGTTCTAAGAAATAGAATAAGCCTTAGAACGTCCCTACATCTCTTTCGCCCGGTACATCTAAAGAAATTGTAGTGGGGGATTACGCGTTTTTCAACGGTCCAGTGCGGACAAGTGATCAAGTCGCTTATCAAATGACGCGACAGGTAATAAAGTTACATATCAACGTCACTGCCCATTGTGTCCTGACAGGTATTGTCTAGGATATCTTCTGAGCCACCAGCCGATTATCCACCTGTCAAAGCTAATAATCTCGTGTCCGTCTTACATGGCTGTGACATTTTCACCGGAAGTGAAGGACATATTGGCAGCTCCTCTTGCCCCAGGGTAATCTGAGCCCTCGCTGAAGTAGTTTCACGATTCATTGGGTGTACTTAAAGCACGTGAAGGCTAGTGATGCAAATTAGATTACCACTAAGCGGGATCGTTGAATGTTCAGCCGAGTCATCGCGATTTAACTTCGACGAGAAGATTACCTTGGTCCTGTGCACTAAACGAGTAAGTTTGCAACAATATTTTCCCTGGATTCTAAGCCTCTTTTGCTCGCTTAGAGCTCGCGCGCCTACACGTTGTTTGATAATGTGGTAGTTATGACCGTGATCAGCCTGTTTTGTGAAGAAACTAGCTATGTTTTTACTATCTTTGCTATCGCCTATTATGACTATAAACGACCTGCCAGAAGCACGTTTTGGTCCTAAGTGATCTCAAGAAGTCGTAAGTTTTTATCCTCTCTTTCAGGACAAAATAATATAATTTTATCAATCCTGCGTAAAAGGCGTTCACAGTAATGGAAGTTTGATTAGAAAACCACATGTCACAGAGGATTAGACAGAGAACATTAGGATGAAGAATTCTTCCAGTGAAAGTTAAGGATCAAACAAGCATAAAGGAGATCCGTAAAAATGGCTTTTTTGTGTCCGTCCATCGGTGGTAGAAAACCTTCATCTGCTGGAAAATATAAAGGTAGGAATTTTAACATTTGACCTTCTAAGATTACGGTTCAAAATTGACAAATCTCTCCACTTAGCGGAAACTGACAAACGCTGTGTTTCACAAAGGAAATCTACTTCTGAGCTTAGAAACATGAAAACACAACCGCACGTCCGAAGGCCGAGGGAGTTGTGAGTTGTTACATTACCGTGTTTTCAATTCCGAGAGGGGTACCCACTCAGATAGTGTACTTGAATCAGTGAATTGCCGTCTTGGAAGAAAGATCCCGTCACTTGCTTGGAATCTGCGTAGTTATTTCAAAATTTATCAAAACAAGGAATAAAAGAAACAAAAATGGTCAGGTTTACAGCAGGGGTTGTTAAAACGTTTATTCAAGAGAGCATATGTGGGCCCGCGTAAAATTCGACCTACATCGAAGTAACCGAAGGGGAGACCTGGACTCGATAGAAGGGATAGACAAAGAAGAAAATTTTATTCATTGAAGTGAATACCGTCACAATATATCGTACAAGTGTACTTAAAACAAGTATCAATGCATAATATTTTGAGATACAGAACATAAACTACAGATTACTTCAGGGTAGTAACAAGTTCGTAGATTAGCATTGTTTAATTTGTAAAGCAAACATGCCCCCTTATTCAGTGTGTGTGTGGAAACTAGAATGTCGCTCCCTGGATTTTGTTCTTGTGTAAACTAATCACTTGAAAACGGAGTTTTCAACTGTTAAATAATTTGAACTAATTCACATCGAACCATAAGTGTTATGTGAGGCTTGCTATCTCCTTAAAAGTTGACTTCAAGTTTTCCTTGTCGCTTAATAAACTCAGTATTCTTTACATTCGTGGATTAAGGGGCTTTCATTTGTATTGGTAACCGGGATACGAAACAAAACAGTTTGTTTGCAGCTCTTGAAAACAGAGATAAAGGGAACGTTATCACATTAGCCTCGTCTTGTTATGGAAAGCCCTCAAAACTGCGATTGAGTATTACTTAGTGAATGGTTTAGTTCCTGTCATTTAACTGAAAAGATTTCATCTACATCAGTTTTTAAAGATCTTGAAAATCGTCTCTGTGCTTATTGCATCACGTTATTCCCTATTATCAACATAAACAGAAAAGAAAGAAATCATCTTCTTCAACCGGAAACTCAGAGGCTCAGTTTAGCAAAGTGAGCTAATTTATGTGCGTATACACTAAGTTTTTCAACTATAGGGTGATATAGTTTAAAGTATTACTGGCATGTCTTTCGTAGACTGCTTGACGCAAAATCTGTAAACTTCCGGTCCGATTTCTTAAAACACTGTTGACTTTTTACGTCAGTTTCAGAATTTTTGCATAAGTCTGTTTCCGTTCTATACAGACGTAATGTAAAGATCTTTTCAAGAAAGATATGGACTTCCATACAATACGATAAGAAATTCATCTGATATTTTAACTTTAATCGTGTCAAACCTTCAGCTAAAACGGATAAAAAAGGCGTTTTAGGATTAAATGCTTGACGATATGAGCCGAATGATTTGTTTATAGCCAAATTTTGTTTAGTTTTGTTTAACAAACACAGCTTTGGCGAAATTCAAATATTGCGCTAAGGACTGATTCAGGTCCGACCTTTATTGCTTCATTATCATATCATCTGACGAAGCCATTTATTTTAAACTTTTGATTCTTTTTCTTCATTTATGGAATTTGTTTACGCCCAACTGGAGCTCCGGAACTCACAGATGCACATCCTTCTACAGATAAATAATAATATCTCTCAAAAACACGCTTTATGATAAAACTACAGCAGATTCGTCTTTCGAAAAATTTTTTTTTTTAGTTTTTGTACTTAAATGCTCTTGATCTATCCTGGTGTTCAGGGAATTTGAAAAATGTTCTTTTGATTGGGCTGAATGTTTCCTTGACATGCTGAAAAAGGGTCATCTTGAGCAAAATATTTACTGTAATACTGTATTATTTAATGCAAGAAAGTTGGGTAACTGCATGCAAAGGTGTCTCGCAACACGTAATTAGAGTTTTGATGGGGTGACCACCCACTTCCTCCCTAGATACATTTGCTGTGTAAGCTTCTTTGCAGACCATAAATTTAAACTTGATCGTAGTCTCAGGAATTCGTTTAGTCACTCCAAACGCAGACGACTAAACCGGTCGGTAGACCCGACCGAAAGCACTTCAGTTTAAATTTTGGTGATTGCATCCTCCGTTACTGACATAACAGTAGGCAATCTCTCAAGGCAATTTCATTTTTGAGAGATGAATGATGCCCTCGGCAGAAACCATGTGCTGTCCAAGAATGCGTGAGAGATTCTTTGACTCTTTCTCTCTTTTTGATATTCGTTATTCTCAATTTTCTATCTCGCTATAAGGCTAGGACTTAGAAAATTAAACTGTTAAATTGAGATTTCACGTACAAATCCTTGTCTAAAATTTTCATCTCGAAACTTCTTTCGAGTCCTTTATCAGACCTGATATCGAGTCCTTTACCCTGAAGGCTGCACAAAGATTAATCAGAACACTGATATGCCGATAGTTTTGATCGCTGGATGGTATTGTTTCAACACTTTAAACAGCGTACATTCCAAGTAAGGAATAACAGATCCTCAGAGATCACCAATCTTAACCGGAAGACGTAAAAAAGAAAAGAGATTTTCTTCTTTCTTAAGAAAGCTGCAAGTGGATCAAACCTCATATTATTGTTTTAATACTGTAGCCTTATTGTAAATTCAGGAAGGCTGACGGGAATCCATGTTTATATATATATCTGTACTCTTTACAGGGGAAAAATAGATATAAAACACAGAAACTTTGATTCATGGCAAAAAGCCACGGCTTATACAAAAATGACACCCCGTTTTGTGGTTTATGATTTTTCTTTCTATCGATATTATCTTGTTTTAAACCTCGACGACGTGCAAAAGCACAAGGAGACCGTCAAAGGGCAGACTAAGCCGAAAAGTAGTAAAAAGTAAAAGAAAACTAAAAAAATCATTCTTTAGGCTAATTCAAGAATCGCAAGGAATTTTACGAGCACCAGACAAAACTGCTCGTATATGGACCTACAGGCTGTTTCTCGTGTCAAAACCACACCCATTTAATACTCAGCTGATTCGAAACATTTACCCTGGAATATTATACTCTGGACCGTCTGGCACTTTATGATTCAAGCTAAGGGAAATCCGGCGGACGAAATAAACCGACGTCAAATAATGTTTGTTTGCAAATCACACGACTTTTTCAATCTATTTAAATAGTGGTATTCTCAACTCTTTTTCGTCCAAAGGTATTTGACGGTTCCCTATGATAAGTTACCAACTCTGAACAGTGGAATAATAACAGATCTTCTGCCAGAGAAAATTCAGATGATCCTCTCGGGTCCTTGTTGTTCCTAGATGTTGTTTGCAAATTCAGTCCCATTTTTTGTCAAATCGGATTAATTATTCTCTCTGATTAAGGCTTTAAGCCCCAGTATCCACATACAAATTCTCCAAACTGATCTCCATACATTTCCTTAAAGAATTAGTTGAGAGAATTTGTTCAAAGATCAAAGTAATTTCTCTTGGGTGATCATTTTATTGATTCTCATAACTTATCTCTTTACAGTGTATGGATAATTGTAAGGAGAAAATTGATCTTGGACACTATTGGGACTTAAAGGATTAAGGCATCCCACATGCTCCCACGCTGTTCGTGCTTCGGTTGCGTAAATTCATCCCACTGCTTCTGCCGTACCCTCATCAGTTTTCAGGAAACCACATTAAACCAAACTTACATGTCTAATTTCAGGGTTTCTGTTTATGTACGTGATTTTCTTGTCAGGAGTAAAATGCTTCAAAATATTTGTGAAATGAAAATAGACTGACCATGGTCGTAGCTTGCATTCCCGAGTCTTTTATTTCACGTATAAATTTAGTTCTGTTGGTTGAGTGCGACAAAAATAGCCAGATTTTCAGTGAAAACTGATTCTGCACGTATAAATTCATGTTGAGCACAAGGAAACACCATTGGAAAGAACTGTTCTAAAATTATGTCGATAAATCAATGAAGGCAAAATGACCATTTTCTCCACAATCTCTATCAGTTGGTAGACATAACATTGCCTAATCCTTCTTCCTTAAATTCGTGTTTTTGAAACGTGAAAGTTCGTTATAGTGTCAACTTCATCTAACTCTTTTCTGCTTATTTTTGTGTATATTGGCGGTCATCTGGAAAAATCCATTTAGTCCTTAAATATTTCTTTAGTAATGTGTAGCTGTAATCCTCAGTTAAAAAAGATTCCCGCCACTAATCGCCGGTAATCAGAAACTTTAATTTGAAGTGTCCGAACCTCCCTTATCTGTTCATTTTAAAAAGGATCACGCAAAATCCCTTGTGGTATTTAGTTAAAGATGTATATATTTTTTTCTTGTGTTTTGCGGAAAGGGAATTTTGTCCTGCCCACAATGTGCATTTTTGGGATTTCTCGCAAGTTTTGAAACTTTTCTTATTTAATTCTGGTAATCTGCAGCTAGAACTGAACCCTTGAATTTTTGGCTTTGTTGTCCGATTAGGGGCGACACTTTTTTCGAGAGAAGAGTGAAGGAGATGCACATGACAAAAGATAACCTAAAAATGCACTTTAAGTTTCATTTGCCTTTAAATAAAGTCTGAAAAGTACCTCTTTTATCCAATTACAAATGTTTCATAGAATAAAAAAAAAAAAAATAGCTGCTATACTTTTAAATGCCGCGTATAATCCTCCTACTGACACACGTGATCAAAATGGACTCTATACCTATTTTGCATGCATAAGATTCTTGCAAACAATCATTCCCGCGCTCGCAGCCTATACTATTTAGCCCCGCTTTTTTTCGTAGAGGGACTGAATTAGTTGTCCTTTGAAACAGCAGCTGCTCGAACATCCAGCCATATAACAACATTACGCATTAACTCGAAGGTTGTTTTTTCCCCGAGGGTTGTGCACCCTTTGCATGAATCTCGTGAATATTTACAATGGAAGAAAAACCAAAATTTAAATTGTAGAAGGCTAAAGATGATTTGACTTGGGTCTATTATTGGTATGCTCATACGTTTGGTTACCAGACTTCGGAACGATAGGCCCAGGTTTGATTCTCTGCTTGACCAACATTCTACGCTCATTTTGGAGCCAGCGAAATCAACCCGGGCGCGAACAAGGTGAGAGGTAGCGTGGTGATTTTGACGCCGAGTTCGCTCCCCAATTAGCTCACTGTGATGCTGAAGAAATCCACCCTGCACTGAAATAAAGTTATTAAATTATAAGATGTTAATGATGAGTTGAGTTCTATCCGGACGATCGGGACGATCGTATAAATTTTGAAGCGATCATACGACTGTGACGATCGGGACGATCGAAGGATATCCAAGAAATCATCACTTTTATTCCAGTAATCGAGAGTAAATTTGGGCTGGATGGCGCTGAAATAGAAAAAAATAATATTAAAATTTTCACACCGCGTATGGGCGCTATTTGAAACTAGAGAAAGTCCTTGACATCAAGTTCTCGACGTGATACTATGTCTTCGTGGAACTCTTCTAGCTTCTCGACGCCGCAAAATCGAGAGAAAAAGCAGATAACAAAGCACGAGGTTCGCTCTCCAAATAAAAATCATCATTTTGTCTGGCTTGTGTGCGAAACACGCGCAAAAGTCTTTTGTCTCACCCAGAGACATTGCTGACGACCCCGCGTCTTTCGCCTTTGCGGCGATCGAAACGATCATATGGAAACTACCAATCGCCCCAGTCATCCGGATCGTCTCGAAATTTTTTGAAACGACTGGGGTGATGGAGACGATCCGGACGATCATATGGAAGCCAGGCTTTATTATTATCATTATTATTATTATTATTGTTAAAAACTTGAGAATATATGGAGTGCAACACCACATGCCCCATTAGTTTTTCTCGATCTCGTGACTGGCTGCAAAGTGTAGAAAGATAATCTTCTCTATTTGAGCGTGTTGAAAATCATCCAAAAGTGTGTTAAACGTTTTAAGACACCTTCGAGATGCCGCAAATGGCTAAAAGTCTTTTTATTTGCCGCATTTTACTAATAACCTAGAGCTTACTGTGATTAGCTCTCACTAATAAAAACATTCAGTGCTACCACCTTGTTGACTATACAAGTCAAACGACACGCTAACTTTTGTAACCTTTAGTGTCAGACATTTGAAGTGTCAGTACTTAAATAATACGGGATCAACAATCTCTTTGATGTGCATTTTGTCATGAGTTTATACGATCTTTGCATGATTTTTTTCTGTTTGAAAATACAGACCGAAATCCTATCTAATCCTCTCATACAGAGAAAATTAACTAGCATTCGCGTCCTTTAAAGCCCATAGGGTTACCGTCATTAAAGTTGATAACATCTTAGCCGGTACAAAAATACAGTAGACCTGCACCGTTCTAAACCTCTTATTTTACTGGTCCCCTTTAATCTGTACCTCCATTGTTTTCAGGGTTAGGGGCATTGTTATGTGACAATCCCTATTGTTTTCCCAGCTAATCAAAAACAATATTTCAGGTGCGGCCAATCCTGAAAGAGCTGCTTGTAAAATTAAAGGGTCAAATTTTTCACATTATTGTTGGAAGTTTCAAGTCGGTATACCGTAAATCCTCTATGGAAGCCCCCCCTCTCAAATAAGCCCCCCTCCCTTTTCAGAGGAGGAAAGTTAATAAGCCCCCTCTCTATTAAGTTCCCCCTCCCTTCCATTCTTATTCTTCACAAACAATTAACGTGGACTGATCGGTTATGGTTTGTTCAGGCTGGAAATTCATAGTTTTTTGGTCTTCGGCTGCATGACATCCAACTTCATGTGCTAAACATTTTCTACTTGTCTGTGGAGAATTGTTACCATTTTCCTATTGTTAGATAGCGCTGGGGAACCACAAGCCCGTCATCGAGAGAGCCCTTGCTCCCGTTGATACATTTCGCTAAATTAAATAACCCCCCCCCCCCCCCTCTATAAAGCCCCCCTTCAAAAAGTACTTGAAAAAATAAGCCCCCTGGGGGCTTAATTGAGGATTTACGGTGTGTAAGGGACGGACCATTAGAAAAGTTATTGGGGGGGGGGGGGGGGGAGGAGGGGAATTTTCGAACCCGCAGGAATTTTTTTTCGTTATCAAATTCCTTGTATGAATTGTTTTAGGCCATAGCATGAATATGTTTTAGGGTTAATTGGCTTGCATGAATTTTTTTCATTTAATTTTCCCTTGCGCGAATTTTTTTTTTGTACTTCGCCCCCCCTCATAACTTTTCTAATGGTCCCTCCCTAACAACTATCTCGCCAGTTGATAGCGTTTCCGGCTCTTGTGCAGCTGTGGTCTCTAAAATTCGAAAAAAATGGTCATTTTTTCTTTAACCCTTTAAGCCCTAAGAGTGATCAGCATCAAATTTCTCCTTGTAATATCACTGCTTTATAAAACAGAGTGGCCATGAGAATTAAGGATATGATCATACAAGATGAATCTAACTGATACTTCAGCAAATTCTCCCCACTTCTTCTACTGAAAACATATAGGGATAACAAATGAGAATTTGAATTTTTATGTTAGGGTTTAAAGGGTTAAAACGTGTGTAATCAAGGACACATGAGTCCGTTAAGAGCTAGGGTCCCCTATTACAGAATGTACAAGTTATGATAGACTAAGTTAATTTTCGTGTCAATCTTTATCACACAGTGGAACTGCTCCCCACAACGGTCACCTTGGGGACAGGACAGAAAAAAACTGGCCGTTGTGGAGAAGTAAAATTGTCTCAGCATTTACCTAGTAATATTTCAGTATTTTTCTAAACATTTTATTGGGGCTTTTTTTCGTAATAATTTTGAGTTTATACCAGGTGCAAAAAGGTTAAGTTGCTGGTCGCGTGGACCTCTTGTCGCTTTCGTTAACTGTTACCGCTTTTGTAACTTATACGTAAGATTATAGTTTGTGCATGGGTCAATTTAAGAAAAACAAATTTTTCATAGTCCTATCATAGTCCTATCATGGAAGGGACGTCCTTAGAAAAGTCGAATCTAATATTTGAATTCCGAAACGTGAATTTGTAGTTTGACTTCTCTAAACTGGAATCTGCTTTTATCAAAAGAATGTAACCTTTCTTGACTTTATAAACATATCTTTACTGGTTAAAAGCACATTTTAAATACCTTTACAGCATCATTGAAAACTGATTGTGAAGTTGTTCAAAGATTTCTTAATTATCACGCGAACTCTATAGGGTCATTCAAAAAACAGAAATCAAACCACAAAAACCACGAAATTTGGACAGTACTGTACCATAGGTTTGTTCTCTAGAGATTATAGAACAACGTAGAGGCTGAGACCCTTCGTTTCTTGCGATGAATCCAGCAATTTTAATTTGTAAGAAATTGTAACGTCTTAGATATTTTCAGTGGTTCAAGTATTGACTTTCCACCATTACCCACCAAACTATTACAGAACACATTACCTATGGGTGGCACTCTTAAAGCGAGTTTAAAAGTAGGTATATTGAAAGGGGAACTTTTCGTGCTAGAAATTCGTCCTTGCAAGGGTACTCGAATCTTTTCAACCAAATATAAGTACCTCTAACGTCAGAGAGATTAAACGCAGCTGGTATACGCTCCATTGTCTTTTGTGCTTAAGAGATAACACTGTTGTTTGTCAAAAAGATGGAAAGCAAAGAAAACAAAACAAGGAGGAGAAATATGGAGGTTAACAATGCTGAAATGTTTTGCCCTTGTTGAGAAAATGCATGTTTGGAAAGAAAATAATCCTTTGTTTTTTTTTTTATGAAAGAGCTAATGCTTGTTAGTGCGTTCTTAGCTAATCTCGGTAAAAGAGTGTCTAACAAAGAAAATGGAAATTTAAAATGTTTTCCATATTTGCATTCACTCCGGTAAAGTTTTAGATGTCAACTTTTTTCCAAAGCACATGTATTTGTTTGCTTCCAAAGAGGAAAGTTTTTATTTTAATATATTTAGCAAAGTGAGGTCTGTTTGCCAAACTCTTTAAAGTTAATTGGCGTGTGTGTTCAGATAAGCTTTTACCGCTTTGGATCGATTTCATCTGAAGTTCTTTTTAGGCTGCCTAGCACGGAGTAGTCAATCCCATGTTTTTTCCGCCAAATGTAATAAGTATCACCCAAAAAACAGACTTTTTATTTGGCTTTGGTTAGTTTCTTTTCTTGCGAAAGCAGCTTTAAGCCATCCAAATGCGTCAGCCCAATTGAAATCAGCAAAATATTTCGCTTGTCAGCCAATCAGGAGACAGGATTAATTCCCGTGCCAGACGGGAACGAGCCAAACGTTCACGGTAGCTATGGGAACAATTGGAGCTGTGAAGCATGAAAGAACATCATAACAGCAGGCTAATGAGTTCCCCTCCTTTGCGCGCCTGGCTGCATTTTGAATCAGCCACAGTGTGTAAAGCGACCGCCTTCGAGGATTTTGAATCTGCGAATCGAAATAACTAGGCAAACATGGATTTTGATGATGATCTCCTGGAGGATGGTAAGAAATACTTTTGGCTAAATTGAAGATTTTTTTGCCTTAGCAAGCTTACCAAATTTTTCAATGTTTCCAGCAGGCTACGATTCTTATGAGTAATAGTTTTATGTCTTTTGTACTGAATAAGAAATAGTTACAGCCATAATTTGATCGTACAAACTCTTTTTAAATGTTTGTTCTATATTTCAGTTTTTCTTTCTGCACCTACCCGTAAAAATTGAATTATCTCTGGTCTTCGCTACACACTGCGACGAAATTTCGTTGCAAAATGTTTGCGTATACTCGTAAGATTAAACGAAGAATTTTAATGATCATTCAAGGTAGTTCCCAAAGGATTTTTCAGAATATCACACCAATGAACAATTAGTGCCGTGATTTGTGGACGCAAATTAAGTTAAAAAATATAAGATGCTCTATCATAATAAAAACATATATAATTCCGTAAATGCCTAAGATTGTCGAGTCTAATTTAATTTTCAACCTGGAAAAAAATATTTTTTCAAATGCATTTCCCTGACGAAGACATGACAGAATGTCCGGCTATTTTAATTACAATCCAATGGCCGTTATAAGTCTCGTGGCCCACATAGTTACCTCTTACCATCAACCATATAACTCGTTTACCCTTGCGAAGCAAGACGGGAAAATATTGCAACAGTGAGACTAAAAAGAAAAACTTGGCATATTGTTCCTTCTCCTCTTTCAGAGAATATTTTCAAAATATTCTCTGAAAGAAGAGATTTTTAAGTGAAAGCTTTAAACTTAATTCCTTATTTATAATAGCAAAGTTTCCTTGGTATTGTAAGTGGGGTAAAACATACCAACAAGGCGACTTTGCCATATTTACTATCTGCACTAGCAAGGAAACTGACATGGAAAAATATTACATGAGGCTGTAGAGTACAATATTTTTTCGAATGGTATAAATTTAGCTCCTTATTCCTTGAATGGAGAAAATATATTTAGTGTATATTTTTCGATGGCTAAAATCATGCAATTATTTTTACACTTCTTACCGGCTGCATGTGAGGAAAATATTACGTCGCTAATTATCGTTATAGGATCAGGTGTTTTCTGGTGCGAGGTAAAAATAAGTTTGAAATTGTTGTAATAAAAAAATACCCATAGGCATGAACTGTCATATCAAAGTAAAAGTCTTAAAGGAGACCATGTAATATTTGCACTGCAAGTTGCTCTTCGTTTTGATCAATTTAGTGCTATGACTGCTATAAAGACTCTTCAAAGTACGTCATTCGAACAATCCATTGTCATTTAAATTCGTCAAAGATTATACTTTATAAAACCTTCTTTTAGAAGGTATATATTCACTGCACGTTTCATTTTCAAAGAAAGGAAATTGGATTTATATTTCACCCTAATCGCCAAGTAAAAAACTTGCTGTAAAGTGAATTCTCCAACTTCCGTTGCCTTTTATTCAGTAATTATATATTGAAAAAGTGCTGTTTAGGAAATAAAATTCTTTTATTTCTGTTTCATTTTTTCCAGAAATTAAACATATTCACGTAGTTTTTTGTTAATAAATATATTGCATTTCTTTTAATTTATTGCTACTCACGTTCTTCTAATCCGGCTTATTAAACCATTTGAAGAGAAATGGACACCTCTACAAATACATGTAGTGGTAATAAATGTAGCCTTGTATTATCTTTCCACTTTCTTTGACAGCTAATCTGATATTATTGTATGTCTCTAATGACTGTCAATGGCAAATTTTCTTGAAAACATCGTAGTGTTAGACAATCTAATTTTATTAATTTTGGTTACGAAGCTGCTAACGGGTTCGCTTAAGAGGTTTTAACCGCAAACCACTTATCAGTTTAGTCAATTAAAAATCGTTTTTTTGACCACCAAGTTTTTGTGACTCCTTATAATGCCGTTCCATCAAGCGACTATTGAAGGTACCAGTGTAGGAAATGATTTATCTTCAGTTTGGATATATGCTGTGGTTGCCTTCAAAAACGAATAAAAACATTTATCAACTCCCATGCAGACAATCCTGGACTAGAAATTAGTGACACTTGAATTGACGAGGGAAACGAGGATACTGAAAGGAAGCCCATGCAATGGCGGAATTGAAGCCAACGCGCCCCTCGTATCGTTGAAAGAATTCATACGAGGCTCGCGCGAGGAAAGAGGACAAGTGCTAGAGGAGAGACCGCCCCCTCCGTCCCAGTTACTCCAAAATGTTTACAGCGGGGTTTGCCTTAGAGTGCGTGAGTGATCCCTGGCTCGAGACACAAAGGCCGTCAATATTGTGCGTTTTACTCGGACAAGAACTGTGACCTTTTCCTAGTATCCTTTTCCTATCCGAATAAGAGGTACTCACAGAGCAGCACCTTTATTAGCGCTCTGCAGCATTCTGGTGTTCTGGGTTTGTGAGACAATCAAACTGGGAATGGATGAGAATACAACGTAATTTTTGTTATTATACATTCATTTCACTATCTCTTTTTTGATTGGCCGAAAGCGTACAGTTAATTTTCGAAATCAGCGCCTGGGACGTCATCTAGCTGCTGATTATTAATCTGTTTCATCTGTGTTGTTTGAGTGGTCTAACTTTACATTTTTGTTGATAATATAACAGTAGTGATGTGAAGTATATGAAATAATTCATATTTGAACTGCGGTTGTAGATGAAAGTAAAGAATGATCATCGCAGTAAATTTTCCAATTTAAGCAATTTAAGCAATTGGAAAGCCTGCGATGATCATTCTTTACTTTCATAACAGTAGTGTGACTTCTTTTGGTGTGGAAACTCTTAACAAATCTTCAATAAGTTCTAAATGTTGACACAGTGAATGGATTCCTTTTCAAGACTGTACTTATCTACGTCTTCCGGTTAACAAATACTTTTCGGGTCGTTTGCTTTCTCCAAGTCTGCTTTCCTCTATCTAGAACTTATGGAATGACAAGAAAATCACAAAGTCTACGTACGACTTTGTGTTGCGAACCTTTTATGAGATCAGCGATGATATAGATTGATATTCATAAACCATTACCAAACGATTTTCAGATAAGTTTGAGATTGTAGTTATATATCCGAAGAAAGGTGAATACTGAAAGTAGAAATCTAGCGACTGAGCGTCTCGTAGGTACTTCACACTCACTAGCAAAGAGACGCCCCTCTCAAAAGCGTCTGTAGCAGGTTTCAGATCATTGATCTCGCATGATGACGTGATTTCAGTTTTTATAAGGCCAGTAAGCTAGAGCGTAACTGTGTTTTTGCTGTTGTAGAATGTCTTTCATAAGAGTTTATCCCAGGAAAAACCTTGAGCGTCCACAACGTTTAGTTTAGTGTGATTACCGGGACGGAGTGGCTGCATGACGCCAAACACGGAACTTTCACAAACAGGCCGCCGGAAGCACTGGTAGAAATTACCTCAAGTTCTGGTCTAGACCACCTGGATGCTTCTACGACAATTTAGTTATATTTGCTCGTTCTTAACAAAACAACGATTAAAAGGGGGCGTTTGATCATCTGAACGCTTTTTTTATCCGCACGTTGCAACGGTGACAAGTCTCGCGAGTTTTGCGCTCGGGTGATGTACGATGTGCTGTATGGCGATAGGTAAGGATTTTCTGGGTTAAGTCAAACTAAGCCTAAAACTCCAACAATAGTCTAGTTGCAAGAGTCAAAAAACGTTCTATCTTCATTTTCCAAACAATAATAGAGGCGAGGAAAAGATTTCGTCGATAATGGACAAACTGCACTGAGTTTTCAGCCTGAAACTCAAAAGTTTTAGGGATTGACCGCAAGGAAAGATCAACAGGGAGAGTAGAAGCTATTTATTATGACAACCTTTAGTCTCGCTTGGTTCTTAAAATGTTGTCAGTCGCTGTAAAAGAATTTCATCTGGTAGTTTTTAGTCAATAGCTCAGTTTGATCGAGACATAGCTAAACTTTACTTCATTACAAATACCCTCATGTCTCGATTTGAGGTATTCTGCTTTCTTCGCCGAACTTGGATGCCTTAGTTTCAGACAAACTAAACAGAAACGAGAGTTTAAGTGCTGCGAAGATAATTATTCTTTAAATTTTCTTGTTGATAAATTCCTTAACAATTTTTTTAAAGTCAACTTCCCGTTACGTTTTAGACCTTTCACTTCTCTTGAATATTTCTTCATAAAAAGTAGGTGTTATTTTGAAACTATTTTCGGTCCGTAAGGCTCTATTCCATGCACCTCAATCCTATGCACGATTTCTGTTCTGGCGATTTTATGTCGGTAATTGAAACATTTGAATATTTGGCTTACATCCGGAAATTTTGATACAATGGAAAATCGCGACTCAATATCAAAACAGAAAAGAATTTAGGGTGGTCCAAATGTTAATGACAGTCCACGGCACTTTTCATATACTTGTTGATCACATTTCTGATAAAGTATGATAACAGAATACAAAATGTTCGAAAAGTAAGACACAAAAAGTACAAAATAGAAGGAATGACAGTTACTGTGATTCAGTTATATTTATGTATATTAATCTGTAATCTATAGTGTATCTCCTCATGCGAATTGGCACGCGCGTCTTTATGTCATAGACAAACGTTATAATAAATCATTTCAAACGATCAAGTCAGAACTTTTCTAGAACTGGTAGGACTTTCTTAGACTTACTATATCGCGCAGGTTAAGAACTGTTTGCAGTCAGTAAAGTTTGTAAATCCGTGACTATTAACCATTAGTTCCTAAGATATGCCTTTGCTTTTTTCTATCAACTTCAACGTCATCCCATGATTTTATGATATTACATTCAGAGCTTCAAACCTTTTGTTGCATTTATTGCTTAGTATTGCAGCTAAATGACTGAACAAAATATCATGAGTATTATTATACTAATATATTTTTATTTTTGTTATTGTTAGTGTTTACGAAGCTGTGTTAAAATAGCTATTTTTACATTGTAAATTATTAGTCAGTATTGTGTTGTTGAAAACTTCTAACTTCATAAAATCTAAGACATGATGGCGATTATTTTATTTATTGCAAAAGTGGAGATCAGAATTACTGATAAAGCAACTCCACGCTGTGTGGTTTTTGGGTTTAAGTACAAACCTGATTTACTGGCTGATTCACTTTTTAGCAGGAATCTTTTAGTTTTCCAAGAAATTACGAAGCAGAGTAAAATCACAGAGTACTCTTTAAAATTCAGAGTTATGTAATGTATATTATATCTTTTGTTGGCAGTCTATACGCTGAAAAAGGCCAGAAAAAGGAAACTACATACTCTAAAGCCTTTGTTACCAGGAGGAGGCCATGATAGGGAGAATATGGATGTTGATCAGGATGACGACAGTGATAGCGGCATTAGTCAAGCTTACAGCCCTGCTGCTGTTCATAGTTCACTGCGCATGCCTGACATTGCGAAAACAGAACTGGCTTCGAAACTAGCGGCGGCAACGTCAGGAAGTCCAGTTCATATCAAAGCGCGCGTGTTATGGAAATACGAAGGCGTAGAGTCCACCGACTTGAATGCAGACAAAGGGGAAATAGTTCTGCTTCTTTACAGGGATAAAAGTAAAGTTTACGCGGTAAACAGGAAAGGAAAGAAAGGATTTATACCGTTTAATTATTGCTCTGTGCTACGCAAAAATGACTTTGTCACAAATGGCTCTTTTTCACCCGCTGAGCAGACGGACGTAGACGGAAACTTTCGTCCTGTTAGAGTATATTTTCACGACGACTTTCTTAAGGAGAATGATGCAAATTTATTTCACTCCAGAAATACGCACATCAGTGAAAAGCTAGACTTATCTTCTATACCGCGTTGCCGTAGCGACGAATCGCTCTTGGGTCGTAATAAGCAGAAATCACGAACTCGACAGCTGTCGTTGTCACTCGAAGAGTTAGCCGACGACAATCAAATGACGTCGATGGTCTCCAGTCTCATTCAGTGGGATCGGAGAGCTCCGGAGACTTATCGGCGTCGACAGAAAGTGAAAGTGACTCACTTCAAAAAGTTTGAAAATGATGCTGTTATGGTCTTATATGATTTTCAAGCGGCTGATGAGAATGATTTAGATGTGTGTAGAGGAGAAGTTGTAACTGTTCTCAACCGAGATGATAACGATTGGTGGTGGGTTATGAGAGTTGATGGAGTAGAAGGGTTTATTCCAAGTTCCTACGCGTCTGTAGAAGCAGTACGCTTCACTGGTGAGTATTTTGATGTAATTTATTGTCAATGGATTACCAGTTTCCTTAAACTTTCGAGTTAAAGACGGGGGGCTGTCTTCAGGCGGGCAAAAAGAAGGAGCAAACGTCTAAAACTGCCTTGTGAGTCGTAACGGAGTCCCTATATCTAAGAGAGACTAGGCGCGCTTGTTCCACCTTCCAAAGGTAATGCGCATGATCAAAGTTTAAGGAAATTTATTTAACACTATACCATTCTCGACCCCAGTGCTTACGGGTTTGGGAATGCGCCCGTAAGCTCTGGGAAACTCTGCGCCAGAGTAGCCAAAATCTGGCTATTGGGGCCTAACAGCGCATGCTCTTGGAAATACCGTTAAACGTTCCCAATCACAGATTGAGACTTGAAGTTTGCGTATGCTTGGCCGTTGATTAATATTTCTGTGGACTACTTCACGAGGTGGTAAGTGAAACCCGAATGGCTTGTTAAAATAAACGTATGGAAATTCCAATAAAACTTTCCAAAATATGAATTTAGCGTCCTTTTATTTATGTTTGTTCATGAACATTAACACTTCAGCGAAGCTGCTTTGAAATGTGATATCGTGGGAAAGAAGAGAACTATAAATATCTAGTCGCATTGTACATGTATCACTTTTACTTTTTCTGTTTTTTTTTTTATTGGAAGTCTGTTTTTGGGCAATTTACGACAAGAAGCTGAAGTTTTCATTCATACTCGGCTACTTCGTGTGAACAAGATAACGTGGAAGTCGAAGAAAAATCAGCAATGTGTCACGCTTCTTAACTTATAGCTGGCAAAGATGTCGGTGTATTTTTATTTTATTTTATTTTTTTTTTGCATTCAAATCTTTTTCTGGTTCACGGTTCAATTTTCGATATGTAGCTAAGCTATTTTATTTGAAAATTGGAAAATCCAGTAATTCTGCCTAATTAGTCGTTCAAATGTTTTCAAGAATCGGCCGGCCGTGTTTACTTCAACATGTCTAGGGAAAAAACCCGCTCACACGCCGCACGTTCAACCGCTCTCGTGCAAACTTGAATAGACCAATCAGAAACACTTTGATTGTTTTTTGCTGAAACCAATCAGAGACAAATGTTGCTCCAGGGTTCCCCAGAGCTCTTGATCCCTCTCCTCTACATGTGCAGAAGAGCTCTGGGTCGAGATTGAACACTATACGTACGTCATAACACAACCGCGAATCATATCCGTGCTATAACGTACCGATTTTTAGCACAGAAAAAGTTTCATGACTGCGAAAATTTTGCCTCCGTAGTAATATCATCGTTCAGTATACACTAAAACAGAGGATAGTGTTTCTCGCACGCTCTGATTGGCTACTCAAACTTGGGAGGTTCCAGTGCTATTCACCTCCGAGCTTCCGGCGAGCGACGTCAAACTTGCGTTAGTTACGAGCAAAATGGCTTTCAGGTTTGCTTCCGTAACAAACGAAAAAATTTCATCAACAAAACTAAGAAGCTGTTCCCGACAACACGAAGAAGGCGAAGAAATTCGGTTTGACAGTTTTTACAGGTGAAGCTTTATGGGTGAAGCTGAATTGCTGGTTTGCACGTCCGGTGACGGCGGCCATGTTGGTGTTGTGTTGGTGGTCAGAATAAAAGCTCAAAAAAGGACATGTAATTTCTTCGAGAAAACATTCTATGGTATTGACCACCAACATGGTCGCCTTGTCACGTGGTTGCAAGCTAAGAATTTTTCGATGAAACCGGTGTTTTTTGTTTACAAATGCAAATTAAGTCTTTCGTTACTTTATTTAGCAGGCATGCTTATAAATAAGCTTTCAAAACTAAATGAAATTTAGTGAATAATTGTTATTTACTTTTCCATTTATTCATTTTATTACAGACATAACACCAAGAAGTACAGATAGCACGACCAGCGGAAGTTCGGAAAGTAGCATGAACCAAGTTAGGTTCCAGGACCCACTCTGCACTATACATAGTTACATAATCGAAGATTCGGAATCAGATTCTGACGTAAATGAACCACGTGGCATGGAAGATGACTCGATATCAGACACGGAATCTGCGGACGACTTTTATTTCGATTCCAAGTTTAGCACGTGGTGTTGAAGAAGATATAACTGACTGCACTGGCGGCTTAGCTGGTGATATCCAGGCAGATTTTTGAGATGGAACTGAAGAAGAAACAGCGCCCAAGATCTAGATTAACCGCTATCTCCCCTACGCTAGGAGAAATGCAATATAGACATGGAGTTTTCCTCTGAACGATTATTACAGACATGTGCAATAGTTTATCAGAGGTGATATTAGTTTATTAAAGAATTAAGAGTGGATACATCAGTACACAGTCTTCTTAGACAACACATTCTTACATACAGTATGTTCTGAGTGCAGTTCAAGAAATGAATAACATCATGCCATTCGAACGAACATCCCTTTGGAATTTTTTCCTTCGGGTGAAACGGACCTCCCAGCACTATTTCAAAAGGCGAAACAGATTGCTAATCACTTTTTCATTTTGCTTTAATTGAGCGAGCGTTTAAGCTAGCTCCTTGCTAAGTGTGTTAAATATCATGTAAAGGTTATTCTCTTGAAACTTACTAATTTCATCAGTACATGGTCATGAATCATCTAACACTATGAGTATGAATTTCACGGAGTCGTCCTGACTATGGTGACAAAATCAACAAGAATATAATCTTACGTTCCTGTCTGTGTGTTTCTCATCTACAGCGAAGAAATTATTGACTAATAAAGACATTTTGCTCCCCAGGGCAACGAATACTGTCTTCTTACTGGGTTATTTCTAGACCCAGGGATGGCAAGATATTTCCATTGTCCGTCTTTAAGATTGTTGCTATCGTCAGTAAGACCACGTTTACAATAGACCACCCCCGCCCCCTAAGTAGTTTTGACTATCCAAGTTGGCTGCCCGTCACGCAAAGCGCTCGATCTCGACGATCTTACGGGAAAATAGGGGACGGTGAACAGGTTTCGTTTACATGGGTAGAAGGGTTTAGGCCTACCCGAGTCACCCTGGGCGAGCCAGTTTTTTAAACTACATTTCCGTACATAACTAGGCGAACCGTTTACACGACAAACAAAAAAGGTTGTGACTAGAATGGATACCTGAAAGTCAGGTACTACGCTATACTATATTTATGCGAAATTTATTGGGCACATGTTTGAGAAAGGTGGGTAGATCAGAGTAAGAGACAGTTGTGAAGGGATTAGCACCGAAGTACAGCGATTAGGGTTAAGCACTGTTTTTTAAAAAAGGTTAGCTTTCAATAATGTTATGATGGTACCATGTAAAGTGTGGATGTGATACGGGTTCAAGTCCCACATACTACCTACTGTTTCTATTCTTCTCTTAGTACTTTAAGTTATAAGACCCCTATCATGTATTTTGAGTAAAGATGACAATCTGACATTGGGGTATCAATTCTAGTCTCAACCGAAACAAAAAGTTGGCTTGGCTAGAAGGATCACCATCAGCCAAGCCGCCAACCCACCTTTTCTCGATGGTAGGGTCACACCATGGATAAGTCTTTCTATTATCCATGGTCACACCTAGCCGGGCCAACGTTTCTCCATATAAACACCTTGGCTAGCCCAGCCAGCCTGGTCAGCGTGGTCCAGGCGAGACAATCAGAGCAGTGAGCGTTGTTTTCAGCTTTTGGGAAAGCCGGGCGGGTCGACTTTTTTCTCATATATAAAACGTTTGCTACATAGTTGACTTGGCTGGAAGGGTAACCCTTATTCCCGGGTAAGCCTTTCTCCGTACAAATAGGACCTGAGGTCAGTGTCTCTCACTTTCCCGCTTTAACTACATTTCCCCTGGCTTTTTATATACCTATCCACTCACAGAGGGCAACGGTACACGAAGAAAGGGAAGAGGACAGCGAAACGCCAAACTGAGTGGAGCGCTTTCTCTGCTCATCTCGCACCACGCGTGAGTTGATGGACGGTGACCTCAGTGTCAAGCCTTCTGTTAGGTTTAGGAGAGATGAGATTTTAAAGGACGAAGTCTCTTTACGCTTTTTTCTATCCCTTCCCCTCCCCCTTCCCCAGAAGAACCTTGTAACACTTGGGCCAGACCATTTATTTTTTTTTAGCCTGCCGTACAGAAAAAGAGATGATGTCCAAACTTGGCCCGCTAATCGCATTAAGATAAACCCCTTACTTATCTGGCAATACCTTCGTAACCGGCTTCAAGCAAACCCAAGGTGTATAGTGGGAGAGATGGGGGAATATTTCAAAACGCCCATTGAAGTGGTACTCCCCCGCCCCCACCCTCCCCCGCCATCAATAAATGCTGCCGCCTAGAAGGAACGACGACAACCCGACAAGGAGGCGAACAGTTAAAAAATCCTAGCCACGACTATCCAGCACTCGCAAGTAATGTCAGGCTTGTATGGAGGATCAGACTTGTACTGGTATAGAACTTTTGCGCTAAGGATCTAGATCGAGGGGGCTGAGTCACAGCGTAATTAAACTACTCCATTGGCCCTTGCATGCAAACTTACCGCATTTATTTTGGTTCGGGAAAAGAAAATCTTTGAGCTAACTACGGTCTGCCACGAGTCTGACTGGCGTCAGGATCGAGCCGATTACATATACAAATGCCGTGACCCCATTTTCGCCACCATGAGTGGTTTGACATTCTTATCACCATTCCATTTCTCTAAATAAAAAATAAAAGTATAACATTAACGGGGATACAGAAGAATAGTACAAATTCTTTGAAGGAGAAAAAAAAAAGAAGAAAAAAATCTGGGTTGTGTCAGAAGTGGGATTCGAACCCACGCCTCCATTCGGAGACCAGAACGCCCAATCCCATGAATCATGGGAAGGAATCTATCCTTGAGTCTGGCGCCTTAGACCGCTCGGCCATCCTGACAACCCTTGCGAGAATTATTCAAAATTAAGACTATAAACAACGAAACATTCGGGATACTTATTGCAATCGGTAAAATCATTTTTATTTTCTGCATGTGAACTAATTTTCTACATAACATTACAAATCATACATTTTGGAGTTTATAAGAAAAACGTGATCGATTCTTCCTATTCTTTGGAGTATTTTAGCGCGTCCGATAATCCCTGGAAACTAGATGCCTGGAGGAATTTTGGCAGAAGTCGAGGAGAAATACCGTCACCAATGCAAAGTAATTTTTTGGTTCACAAAACGGGAAAAGCAGTGGTTGTTGCAAACTATCACAGCCCTGACTTCACTTATGAGAAGATCTCTACAGAAACTGTGAAGCGTGGAGCGATCGTGGAAGTATGTCAAGAAAGGTCCTTTCCGTTTGCGATACGAGTGTGGTTGAATGTCAACCCCATCTTTGGAAGAATTCTGTGGCAGCGAATCTGCGTTTCAGAACATTTTTGTGTCAATTTAACCTCATGGTTGTTTCATCAGTGGAGAGGAATAAAAGAAAGTAACGGTAAGGGAGCTACTCGAAGTTTTTAAACTTGTATTTGCATCGAAAGGGCTGTTAAAAAAGCGAAAGAGGTAGTTTTTATAGCCAGTCACATTGCATAGCCACACATGTATGCTTAGAAAAAGATAGAAATCGAGATCAAAGTTCGAAGAACTTTAAATGTATCTTATATCTAAATCTTCATGTGCAACTTAAGCAGAAAATTAGGTATGACTACAATGTTTTCAATTCCAACATGTTTAACACACTCTAGATCTGTTATCCCTCACCCAAACTTTGCATAATTTGAAAACAATTTAGCTTATGTAAAATTTGGGGGGCAAGCCGAGTGTGTTATGGAGGATTCAAAAATAAAGACAAGTCAGCAAAATGTGGGATAGTTGACTGGCAGTGAAATCTGCAATCAATCCCCATATATTTGCGATATATGAAAATCAGGCTTACAACAACACTGTAAGTTGGTAATTTCCACATCAACATTTGGTAAAAGGTTGTGACAATGGTGAGAGCGATTTTTCTCCAGTTGTTAGTAATTGCTAATTATATTAGTAACATAATTAGCAATTAATGAATGAGGCTGAGTTAAGGATATGAAGAATTAAGCAGATCAAGGAGGGTGTTATCCACCCTCCAAGACCTCTTAATTCTTCATATCCTACTCAGCCTCATTAATTGTTTTATTATTCATTCAAAATAATTGCCAGTTTACAAACATAGCTAAAACGTGCTTACCTGGATCAATGTTAAGTTCATCTTCAATAGTGTACCTTTAGGTTTGTCCTGAGCTCCGCAAATATTCTCCAAATAGCAGATGTCACCCACTGAGTTGTCTTCTTGCTATTTTTGCCATGTTTTTAGCTATTATTTCGCTGAGTTCCAGCTGTAGTTCTTACTCTTGAAACGAGCGAAATGTCCGCCATTTAATTTTTTTCACAACCAAAACAACTCAACCTCGTCCCCAGGTCTTCTTGGTGAACGGTGCCTAAAACCTGTAGCGGGCTGCATTTTTCACGTCATTTCCTCGTTAAACACAAAATTCCTCCAAATTTGGTCATCAGTAACTGGTTATGGTGAATTATGCATGTGCTTTTAGCCAATCAGAATTGGGGAAATATTTTGAATGAATAATAAACTTCTTTAACCCATACTGATGTTAGTTTTCTATTTTAGTAATTCCAACAGCTGACAAACAGGCAAGATGTGTATTTGTTTTGAATCCGGACAAAGCATGTTCACTTTACATGCAAGAGAAAAAAGCAAAAAGCAGTTCTGAAGTTTGTTCATTTCATATTCACATTAATGTTCAGCCACTAACATGTTTGTGTGTGCAGCCTGATTTGAATTGGTAAGTGTTTATATAGTAATGTTACAGTCAATTAAGCCATGAAGTGTACTCCTTTAGATTCTGTTGGTGAATGCATTCTTTGAATATGAATCCTTTTAGTCATTGTCGATTTCAGATTCATTTCTTCATTCTTGCATAAGCAATGAACAGTGAATTCACATTCAAGGAATTTAAAGTTTCAGTCAGCTTTTTGACATAAATACATTTTCTTTTTGAGTGAAAAATAGTCTTTTAAAATTTACTACTCATTGTTCATAGAGATTGAAATGCAGATTTGACTTTGATACTAGTAGCAGCAGTGGCTAAATAATTCAGATTTTTTATATAATCAGTTGTCAATAAATTCTGTAGGGGTACCCATCTTGAATGTCATCTTTAATGCCTAGCAGAAAAACTCTTCCAAATTTTGTATGTGATTTTGGGACTCTTTCCAGAACCGGTTATTATTAATAATTATTTACTGTAAGTTGGTTCCCAGAACAGTGTTGTAATAATCAAATAGTCATGTAGTTCTCACAGTGTCTGCAGTAGTAAAGCAAATATCTAATAAGTTTCTAAATTCTAATGCTGTATACAAAATAATAATAATTGGTGCTTTCCTGTAGTTGGCACTACAAAATCCTTCTAAAATGGGTTTCAAATGGTCACATACCCACTAGATCCTATGTTATGAGGATCAGAATTATTTTTAGTTTATCCGTCATGCAATTCCAGACTTTTCTAGAATTATCTCATAATCTGTAATATTCCAGAAATATCTGTAATGTGACTCAGCAGTTTCCGCAAATAGTAGATGATGTAATGCACTATAAATAGTAATGGAACGTTCTAGATGTTTAAAGAAAAAGTATAAAACTACGCAGGCTTCCAAGTATCAAGGTCTTGTTGGTGTGTGCCCGAGGGTTTTCCCTCGTGGCTAGTTGTGATTGAGCTTATCAGCTATGGATGCAAAACTGTGAAGAAGCTATAATCAACTGCTATAACTATGGAGGAGCTATAACCTTGGACATTGCTATATCAAGAGAAAAGAAAGAGAGAAAGAGACGATAGCAGAAAAGAGAAGATAAAGAGTTCATGATGAAGTTTCCCAGACGAGTTCGTAAATACAGAAAAGCCAATGAGTTGAAAGGATCCAGTGAAATAATTCAAGAAAGTCAAGCATTGATGTCTCAAGTCAGTTGAGTTGACGGTTGTTCCTGTATGGCCATGAAAGACAGTAAGCCTGCCTGCTTTACGAACTGCTTAACTTAATCTTTAACCTTAGTAACTATAACAGTGTATAATTAAATAAATAATAGTTAAAAAAGGTAACTGCTAGTTGTCACACTTTTGTTGCGTGCCTTATATCGTACTCGGGAGTTCTTTTTACTGAAACCTTTTTCATGGGCATCTCTTGGTTATTCCGGTACGTAACACCTATGTGTGAAAAAAATTATTAGAAGGGCTCCCATAAAACTAAACTTCAATGCGACCTTAAAAAGGGGCTTTGATTTGATCATTTAAAGTTTTACCTAAGGTACAAAGAACAGTTTGTAGTTTTGCATTATTTTTTAATGAGTTGGTTTGACTTTGTCCAATGTTTGCTGATTCACCTCTCTGGCAAATCTTGCTTAAAGAGTACTGTGGTGTGGTCCTAATTAGGTGCAGGCGTCTCCTTGTTGGGCTTGTAGAATACATGCAGCTTCAAGATGTTATGGCATGGCTGTCAACTTTAGGAGGAGCTTACTCAGCAATGGGAGAGCATTTTTGTAGTTATGTGAGTGTGTGACTATCTAGTTTCTCTCTATTAGTATTGGATAAATGTTTGAAACACAGGGTGCAAAGAAAATCATTTTTACAGCTTGCCATACTGGCAAGCTGAAGCTAGCATTTACTAGCTATAGCCCAGACATCATTTCAACTAGCCCCAAACACTTTTTGACTAGCAAAGCAGAACTGATTTCACAGTTCTACTGTTATTCGAATTCCCCAAAAAAAACATCACTTGCCCATTGGGCAAGTTAAAAACAGAATTCACTAGCCCGATAGCAAAATCCACTAGCCCCAGACTATTGGACACTACTTTCTTTGCACACGGGAAACATTACTGGTAACTTAACCCTTCTAATCTGAGTTGCTGTTTTTGGCTATTATGCTGTCACAAATGAAAATCTAAGCCATTCAATAAATAAAATCAAGAATCTATAATTGAAGGAAGATCCGTTTATAATATGCAAAGAGTCTGGCCAATTGAAGTTTGAGGTCTTCACAAGTTTTTGTGCATGAGATATTCACAGAGAAACGCTTTACTCAAATTTATAGACTGAGCGTCATAAAAGAAAAGGAGAGACCATGTTGTTGTCCTTCTGAGGGGCACAAATATTGCCACCAGAATTATAGAGAAAAAATTTGTTAAGTGGTAAAATTATTAGTTCAGCTCCTCTGATATCTCACCAAATTCTTAATTAATAATTCTTTAATCTGAATTTTCATTATGTCAGCTGGAAACCAGCAATAGGTTCCACAGTCAAAATTCAAAAGTAAAGTTAAATTTAGGAGAATGATCAATTAAATAACCTCTTCTGATTGAGTCTGTACATGACCTTTGACAATTCAACATAGCCTGTAAGTCATCTTTTGTTTTAAGTGTACACATTGAACAAAGTACATCAAGTACATAGAATTTCAATTTTTTAAAAAAATTCCAAAACCAAAATAATAATAATGTTACTCTGCAAAGCAAGTAGAAAAGGGTGCCGATTTTGCTGAGGGAGGGGATCGGCTGTGCCCAGGTTATGGGCATGCCAATAGCCCAAGTTTACTTGTACATGCTAATTACTCTGTTGCTGACTGAAAAAAATACTGACTGTGTGCAGGCAACCATAGTTTATTAAACTTCATGATGTTTTATTGTTTTTGTTTTTCAGTCTGAGAAAGCTGGTCAGATTTCTCAACATCAGTTACTAGTAGCTATGAGATTAGGAAATCCACTTCTTGCTGCACAGTGTAAAGTTTTTGCCGCAATGAGCCTTATACAAAGAGGAAGATTAAAAATAGCATCTAAAATTATAAGGTGTGTGACTGGCCTTGGACCATACCTATGCCATTTATATCTATTAACCATCTTGTATTGATAAATTGGTATCTGTAGCTTTTTGTGTATGCTGCATTCTTTTATCTAGACCATTTAAATTTATTTTATTATCATTTTGATTTGCATGCATACAATGTACACTCACGGATATGGGGCATGCGTGTACTCTGCTATTATTATTATCATTATCATTATTATTATTATTATTATTATTATTATGTCGATGATGATGACGATGATGATGATGATGATGGTTTTTCTTTGTAGGGAGCAGTATCATTTAGCTTTAAATGGCTTAAAAGATGAAAAGGTATTTAAAATGACCTACAAAATGTACTTGTATTGAGCCCAAATTTATCCCACCCTATTCATCAGGGTTGTCATTAAGAGCCGGGAGCCGGGGATTTTCCCTGGTTACTATGAGTGTGGCTCCGGGCTATTTTTATGGGAAAATAGAAGAAAAATAGAACCAAAAGAAATCCCTAGCTGTTTCATTCCCCACCTACTTGTTGTATTTACCCGGCAACTTGAAATCTTAGTGACAACCCTGATTCATAGATAATTTTTGTTGTCATTTAACAAAGATAAATTTGCTGCTAACAAATTATGAGGCAATTAAAATACTAAATGAAACAGTAATGCCTTCATAGGAAGACAGCTTCACACGTGGAAAATACTTGTCTTTTGAAGCTAGATGAACAATTTTCTGGTTGCTATCTGGCCAAATAGAACAAAAATTGTCCAAAACACTTTTCATACGTCGAGCACAGTGCTGCCTTCTATTTCTGATACTGCACTTCTAAAAAAATAAATATTAAATTGAAGGGCTTTGGTATGAGAATGTCCTCAGATAATCTGATAATCAGGGCTGTTGCTAACATTTCAAGTTGCTGGGTATATGGGATTAGTAGGAGGGGAATTGTACAGCAAGGAAGAACCTTTGGTTCTATTTTCCTTTTGTTTTCTATGAAGGTAGCTGGATGCAGCTCATGCTCATAGTAGCTTGGAAAAATCCCTGATCCCCGGCTCTTAGTGACAGCCCTGGATAATTTTTGATAATTTTGACAGGTGTAACTTACAACATTTTATAGGCGAGTTACTGAAAATTGTCTTCTGCTCTAACAAGCCAAATTTCTTTTTGATTGTGATTGTTTCAGTTATTATCATCCTGCAAAGCAGCCTGGATTAGGATACAGTACATAAGGAAACAGCGTAAGGTAATGACAAAAAAAAACCTACTGTAATAAACAAGAACCTGCCCTAACCCCTCAAATTTGTAATTGTTTATATTGCATGTACATGTAGCATGAAAACAGTAAACATCGAATTACTTGTAGAGTGAAGCCTGTGACCATCGTGCAGTTGTCTAATGTTAAGTCGTTAGTCATTATCGTAATTATCAATTGTTATTCAATGGATACAAACCAAAATGAACCTGTCTCATGTACACACTTGCCAGGGTCTTGTGAATGTTGACTCCGATCAGTCGATCAGTCAATCAATCAATCAATCAATCAGTCAATCAATTGTCCTTTATATTATTCAGTTGTATTAGGATTTTCAAAATGATATAATTTTTATTGTCTCCACCCTACCCCACTGGATAGTAAGTTAATCCTGACAGTAACCCCAGTGTGCCGACTCATTTTTCCATTCTATATTAATTTTCTTTTTCGAGCTTGACGTCAGCTGTTTTCTTTTCTTAGGCAAAGTTGTCTAGAATGCTGTCCTGTAAAGATGCTAGCACAAGATGATGTTAAGAATAAGTTAATAACTTGTATATATACAATGTAATATACAAACATAGTCATGCATTGTACTTTGGTCCTCACTGTACAGAATTTTTTGTGTCTGTTTGTTTGTGTTTTTTGTGGGGAGTATGATTGGATTTCAGCTGGAGTATAAAGCCAATGTCTGAAGGGAGTTACCTACTCTGTACATTACCCAAACTTCATTCAATAATAAATAGCATAAAAAGTACTAAGTTGTTTTGTCTGTTATCCGTTAGAAATCAGAGAATGGGGACTGTTAGATCCCACGACGCTAACTACAACGAGAACGTCAAAAAAGCAATAGGTTGAATAGGCAAAACAACAACTCTACTCGTTCATCACCCATTTTTTGTACATTAATTTTCTTTGCCGTCACTGTACGACTACGACGGGAAAATGCCAAATTTCGCGTTTTATGGAGGACGTAAACAAGCGACGGCTAAATTTTCTTTCTCTTTCTCTTGAATATGGTTCTTAGGAATTCGGCTCAAAAAAAGTTCGCTTGTATTTGACATAGTAAATGAGTTGGAGTAATCGCGATAGAGATTGAACTGAAGAACGCAAATTCACGTTTTAAGTGACGTTTTCGTCGCCATCGTGGTATCTTAAAACTCCCTAATAAAACTGACTCAAGGATGTTAAAATTCTCAACCAAGGTGAGAAAAGAGGTAGGTAGCCTGTGTACAGCCGCCCCTGGACAGGGGCGGCTGTACACAGGCTAAGAGGTAGGGTGCATTTCCTTTGCCCTTCCACTAAGTCTTCCCGTGATGCTTGGGTAACATTGCTGCTGAATTTCACTCTTCTAAGTACTCTGTAAAGGAGACACGTTAAGACAGACAGCCAAAACTGGTTTTGGAGATAAATATTTGAAACATGTGAAGGAATACTCTACGAGCTGTTTCTTGCTTATAGGGCAGAATTGAATAATATAAATCAAGTGACTGGCTAAACTCCTGGGAAGTGGGAAGTGGGGCGGAGTTGCGGTATGTCTTTTCTCTCCACCCCTTTCATCATTGTTTTCTCATTTTTCGCCGCTGATATTTTGTGTAATCATAAATCAGCGAATCAGCGTAGGCTCAGTTCGGGAAATGAACCTGCGATTCAGCATCCCGTTCACGGCAAACGTCAATTTTTACCATGTGACCAAGTTTTGTTCTTTTACTGTTTGTTTTATTCATAAGAATTATTTTAAACAGCCTTTTTATCAGCTCATTCCTAACTTGAAAAAATTGTCAACTACGACGTTTGCTGTTAGCCGAAACCGTCATTGTAAATTTCTCCAATCTCGTACCCATCTACCCCCAATAACAATAGAAGGGGCATGGTGTAAGACCGGATGAAGATAAGAGGGTCAAGACCAGTCAACAAAATATAGACAGCCAACTGAAGAGGTCCAAGGTCGGAACGTCAATGTTGGACACACCCCCGGGCCAGATCCGTGCGAAGAACTAAACACGCTATTTTCTTAGGGGTGGAGTAGAAAGGGCAAAGTGTGTTCCAAAATTTCGTATAAGAAATGTTTTCAAGGGAAAACCAAGAATATTATATGGTGTTCTTGAAAAAGGCCTACATAGACGATTAGAAAGAGCTTTTTCCTAGGGAAACATTGTAATATAGAATCCAGACCGATAATTTGGACGACAGAGACGTTCCTTTTGTTATTTTTATTGTGTTCTTTTCTTGGTACCTACTAAATCGTACAACTTATTTCACAACGATGAAATACTTTTTACATATGTACAGTAACAATGTTAGCAATACGTATCCATTACATGTTCATGTTTTAAGAACAAAAGAGTAGTTTCACAATGTGATTGATGATAATTCGAAATCTTGTTCATTCTATAAAGTACATAAAAGGGATCTGTCCTCGGCAGGAACAGCCTCCCTTCGCTCTGCAACCACTAGACTACCTCTAAAATGATCTGATAAAATGGTACCGTAAACTGCCACTTCTAAACCCTGGGCATGTACATCTTGGTAAAGGGTTTTAGGGGGGCTTACAGAAGGGGAAGAGTATCTTATCTCCGAGGGCTCTTACAACTGGAATAAAAAACTAACTCTTCGAAAAAACCTAGAGCGGTTTTGGATTTTCTGGCTTTTAATTAAGGGTCAAAACGTAGTAATCCAATTCTTTTAATACATTTGGAGGGAGACTTATCTCCCAGGAGCGACGAGGTTGTCCGAGGAGGACATAATCGGATGTATTTTGTTGTTTACAATAACTGGGGGGGTGGGGGGTAGAGTGTGTGGGGGAAGGAAGTGGGGCTTTAAAGCGGCAGTTTGCGGTATAAAATTATAACCAATCGAATGAAAGCTATCACATGACAACAGCATGATTTAAGGCAACAGAGAGTTGTGGAATTACGTCACGTGTGGTCTCTTTTTCCTTACCCTGGGGTATATTCTTTACTTGTATAGCGTTTAAGAGTGGGTCGCAGCCCAATATTACATAAAGTGGGATTCTACCTGTTGTGTTCTCGTTTATTTCGAAAGAGGTTTGTGTAATATAACTCTCACCAATCGAGTGAAAACTACTGAGCCATAATTTTCATGATGTAGCCATGTTTAAGCTGTACGAGTTGGTTTAAAGTACAATGTACTGTGTAAGTGAAACCTAGTGTGACCGCTTCCATGACATTTTTCTGATCTCTCCTGAGGTGAAAGCTCAAATGTCCACAACAGGGAAAAGTGAGTTTCAACTGAACAGAAATTGCAAAGTTTTCTTTATACTTATATTACATCTATTAAACTTTTCACTGGGTTCATTTCAATCCATCTTGTTTAAATAATTCAACCTACTTTGTATTAAACTACAAACTGGATAACCAAAACAATACCTTTTTTCATTTGGACATAAATTATTAGAACTGACCTCTTGACTTTGTAATAACTTAATAAACTTGTGATTAGAAATCTCTCAGAACGAGTTGTTTAATTAGCTAAATAATAGGTAAATGACTGACCCGAACAATGTCACTAGCAGATGTGGTTTTGAGGCTCCAACGTGATTACACAGTGCAGTCATCCATAAACAAAACGAGCCCAAAAAAGGCTGACCTATCGCGTGCTCTCTCGCCTGGCCGCCCGTTGGGAAGTGGGGCGAAGAGACGGCTGACATTTTAGACTAGTGTTTAACATACTATAAACCCTTTCCATTAAAAGGCGGGGACATTCTTTGAATTATATCTCTTTTCCCCGTTAAGCCTTTTGTTTCATGTTTGTTAGGTCAAGTTTTTTTTTTAAGTGACTTCGGATGTGTAAATTTCAGCTCCTCTAATACAAAGGATCTGTGGAGATCTTGAGCTTCAAGGAAACCTGTCACGCACTCCACGTAACGTAGTATCGATAGATTGCGTGACGTACTCAAAACAACCCTAAGATAAATCAGAGTGATGTGATAGAACAGCTCTGCATAAACTAAAAAAACACGAAAAGTTTACCGAGTAAAAAAGATGTTTCAGTTACAGAGAAATGTTCGTTTTCCCACAAGAATGTATGTTTCTTATACAAAAAGAGTTTGAGATTGTGAGTCCTAGAACTAAAATTCATCGATGTCGAGAGTATTTGACTTACAATCACGTTTAATGTAAACTAGGTAACCTCGTTACATCGCCTCTGGCAAAATTACTACCAGTAATCTGTCCACTTCATAATACACAGGTGACATGAAGCAGTCACGTTCTTGTTCTCCCGCCTGTTTTAGAAGTGGTGTAAGTGACCACGTGGTTGGACTATCCACTCAGCATGTGGGTTGACTCTGTACAAAGCCATCATGTTAGTGTCATGATCAAGACATCGTTCACCTGGGTAGAACAAAGTGAATAAAATAATATCGTCATATTATTCCTTAGATCCTTTCTTCCGAAACTTTCATTATCTGCAGTGAGCAGGAGTGGTTAAATCTCAAAAGAATGAGGAGTATTTATCGGTGTTAGAAGTACTATATAGCGCCTTTTCCGCTTGGCGGGAAAAATTCGCGCTTCTTTCGACAGGGCTTAAAAACGGCTGGACATGCGCATTAAAACTCTGGCGTTCTTCCCGCCATTCGGTTTTCAAAATGGCGGACGACGAATGAAAATTCTACACGTCATTGGGACGGCTATTTGCGACATCTTGCTCGCCCAGGGCCTTCAAATTCTGCGTTACTGAACGCAACGAGGACTGTTGCTTGGGTTTGAGCCACGATGGCAGACATCGGAACGGTGTAGTGATTTTAATGAAGCGATCAACGCAACGTCCTCAAAAGCAAAATTTCACCTTTTCAGAATTCAGTCAAGGTACAGTTTTGCCGTAATATAAGGTGGTCTCAGCTTGTATAAGGTTTTAAAGTGCATTTTCTTGTAGCTTGTTTATTATTGTACAAAATATTAAATATGACTTTTTTTTCGTTCTGATGAAAATTTTTTATCGCTTCTTGTTTGTGGACGTCGTTGACATTGCATATGGAAGGAAAGAAGGCGCACCTCGTGAGTGGAGAACATTGTATTTTTCTGTTTTTTTATGTCTTTAGCGTCTCCTCTTACGGCTGAATAGTAAGCGAAACGGAAATAGGAGTCCGCCGACATTTGAAAAATTAGTTCATCTTTACTGTATATTTAAAGTGGGCGTAAAAAGTCTTGTACACACGGCTGTTAAGCATAACTTTGTTTTGTAAGTGATGGCGTTCGGAAAACTTGAAATTAATAAACTTCATGCGACTTCAATGTGTACCTTGTTGTTTTAATTTTCTGTCACCGTGAGCTACACTCTGCGGCTGGCCGCGTGCGTCTTCCTCCAGTGTTAAAGTTATGACGTTATTTGAGTTTATAACCAGCCTGTCATCGGCCTATTTTTACTCTTTTTCGTGTTGTTTTGTTTTCATGAGAAAAGGCTAGCTTCCGGCCTTTTGGGGACGTGTTTGTATATAAGGGTGTGGAGGGACGATTTTGTGGGTTTGTTTGGAAATTTATCTGTTTGCAAAAGTACCATTTGGAGAAAACTAAAGACGTCACTAAAGAAAACAAACGAAACTGCTGCCCATGAACGTCCACAGAGCAGAGCTCAAAGTATGAAGAACTGAGGCGCAGAAAGGATTGGAATCCTGGAGAAGGAAAGGGACCTTGAAAGAGAAAGAAAAATGATTTAAATAACACTTAATAAAGGTGCCCACTTTAGTTTTCGTACACTATAGCAAACAAAACACATGCATGTGCAGTTTGTACCAAGAATGATCAATAATAAATGTAAAATTTACACCATTACTGATGTATACAAAAAGGCATCCAATCACTGTATCAAGACTCTGTTATGTATAAGTTCACATGCAACAGGCATTTCTCAGCAAAATTGGTCAAATCCAGAGGAAAAATGAGGACCTTCTGGACAAAATTATAATATTCTAAAAGAGAAAATTGAAAGGTAAACACTTCTAAAAGTCCTTTTAACAGTCCCGAGCAAATATACCAATTGACTGTAAGTTTATCTCTGTAGTACATAGGGAATAGTCACAAGTAAAATGAAAATGCCAACAGTTATTGTAAAATTATCTTCCACAAGAGGACACATTATTTAGCACACTGTTTCTACAATTCCACAAGGCTCTGATCAGACACTACAACAATGGAGGCGAAACTCCATGACCCATTTACGGTGGAACATTTTTGTAACAAGCATGTACCTGCAACTTAACAAGTCATTTCTGATGCAAGATTCATTGATGAAAATCACACCCTTTCAGAGAAAAGAAGAAAGCCACAAAAATCAAGGGTTGCAGCAGTCTTGAATAGTTTGAGTTTCTTCCAAAACCAGGTAGTTTACTACAAGAAATGGCCAAATATTTCAATAGAGCCAAGAGGTTTTTCTAAAATAGGGCTATATGTAAAAAATGCAAACTGTACATGAAGTACAAAACTACAGCAATTATGTCTTTACTGAGTAGTCAGGGCTAAAATAATTTTTTGACTGTTGTTGGTCATGCTGACTGGCCAAAGAAATTTCAGCTCAGTCAAGTCTATTGTTTAATTCAATTTATTGAGCAGTACTAATGATCTACCAAAAGACAGAAAAGGACATTAGTAGTGTACATTTAGGTGAAAACTGCAAGACAAGGTACATTGTGTATTACAGATTAATTTTTTTCTTTGGTCTTTTGGATCATTGTGTTCTACTTCTCCTGTTTTGCCTCTCTTTTCGTTATCAACTGCTCCTCTTTATTATGCACAAAGGGACATCTCTTCTCCACTATGCAAGAGAAAAATTCCCTATATCTGCTGCTCTTCAAAGCCGTGTACTCTTGGACTTTTCTTCTATCTTCTTCATAACTTTCTGTCAAAGCATAAATAAATGTTAATCAGCCATAATAATTTTTAAACAGCTATGCAAATAAAGACCACTGCCTCCATGCCCCATCCCCTCCACATCCTTCCCAAAAGAATTAAATAGATGATTTAAATTCCTTGAATTATTGCCTGTAGCACTGGGCTGCTGTATGGTTTGTGAACTATTGTGATTATTGAACTGGTATGTGGTTATTGGACTATTATTTTTCCAGGACTTATCAAGATAAATGCCATATACAAGACTATAGATGGCCATTCACCTAGAATGGAGTGTCATTAGCTTGTGTATGACTGAACTTGTGATGTTGTTGCTGAACTACTTGTCTTCATTGAACTACAACAAAAGTAAGGAATGTTCCTGTGTAGGCACTGCCCAACTGAAATAAGAACAACAGTCCATGCACTCAATGGTAGAACAATCGACAATACATTTGTTGAATGGTCCCTGATCAGTAGACAGGTGCAAGAGGAAGGAAAAATTTGGCTGCACTGGTATTTTTGGCAGCAGAATTTTTTACAAACACCTTCAGTGACGTATGGACAAAGCAGATTGAAAACATAAAACATTCCCAAAGTAAGAAAAAAGTATCAGGTATTGAAAAGATAGATTATAATATTTATACTGGTATTATTTAAAATCTACAGTCGCTGTATCTGTCCCTCAAGAAATTTCTTGTCAAGTAAACAAAGAACTTACCGTAAGTCAAAATTGATTCTGTCTAAATAACCTGGCCAAGCCTTGCCGATAATTTTTTCATTTACATTACTTTTTCAGCCCTAGGCTACCATTTTCCAGTTTTTCATGCCAATTTAGACCAACATTGCCTTCCCCTTGGCTATGCTTTTCCTGGCCATGAGCCTAATCTTTGCCTGAAATGTGACATGCCAACCTGTGTGCACAACAGGAGCTTTGAAAACATAATTCGATTGTGCATAACAGAAACCAACAATCCACAGACAACAGTTATTTCCGGATTGAGGAAGTAAACTGCCGCACATGTTACCCTTTGTTGGTACAACGGATGAAAGAGCTGGCTCAGTCATTAATAAAAAGAAATGTGTTATTGAACGGTGTTTCCCAACTATCTGATCTTGAGACTGATTCTTGTAACAATGAAAATAAAAAATCGTTACATAAATTTTGTATAAACTTACTATTCATGGACAATTTGAGTTTTTTAACTTGTAAAAGAGAAAGCAATAACTTGAACAACTTCAATCGGCGCGTGATCATTGGCACAAACATTTAACATAACCTAACCAAAAAAATTATTTCCAGATACCTTGCATAACAATGACGATCATGGCGATGAAGATGATGACGAAGGGGATTTGTTCAACCAGAAAGCAGACGATGATACAGAAGACTTCGACGAGGACTGTTTAATATCCCACTTCGCGCAACTTTAACCGTATAGTACGAAAATCAAATGTCAAGCTTGAGGGGCCGTCATCAATCCATGGAAAAGGCCTCTGCGACACAAAATGGCTCTTCTAGAAGCCACTCAATTCAAAAAAGGCAATGACCAACAGTCGCAGACCACTTGTGTTGAACGTTAAGTTGTTGACAGTTCATTCCCTTCAAGGCGTCTGCTTGCATCAAAACATGTTTCTCTTTTATCTATTGATTAAGTAGCCGAAGCACTATGTTTTGGGTATCAAAAATTACAAACTGAAAAATATCATTTAACAACACGTCCTGATATAGTAAGAACTTTGAAAAATGCGCCGAAATACAGCTCCGAATCGGCCACCGATCGTCCGCCATATTGACAACAAGATCATTCATTCTTAACTTTCCGCATGCGCAGTAACTGCGAGATCACTTTTTTACGTCACAACGTCTCGACCAATCAGCCGTTTTTAAGCCCTGCCGCTTCTTTCTTAAAGAATCTCACCCACCCAGTTTGCATTGCGCGCTCACGCTCTTCATTCGCCATTTTCAGGGCCCCCGAAAATCCAAGTTTTATCACCTTGATATTCCCTCCTTTCTTTCGACAATTTATAGGCGTTATTAAGGTCCTGTTCCCTCTGGAATTCTTTCTGTAGTTTCTGAACTATCTTTGTGATTCGCATTCGTGGAAGAAAATTCTTTCAAAGGGCACTGTCTAGTTGGTTTTCTGTCGCGGTTCGTAGAAACGTCGGCCAATATGGCGGACAGCCGTCCTGCTAGGGGCCGTCCAAGAAGGCCAGAAGGCATCAAACGCCTAAAACTCAGGGAATCCGCATACAATATGTGGATTGAAAGGAAGGAGGCCCTTGGGCTAAACGGAATCTCGAATAATGATTTTGCGGAGATACTTCTTCACCAGCAACTTACACGAGAGCGTGATCGATCTCCTCACGCTCATCGAGATGATACTTCACCTCAAGTGCATCAAGGTAAAATATTGGCACGGACAGCCTTGTACTTTTCTTGCGGCTGCAAGTATTTTTACAAGTGCAAACCTACAGCGAGTAAAGCTAAAGTTAGTCACAGCAGTAACAACAGCTAACTGAAACGACACGAATACAAAATTTTTAGTTTGAGCGGATTCTTCCCACGCGATTGCTGTTGGCGTCGCTGGTTCTTGGAGCAGCGACTGCGGCGGTCACGGTGGTTTCACGGCGATGAGCCCTGTTTACGGTTCTAATCGGCGATCCATACGCGTTGACCTCAACTTCCTCTTTCTGAAAAATCACGCTCACTGTTTCCTTCAATTTCCTAACAAATGTGACCTTTCACGCTTGTCTGGACCTGTCTTATCTTTGACCAAATATGGGAGCGTTATAAGCATATCCCGGATAACAACAACAACAAAGGTGCGCAATGCAAACTGGGTGGGTGAGATTCTTTAATCAATCATCGCTTGCAGGCGCAAGCTTTCCCGCGCTTGGAGCTGCATGTAATTGCGTCGACACCTGATTGGTTTATGTGAATACTCTGCGTTTAACGTGATTTGCCAGGGAAACAAATCAAAAGAAAACCGCGCTAATCCTGAGAACCAATGACTTGCTGGTTGGCTCGCTCTATCGAAAGCTCATATCATGAGAATTTCCTTGGTCTTTGAAGTAAACTACACCGGAATGGCCCCGGAACAAAAGCAAAGAGATCAATTCATTCACAAAGTAGAATGAATTTTCAGCTGTCACCTCGAATCGCACAACTGGGAGTGCGCGACTCGAGGAAACGGCTGAAATTCAAGCTTTTCTCTAAGAAAACTGCAATCCATTCCTTTGACACAAATGCTTCTGTTGGACAATCAAGTGGTACTAAATCTTGGTAACACTGCCTTTTTTCCGTTTTCCTCAACTTACTAACAACAAAATTTTTATATGTTCTTACCTATGTTACCCCCGACTTCGTAGAGATAGTAATTGTCTGAAGCAAACTTGTTGTTATTGTGAGGGTTAAGGCAGTTCTTGTAAGAGTCACTCGTTTGAGATTTGGAAAGATTTCTATTATTGCTTGGGCCTTCGGAAGGAGACGGGCGTCTTCGAAACTTGGAGACAATCTCACCAGCGCGCATACTGTCGGTGAGTTGTATTGCCATTAATACCTTGTTCAGCATTGGTGCTTTCACTCGTATGATATTGTTTTCATAATCAGCCTAAAAAGAAAACGAAATTTGTCACTTCAACATTACTTCGCTAACGCTAATAAAGCTTTACAAGAAATCCTTCAAGGCCGACTTGTTTCACAGCTAGGGGTCAATTTAATAAAGCTTTCAGAAGTGTAATTTGCAAGTGTAGCCATTGCTTTAGGATCTGAAAACAATAGCCACACTTGTAAATAAAACTAGTAAACGTTTAATTAAATTGGCTCCATGTTAACTCCCAAGAGTAGCATTTGGACCGTTAAATTAACCTTGGATTTGCGCCATTGCTCCTTTTAAAAAAACAATTTTTAAGTGTCAATTCCATAAAAAGTCGGGACTTTGCAACAACACCGTCTATCAACGACTGACCGAGATTACCATTACATACCCCTCTGGACGAGAAAAAAAATTGTCTCCATGTTTATACAGGAAGTGTAAGGTGTTCGCCGTTTGACACTAAAACAATGGTAGACGCAAGTTGTTTTCAAATGGGTTTGGTGTGATAAGAGTGCATGGCGAGACTGCATTGAAATCGTCTTTTATTACTTATATCTAGTTGCGTCTTTGCTTGGTGTTAAGCGACTATGCGCAAGTCTTTCAAACGATAAGGCGTTGGAAGGAGTTGTATTACGGGGAAAGCTGACATCAATTAAGAGGTTCCACCACACGCGATCCTTTTTGCGTGTGAGATGTTAAATCTTGCGTCAAATCTTCAACATGCGAGCTGTAATCGGTTCTTTTCTTGACACAAAGTCTCATAAAGACTTTTTTCCAGACGTGTGGGATGAAGCATAATGCTCCCGGAAGTCGCGGTAGAGCAGAGGAGTTATCATTATATGATGAATACCCACCTGCGTACAGTAACAGTGGAAACATTTAATTTGCGTTCACTGAAAATAACTTACATCAATCAGAGTCATGGAGCCTTCCCCTACAGAATGTTTCTTCTGTGGAGAACTCCCAGGTCCATCACCTCGAGCACGTTTTGCAAGCAACTTCCTCACCTACAGTAAAATAACCGGGAGATCCGGGTTGAAATTATTTTCGTTCCACCTTGAAACAATTACTTGGTGGGGAGGGGGGGGGGGGGGGGGGGGAGACACGCAAAGCAAGGCTAATAAATAGCACGAGAACTGTTTTATGGTCTGTTTTAAAAGGGGTTGTGTACGGCTGTCTAGTTCACTGGGTTTATAATGCCTATAATGCGTCTTTATTAATTTTGATAAGGAACTTAACACATGCGAAACATTTCTTCGTAAAGACAAAATCACAACTTCGTATCAAACAAACATCTCCCCCAGAGCATTATATCAAACGTTAAAAAAAAAAAACAAGTATGAAATTTGAAAAACTGTCAGGCTAACAAGTTTTCAAAAACGGCAATTGCAATCCGTTTCAATCTTCTTCAAGTTTGTCCATGCTTATCTTCTTTTGTATTTGCTGAGTTATTTATAACTTTTTTGATGTTTTGAGCTGCTGTTTTTATGACTACTAACGTACTGTTAAATTTCGTGACAAAGCTCCTTTCAGGCATTAGTTTTTCAAAGCTTGATTCCGGATTTCAGTCTTACGCATATCATAAAATTCTAGAACACTCCACTAAGGAAACCGTTTTTAAAGGTTTCTTTAAAGTCAAACTATGCAAGCTATTCTGCAATGATGTACTAACACTGCCTGTAAATTTACGCCTTGAAAGTATAAAAACTTACGGCTTTAGCATCTTTAGCTTTCTTGTTTCCCTCTGCTTCATATAAATACCGAACCTGCATCACCATAAATCCAGGAATCTGTGCAAAACAACCAACATAAAAATAACAATCTATGACTCTAGGTAGAATATCAAATCTTTAGTCTATGCCTACGGGCCCTTTGCATGGGACAGATGAAACAAAGGGCTCAAATTAATAACCCTTTAAACCCTGAGAGTGATCAGCATCAAATTTCTCCTTGTAATATCAATGCTTTGTAAACAGAGTGGTCATGAGAATTGTGGTCATGATCACACAAGATGTATTTGCTTGATATTTTATTAACTTCTCCCCACTACTTCTATGGTAAATGAATAGGGGCAACAAATAAGAATTTTAATAAAGCGGTTTTGTACCACGCGAATGACTACCTGTAAAGGGCCTGTAACTGCAGGTTTCCGAATCCTTACAACAACCATCAGTTACTTAGCAACAAGACATAGCACTAAAAATACAGGGATCATCAGCAGGGGTGTCACTGAGGGCATGGGGCCGGGGATTTCCCCTGCGTCCCATTACAAGCACGACACCCGGCAACTGTGGGGCTGTTTACATGGGGGGAGGAAGATTCCAGTACCAGGATGATCCTAGAGGGCGGATCATCCTTGCGTCATATGTTTCTGTATTCAGTTTAAATGCAAGGGGTTGTACTCAGTATTCCTAGAGCTAGGATACTCCTAATACTAGGATCTTCCTGGCTGACAGGTAGCACATGTACTATACATTGTAGCTAAGAGTGTTTTGTGGTATTCAGCTCATTCCCTAGGTAAAACTTGTATACCATTACAATTGCAGTTGGTATAATAAGGCACCTATGTCACCAAAGAAGATCCTGAATGTTGACTTATTCTATATGCCCAAGTGTACGAATTTTTCTATATAGATTTTAGAAAATAAGAAGCTGTTTCAAACTTAAGGTTAAACAGGTTCTTGTAGAGAGGGGGTCTAACTGGCAAATTTTAGCCTAACAGGTTCTATAAAACCAGGTTCTTAGTCACGGGGTTTTACTGTAGTACACCCGGCAAGTTGAAATCTTAGTGACAGGCTGATCAGAAACTCACGAGTTTCTGTTTTTAAGTTAACGAGTGTTATTTGAGTGTGAGACAGGTTTCTAAAGCAAGACGTATTTTACTAAGGACAGCCTTAAACGTTCTGGCTAAAAGAATTACCCGAAGGGAAATGAGTTCTTCCGCACTGAGCGTGTGGTGTATGGCTGGTTACAAAACGTTGTTGCAAAAAAAGGAGAGGGGCTCAACTTTTTGCAAGAAAATCTGTATATTTTGCGCGTTTTACCTAGCCTGTACACAGACGTTGTTAAGAATATTTTTCTTTTTGTTCTTTTCGAAAACATCGGCGGTCCCTCGCGGTTTTGTTTTAATCACGCGCGCTCGACGGACTTTGAAGAGAAAATAGAGGGTCTGTAAACAGGCTACGTTCTAGCGGCCCAAAGTAAACTTGTTTTGCAATAAGTGACGTAAATCCCGTGCTGGATGTGACGCCCGCGTAATTTTATCCAATCAAAAGTCAGTATACAACACAACTTACAACAACCTGGTTTGTAGGTAAAACGTGCCACATAACTGTTTCAACTCTTTTTCATTACGGTTGCAAAACAAGTTGCACGTTTTTGTTGCTGGTTTTACCGTAGCTTTATACTCACCGTCCACAGAATAGCTTGATACTTGATTAACATTCTTACAATGTTTACGGTGCCCTGCGCTTGTTTGATTTCTTGTAATGTCGGCTGTGATTTGTTCGTGCACAAGAACATATTAGGTGCCATGATCATAGCCACGCTGTTAAGTCCCATCTTGTTGTGTTTTTCATGAGCGACCACTCGACTCAAGAAGTGAACAAGGATCTAAGAAAAAAGGATGGCCGAATGTGTAAAGAGCCCCTAAGATCTTATTAAAGTTTGTATAGTTAACTTTTTCTCTCCCAATACAATTTCATTTTTTAGATTTTTTGTCGCAAAATGCTCGAAAACAAATAGTACAATACGGCCGTTTAAAAGAGGAAAAATAAGACGCGTCTTACATAGGACGCGTCCTTAATAAGACTTCAAACTATCCCGTATCAGTAAACGTCATATTTCGTTTGAAATTTAGCTAAGGCGCGTCTTATCAAAGAACAGTCCCTAACACCTGTTCTTCGATAAGACGCGTCTTTGCTAAGTCGCGTCTTAATATGCCGTTTATATGGGATAGTTTGCGCCTTATTTAGGACGCGTCTAATGAAAGACGCGTCTTATTTTTCCTCGTATAAATGGCCCTATAATGTGAAAATACTACCAAAGACCTTTCAGTTGAATGGTCACACCATAATATTTTGCCCACTAAATCAAAATCTAGAATGACCTTACAACGGACTCCACCATACAATATGGGACTAAAAGTGATAACAAACCACAAAATACGCCGCCATTCTAGAGGTATTCCGGCGAGGTATAGTCAATTATTTATTTTATGCATGCACAGAGCCACATCAGCCCGGCAGTACAATCATGAATAGATGTTCCCGGCATCCGGTTTAGGATTAATCATGCTGCAAGGAACGCATGTGTGTACAGTCCCAGCTAGCTACTGAGCAGACGACCAAAGCAAACGGGTTACATAATACGTCCTCTCCTCTTCCGCAGAGACAACTGCGGTTTTTTAAATATGAATTATACCTTTTTTTCAAGGAAATTAAGGTCATAGATCCAAATTTAGCAAACATTACAATGTAAGAAACAACAAATTAAAAAAGAGTAACTCCGGGCATGTTACTGGGTGTTTTATAAAGTGATCATCTTTAGTTACCTTCAAGCAGTCTCTATGAATTGGCGGCAACAGCAGAATTAAAAGATTTAAAGCCTGAAGCTGCTGCTTCCTGTCGGGAATACCTTGATCAAGAAAACAAGAATTAAAACAATAAACTAGAACTCGACCACTCATCAGGTAAGAAAAAGACTTAAAATTTATTTGGTTGAGGAGGAAGGCTTATTTTTCGACTATCGTACTTACAATGTTAGTAGTAAAAGAGCAAATATAATCAATTTCAAATTAATTGTTGTCTCACACTCATTTGCAAAGTTTTTCTAAACAAGTAAGTTGTTGAATGTAACAAGAACTATTAAAGAATCAGGTCTAAATGGTTTAGCTGTAGTAGCGCCACTTACAAGGAGGACAGTTTGATATTCGCATTTAAATCATTGACAAATTACTCACTTTCGACAGACGCGAACGTTGGTTGGTACTCATGCGTTAACAGAGGAAAAGGAAGTTCCCTGTAGATAAACAAAAAACTATAAGTACACAGTAGAAAGAGTTCAAGGAGCCCAACACATTACTTTTGAGCACAACAACGACTTAAATGGCCTATTAAATCCCCCTGGCATTCCAATTATCTTAAATCTTACCGAACAAAACGGCCATAAAATCTTAACGTCTAGCATTAATCGGGGGCACCCAACAACGAATTTCTCCAAAACCACATTTCAAACAGCAGTTAAAGGCTACCTAGAGTGCTTTTAAAACTCTGCAATGAATTACAAACAGCGTTTAAGATTTCTTTTCCTCCGCTCGTCTTTGGCAACTTGAGCCCTTTGAATTTTATTACGCCTCTCAGTAGCTTTTTTCCCGGAAATCCAAGATGCTATTTATACTTGAACGAAAACGTGAGGTTTTCTTATACCTTTTTCCATCACCATTTACGTGACCGAAAATTCTTGGAGCCTTTTCTTACGAATAATTATAGGCTAAGCGGTGAAATGAAAAAAAAATTCGTAGGAGAGTTAACTGAAAACGTCGAAGTTCTCCCGTGAATGGAACAGTTGTTTAGAAATTTTCAGCTTTTCTGGCTTAGAGGTTTATAAATCCTACGCATTATTTTCTTTACAGATATATTAATAGAAAACAATCGCTGGGCGCCTTGTTTGATCCATCTTCAGTGTATCTTAAATACAATATATACCAGTCCTCCTGGACAGAAGCCAAAGACACACTAGGCAAAAAAATACACTGAAAAAAAGTATTGGGCAGTCTGTGTTACCTTAGAAATTGCTTCAGTAAAGCTGCACAATCATGCGGCCTTCTGTCTTCCCAAATGAACAATCCATCATTAAACTTTTCTTCCACTTCTTCTCTCATGAGCTGAAAAATGTTTTATTATAAGCTGTCAATTCCAAAAAATATAAGTCAAATCTCCTCAAACACGCACGGGCAGCAACAGGGAAGAGTCAAGTGCCCGCTTTTAAAAGCGGTCTGTATTATAATGGAGGAAGGAAATACCTTGTAAAAGGTTCGGTATCTATGCATGAGAAAGGTCTGTAATAAACTTTACTCTTGAGTTGCCCGAGATTTTTCAATACTACAAATTATGCCATGGCATCGCTAATATACTTATGGATTTTGTGCGATCAATTTCTTCTTATAATCAAATTTTAACGTTTTCCGCGTAGTGTAATACTTGATGTATACAGTGTAAGCAACTGTGGGGTCAATTTAAGAAAGCTTTTAGAAGTGTAACTTTACTAGTGTTTACTGTAGCTGGTGTATTCAGACACTACAACAATGGCTACACTTGCAAATTACACTTGTTTAAGTTTTCTTAAACTGACCCCTGATTTTAAACATTTTGATTAAGTATTAAGCGCGGGACTGAACCTTGGGCTATTTTGGTTCATAGAAACGAACAAAGCTGTACTTAATAGCAGTGTGCAAGGCGTCGCGGTTTGACTGTGTATCATTCTTTAATCGTACGTGATTTCAACCTTCAAGTCAAGAAAAAAAAAAGATGGGTTTTTTACCTTGATTCTTCCTGCGTTTCCTGGAACTCTTAAGATCCCTTCTTCCTTCAATCCTGATGACGCAAAATTGAAATTTGACATATTTATTGGGACGTGATTAATTTTACTTTCAGTAATATTCCATTTCTAGCCGGATTTTTGATAACGTTATCGCCAAATGGACATTTCGCGTCCAACAGTTTTTTTCCGCCAAAAACTATCTCCAAAGTAGCTATTATAAAAATCAAGAGTGTACAACCATTGCTTTTTTCTCTTCTCATCACTCCTTTCCTTCTCCTCGTTCTTTCTTTTTCTCCTTTCCTTTTCCTTCGTTATTATGATTCTGGAGTTTCTCGGGCCCAAGAAACCTGCCTTTTGACGCCTTTTCACTCAAATGACTGCAAATGTCGTTAGGATGGTTTTCAAAAAATCGGCTAGATTTATTTTGCAATAAATTTCATACTTTAAAAGAAAGTGTCTACTTTAAAGAGTATCATGTAATTGGGTAGAAATTTTCATGAAATTTGCTAAACTTTGTCTCATTAACATACCTTTCTCTGTCAAATACATGATAAGCTGAAAAAAAAATATAAAACTACGTTAAAAATGTAATGTCATATTACTTTATAACCAGAAACTGGAGATACACGAACCGACAAGAGGGTTACTTAAAGGATGGGATAGCAAAAACCGGGGGCAAGATAAGTGAGTAGGTTCTGTATGACTTAGGCTTAAGAATCACCATTCATCTAATATAAGCGAAAGCAAAGGCAGGATGAATGATAATGACAGCACACCTTAACTTTCTACAATCTATCAATTTGTAGCCCTGCAAACGAGCATAATCAGGACTATCTTGGTAGCTTAAACCCTGAACTTTAAGTCTCGAATGACGTTGTGGTTCTTACCTCAGTATAAAAAGGTGGTATTGATGCTTTTTCATTCTTCACTTTGTCATCTTGCAGTTGATTTTGAAGAGGCACTCCAAATATACCACATTCTGACACAAAATAATTATAGAATGAAGTGTTAAACTTCGGATCTCATCGGTAAGAAAAAGCGAGACAGTGAGGTATCCTCAAATTTAGTATCAGAAGTTCAAGGACTCAGTTTAGGGATCAAAATCATATTTTTCCTACTATTCTTCAGCTGCTGTTTTTTCCCCATCCAAATCTTTATTACTTGACACTCGCGTAAGTTTACACATTTTATACAGGATGGGCAATCATTTCCCAGAATTTAAAAATGCAAGAATAATCCTTCCCAGGATTTTCAAGACCTGGACAATCCCTCAGGGTGCAAAATCAGTTTTACAGCTTGTCCTTTGGGCACACTGTAACTAGCATGTACTACCCAAAAGTCATTTCAACAAAGCCGAAAAAATCTTAGATGAGCATCATGATTAATTACAGTTCTTCTGGGATTTGAATTCCCCCAAAATACTTCACTTGCCTGTCACACAAATTAAGAACACAATTCACTTGCCCGATAGCAAAAATTCACTAATCCCAGGCTATCAGACATTAGTAAAATCCAACTAGTGGTCTATTATCAATGCTGCGTTCTGATTGGTTGAGCTACTACTAGGCTATATGTTATCGCCTACTAGTAGCGAAAAGCACTGACTTGTTGGTGGCAAAAAAGGATTAAAGTCTAGCTCTAACTAGCTAAAGTTGTTTTGTCTCGATATTTTTGACCAACTAGTTGGATTTTACTAAAACAATTATTCCTCTCGCCCTCAAGGAGCCATTCAGGCTCAAGGAATAATTGTTAATGATTTTTTAGTGACTGTAAGTCACTGCTATTCCAGTCCCTACCCCCTCCTTTTCCCACCCACCCCTCCCCCCCACACCTCCACAAAACAACAAACAGCAGACATGCAAGCAAGCTTATTATTTCCACTTAAAACCACTCTCTACTGACCTCGAACCCTTCTTCTGACAGGTTTCCTTCTGTGTAGTGCCAGTCCATGAGAGTCGAATAGTGCTGTGAGTTCTATGAGGGACAAAGATCGCACTTTCTCCATGTCTTGTGGAGATAAATCATGAACTCCTGTCACACCTAATTCATCTTTTGTAAGCGTAAAATTCTGTTCAAGAGAGTTAAATGTAAAGAAAAATAATGCAAAACGACTTTTACATATAATTTATTTTGTAATGTTAAGAGAACACAGCCCCAACAGCTTGACAAAAAGTGAAAAATTTTACATGTGCATGACAGGGATAATAAAGTGAGCATACATAGGGCATTCACTTAGGGTGCTTTCCATTTGTCAGAACTGGCCGGCCGGACCAGTTAGTTAGCCAATGAAATCAGCTTTTTCCGAGGAGTTTTAGCTGAAAAACCATCTCCTTCGTGCATGCCAGTTAGAATTTGACTGATCTGGCTGGATAGTTTTGATTAAAAGTAAAATTTTCATCACGACGGAAGTGGTCTGGCCGATCAGTTCTGACAAATGGAAAGTGCCCTTAGATTCACATTGAAATTGCCAGCAGGGAATATCTGTAAAGTGATTATTATTGTAAAACTAATAATTAATGGCAAATACTCACAGGAAGTCTTGGAAATTGAGGTTCCCTAAAAGGTCTTCTGTCACTCGGCACTTTACCATTCTACAGTAAATCAAAAGAAACAATCATTTTGTGACCCTGTTTGCAACATTAATCAAGTGGAGTTGCACTGTATAAGTTGTGGGTAAAATCCAGACTCTCAGGTTAACCAAAAATTTCCTTCGTCTTCTATGAATAATTATTAGGGTTAGGAAATTTCAAGGGATTTTTATTCAAACTAGGTTTGTATTCAAACTATAAATTATCTATGACACACCCGCAAATTTCCCTCCGTAGGTAAGCCCCTCCGAATATAAGCCCCTCCAAAAATAAGCCCCTCAAAAAGGGCCTTTTAAAAAATATAAGCCCCAGGGGTTATTTTTGGAATTTTCTGATGGTACATTCTAGGATGATGCATTATGGTAATTGCATGACCAATCTAATAAAATATTCTTGGAATGTTTCTCAAATTTTGTCTGTAATACCATTTTTCAATAAACACTTTTGAAATGAATGGGAAAACATTTTTTCCGGCAGAATTTAAAAACTGAGGTACACATACAGTGTAGCTGATGAGTATAAAGTGTAGTTACATGTACCTCCACTGGCTTACTCAGGTTCTTGCCTTCAGGTACATCAACAGGAACCTCTTCTGGGCAATCAACAGGAACTTCATGAAATGAGTCAGGACTGGTGTCAGGAGGCGATATACTCAACGTTTTCAAATCACAGTTGCTTAGGTCATCAACACTGGATTCTTTCATTTTTTCTGCCGTATTGAATAGCTCTTGTTTTGTTGTCCCTGTCACGTAAAACACTGATCCTCCATGTAAGTATGGTGCTTGCTCGATCCCTGTGTTTAGAGAATAAAAAATTAACATTTTAATGCACATACAGGGTGCAAATAAGCTTTCCCAAAGGGCATAAACTGTAGCTAGCATATACCAGGCCTAGAGTCATTTTAACTAGCTCAAAACATTAATGACAAGCAGGTATTTTGTCCAAAAATTCTGAAAATTCTGAACTTAGGCCTAAATCTTAGGTCTAATAATTTCAGCATGTGAAGTTCTGGATCCATACAATAAACATGTCAAAAACCCATGATTTTGAGCTTAACTTGTCACCCATTATATAAATATGTTATCAAAATTAACGGTAAACTCGTGAAATTGGGGAATAATTTGAATAATTTTGCATTTTGTCAAAATTCTTACATATATAATTCTTGACTACATATACTAATTATTTCACTTTGTTTGTCAGATCAGCTTGAAAAACAATTTTTTAATCCACAACTTTATTGGGAATTTGTCTTACAGAACTTCTGTGATTTGAATTCCCCCCAACAACTTCACTTGCCTGACAGGCAAGTTGAAGAACAGAATTCACTGTTCTGATCGCAAAATCCACTAGTTCCAGTCTATCGGAAAGGACTTGCTTTGTAAACTATGCACATAATAACTGACCTCCACTGTACAACAGACATTCTTTGTAGCTGATAACATGATCCATGCACCGCTCAAACAAACGTGTCTAATGGTCTCAACTTAGTCCCCACTATAACTTCCTGTATCACCCCCAAACTAGTGGCCCTTAAATTTAGAATCCAAAGATCTTTACCTCTCCTTGGTCGCATTTCATCACTTGATCTTCTTTCTGGACATGTAGCATTTTCAGGACGTAGGTAAGGCCCTGAAAAATCTCTGTCTTCATTCATCTTTGAAAGTATGTAATCTGACTTTGAATGTCTTTTCTCTGAGTGTCCTAACTCTTTATCCACTTCACCATTGTCACACGAAGACAGTTTATTGACATGAACTCCTTCACTGAACGATTTTCGCAGTAGCATTGGTCTTGTTGTGTGAAACTGTTCTGCATTGCTAGGCTGTCCATTTGTTTTTGTTGGAAAAATTGTTCTGACATCAACAGGATATGCACTTTGCTTTGATGGTGGTATTTGTACATGCAAGCCAAGTTTTTTCTTGGTGCTTTGATTCAAAGTGTCAATTCTTTTCCTGACAGCCTCTGCTTGTTTCTTCGTGAGGGATCCTGTGATCTTCTCAAAGTCCACATCACTATGATCAATTTCTTTGCTATCTAAAAGAGTGAAAAATATTATTTTATCCAATCACAAAAAAAAATCATAAAGATTTTATATTAGGTAACTGGTATTGGTAACCCTCCTTTCTTGAGAAAGAACTCATCTTAAATACATGGAGAAGTATTATTGAACTATAATCAAAATGTCTTTTTAGATGATCATCTGCTCATGACCTTTTAAAGCTACATGTAAACACTGCCAGAGGGTAAAAGCTCCCTCAGTCTGTTCATCTTCCTACTTCCCTTTAGTTTGTGCACATGAATAACTTGTGCCATGATTCATGTGAACTTACAGCTAAAAGAGTTCACAGACATTTTGTTGAATGTGTTCTATCTGTTTAATACTTCTCACCTCACTAATTCACTCCCACCTGGTTATTTACCCTCCTCTAACATACAGCTTTGCCCACACACTTTCAATTGACAATGAAATAAAGAGATAAAATGTTTACAATCCTGTCTCATGGATACCTCCATTCCACATGTAGAGATACCTCAATTTCACATGCAGTTCCCAAAGATAAATAGATTTTTAATCCCTAATCTCTACACAGTAGAATTTACAGCATTCAATATATTGGCTCTGTCCCTTTAAGCTATTCATTAATGATATTACCATTGAACCTCACCACAATCAGATGACCATCTAAGGGACAGAGGTACATGTATGTGACTGTACCACAGTACAGTAGGAAGAAGGCTGTTGTAAGAAGTGAAAACAATAGAGGATGTGTCTGCTAGGGTAAAACAGATGGTGGCCATTGCCCAGAGATAGCTTGACTGTAGGCGGTTTAATGACAAACCATAAAATTAATATAGCTGGGCACAACACCGAAATGTTGTATTCTACATGTGCATCTGGATGATTCAATTCTCACCTTTATACTTCTTTACAATGGTATCAAATCCAGCTTCCTTGAGCCACTCAAGTTCCTGCTCACATTCTGTAGGGAAAAAAATAAACTGTTTAATATAATTAATGTTGTATAATTTCTGACACAAAATAAAGTTTAAGCATTTTGCCTCTTGCGAGACTAACATTCGACAGGAAGGTGTAGAGGAGGAAGTCCAGAAAATTCACACAAATACATGATTGTGTATCATCACTTCCTTTGTGACCATTTCACTGTTTATCTATTTTAACCAACATTTATTTATTTTTTTGTACAATATTGTATGTAATTTAAGAATTTGCATGACAGAAAGTAAAGTGTTAATAACTGAGTCAAGGTAACATGGTACGTCAGCAGAAATTATGCTGCTCTCTATATGCTATTTTAAAGGCTAGTCTCAATTCAAATCTAGATTTCAATTCATTTTAAATTTGTTCTATGGCTTGCTGTAAGTCAAATTCAATAACATTTTCCATGAATCTACATTTTGACCATGTTAAATCAAGAAGTAAAAATTATGCTTTAAACGAAGGAAAAACATAACTACATTTCCTCACCAGAGGGCTTCACATTGCCTGACCACAGTATACATGTACACTGTATATATACATGTATGTATGTATGTATGTATATTATATGCCAGCTCGGGTAAATATTATAGCTCTGATATTTGAGACTTCAGATTGTTATTAGAACTGTTTATTTTTTGTTCCTTAAATCTCAGCTCTGCTCTATTGCTGTATGCACAAAGGAAACAAAACTGAACATCTAATCTATGTTAAAGAAAATCAATCCAAAAGTTGCGCTAAATTACATGGTAATAACAATATTTTCATCACACAAATATTTACAAAACCAAAGAATCATGTCAATACCCAACTTTAAATTACAACTACTAAAGGCAGTGCTTCTTTCTACTGCTAATGATATAATGAAAGTAAACAGACCAATGTATATATGTACAAACCAGCTCTGTGCAAATCATAACATCCTCTTCGGTGTATGAACCTGGTGAGTCTTTCAAAAGGTTCTTGGAGATAACTGATCATACCCGTATCCTCAATCGAACAAATCCATTTCTTGATCACACATTCTGATTCTATTTAAGTCTACAATCCTCTAAATAAAAGTTTCACTTCACACTACCCTGTGATCTTCTTTAAAAGCGGAAAAATGCATGTGCTGAAACAAAGCTTCTGTATGGGCTTATCATTTAGTTATCTGAAACCCAACGGAAGGAAGCTGTTCTGAATGTCACTATAAAACTGAATAAAGCAGTCTTGGTGGCCTGTTAAACTGCTCAGATCTATGTGGGAATGGCTTGTTGTACTGTCACATTACAAAACTTTCTCCACATAATTGTGAATTTCAGTTTTGATGCAATTTAAGTGAAAGCTCCGGTATTAATTTTGACAACAATTAAAAGAAACCTAATACTCTAATTTACCAATGTTTTTGTATTTAAAGAGTCAAATGTCAAAGTATGAGGTCATTTTATCGATCTCTAAGATAAAAACATTCCCTCAACATATTTGAATTACATAACATGTTTACATGATAGGAGAGGCTGCATTAGTAAACCTGCCAGTACAGGTACCAATAATTCATTAACATCAAACATTGACAAGCAGCAAAAACAAAATTTTTGAATTTGTTTAGAGGAATACTGAATGTGAAAGTACATGTAGGTTGAGGAGGTGTTAATTTAACAGTTAAATCATAGGATTTCTCTGATAAACAAGCAAGTTTGAACTTCACCACTGCTTTCAGCATTGACTGAAGGGTGAAAGGTTAAACCACCCTCTAAGTATTGCATTACAAATGCACAACACTTAGCCAAGTTAGTGAAAGAAGGAATGTGAAAAACCACAAAAAAAAAATTGCAAGCAATGTTTACTTTCTGTACAGGTGAGATTCAGCTACACACTGTTGGGTTTGTTTTTCAATAAAGTTGTTTTGCCTAATGATAATATGTTTGATAACCTGCACTACAGTCTTGAGAGCTATTTAGGATTAGCTCATTAGATGCAGTTGGCTAATATCCAGGGGGGGGGACTCCCTTATATAGGCCATGGAGGTATGTGCTGCCCCAAAGGGTATGGTTTTTAGGCCTTTTTGGTCTAAAGACAGGTATAGACTTTGCCCATTTTGGTCTGAAATTGGGTATGGTTTTCGAGGGAACTACAGGAGCGTATGAAAGTATAATTTATCATAATGATTTCAATTCCAAATCAACAAAAAAGAAATAGAAATATGCAAATTTGAAATGCATTAGAAATATTTTTTTGTTTGCACTTTAATGTACTTGTAATGATGACATAGTTCCTGCCCAAAGGCCAGGTCTGAAAACAGGTATGGATTTTAGAGGTCTGGTCTGAAAACTGGAGTGGAAAAGGACATTGTTTGGTCTGAAATAGGGTCAGGAATTGGAGAACCTGGCAGCACATTCCCACCAAGAATTCCAAGGAGTGCCCCCCCCCCCCACCCCCCTCATAGTAAAATTACTGACAGAAAGTGTCACAATGTAGACTCAAATCAAACAACATTGTTATTAAGGACAAACTATATTGTACATTTTACAACCTGAATTCACACAAAACAAAAACTTTCAAGTAACATACAAAAAGCCCTTAGATACGTTTGTTAAATTTATAGAGCTGCCCGTGCATGAACTGTGACCTTAAAAAACCACAGTCATGGTTATTATAATGACTATGATGTCATTTTACCCTATAATGTTTGGAGAAAATGTAAAATATGGGAACATACTTCTTCCCAGTAAACAACTTTGACAGGCTAGGAAAAATGAGACATAACAAATACCAGGAACTGCAAGTGTTAGCCCTCAGATTGAGACAAAAACTTTTCAGGGACATTCTTTATTATTATTTTTTTTTTTTTACACATGTAAAGAACTGAAATATCTGAAAACATTAAATTGGAAAAGCATCACTCAAAGCAAACAAACAAACTCACAGAGTGTCATGCATCCTATTGAGGCATTTCCTCTTTCTATTTTTCATTTTTTTTCCTTTTTTTTTTCGATTTTTCCTTCACATCATACATACAAGAGGGTGGCCTTGGGTGGCCCACAGCCAACATGACTAAGCATTAAGTTTGAGAGAAAACAGCTGGGCCACAGGAAAACCACCCCCTGATTCTGTGGTTTGTAATGTGATAGCACACTGTACCCTTTGACCTCCTACAGCAAAGCTTGAAGGATTGCATCACTTTCAGAAAGGAAAATCTAATTTATTACACTGTACCTCCGGTGGACTCTTCCTCATTATCCTCATCTGGTACAGGGGGTCTACTCTCCTCAATGGCTCTGTATTCCGTCCAAAATATGTCATATTCTAGCTGGTCCAGTGCTCGTCCTTTCACACGCAATGCCATTAGCCTCTTAATTCAGCAGCAGTCATTTCAGTAAAATACAATGCTATAAAAAGTGAGAAATAAATAGAAAAGGCTTCAGCAAATGTTGCAAGTACTTCAAACAACCCTGTGAGCAGGGTTAAAGGGTACCAGGAGTCTACTATTACTCAGGGATGTACAAGATGTAGCTAAGATTTCAAGTTGCCAGGTGTATGCAATGATATTAGTAGGTGGGGAAATGAACAGCTAGGAACAGTTAACAATTATTCATTGAGCCCGAATGGGCTATTACTCAGAGGCCATGAGGGCGAGAGGAATGATATTATTGTTGTAGTAAAATCCAACTAGTTGGTCAAAAATATCGAGACAAAACACCTTTAGCTAGTTAAAAAATCCTTTTTTGCCGCCAACAAGTCAGAGCTTTTCGCTACTAGCAGGCTATAACATATAGCCTAGTGGTGCTATAAAATTGATATTTGTTTGATTTTAATAGACCACCAGTTGGATTTTACAAATAATAATTATTCCTTATGTATGAGGAGGTAGCCTGGGTTGAAATGCTTATAGAAGGCAAGGGAAATTACCAGTCTCCATGCAGTCCTTAAGGATAGTCCTGCTCATTATTGTAGACTCCTGAATTCAGTCATATCCAATTTACAGCTTCTCATTAATTAATTAATTAGAAATTCAATTCACAGTTTCCCAAACCTCCACTTAATTTGAAGCAATAGCTTGTTCGTGAATTAAGGTATCAAATGAGGCTTGAGGTAGCAAAATCCTGTAACTTGTATGAAATAATTGTCCACCAAGCCCGAACTTGTTTCATTACAACTCAATTGTATTTGTACAAAAACACTTAAAAGCAGTGGGATACACTCAATCCTTTTAAATATATTTATTTACCAAACAAACTGAAGAGGAAGCCTAAAATACCAGAATCTAAGCCACCTAATTTCAGTCTATCAAAAATCATGAAGACCTACATGTACTCATCATTACTTGATGTGTGTTCCTGTAGTTTTTCAAGTTTAAACTGCAGAATTAAAATCCTATTAACATGTGGTTATTCAAATGAAGGTGATAACATTTCAGCAATTTAAGATCAAGTACCACAAACTGCACTGTTGTATCTTTTAAGGTTCTATGAAATGCTCAAGATTAATCTTCCAAAGCACTGATCAAACTATACTTTTCAAAAGTGAACTTTATTTCACACAAAAGACATTCAGCTGGGAAACTATTTGCTCCTGCCTGCACTTCTTAGCATTCTTAAAGACTCTTGAGTGTACAAAAACCAACATCCTGTTTACAGTGAAAATATTCAAGAGGTTCTTACTCAAAACATACAGGGGACTTCACAGCAAACACATGCAGCCAATTTTAAACCTTCATATAATACAATTGTGCCCAGTCATTTTTTCACCTCACTATTTGCATTCTCAACAGTGATTGGCTTAATCACATTCAATATTATCAAATGAGCCAAAAACAATGCCCTTATAAAGATGAATTACTTAACAGTGATTCAAGATCTATTATTAACCAAGGATTTCATTTATGGATGTGTATTCAGTGATAAATGGACTTGGGCTTTATGAAGTGATAAAATTCGTGTGCCGTGCTTTAAAGTTTAATTTCAGAGACATTACAATAAACTTAACAGCAGTTCATGTTACAGTACTCTCCTAAAAGTTCAATCGACAGTGGGAGTCTTAAAAATATTTTTGAAAAAAGGTAAATATCCTAGGGAACCGAATTTACGCGAGAATAAAAGATTATATTGGGGAAGAACACGCGTGACAACTCTTCACAACTCTGTGAAACCGAAAAGAATTCCCTCCATATCCATGAGCGTAAGAAAAAAACACACAATTCGCAGAGGTTTTCATGCTATTACATTTTGCAACGCGTTGCGGCCTGAGAAAAAGGCCTTGCTGAAATTTTTCTCTTGGAGGGCTTTCACAAATTTAATCGTACTTTTGGTCTTAAAATTTTAAGGGAGCAGCTTTTCTCCAAAAAAGAAAGATCGAAAAAATATTAATTCGAATCCCTCAGATATTGAATGGAGATGACCAGAAAAAAATTGACATGCTTGGTACTCCAATTCCGTAGAACGATTATACAAACGATTGTCGATGGCGAAACGCGACTCAGATAAGTTGTACTTGAAGGCTACGCAAGATACCGTTGTGAAAAAAAATATACGAATGAAGTTGCGCACAAAGTCGAGGCATTTCTGCTAACGTTGACAGAATAAGAAAATTGTATTTGACCGCCAATTTTACCTCGACAACTAGCGGTAGGAACCAAAACATTTCACACCTTGAGCATGTAAAACACCAAAAAGCCCGGTTTTTCAAGACACGCACACACAGCTGATTGAATAGAACACCTAAGACTGGAGCTATATCAGTGAGTTTTGAGAAATAAACAACCGAATAAGCTTAATATAGAGCAAATGAAATCCAAAAGAATTTTACAAGATTGTGCGAAAGTTTAATTTTCTGATTCGCGCCAGATTTAGTGACTCTGGACGGGGTGAACGAACTGCAAGTTACAGTAATTATTTTATCATTACAATGAAACATAATTAAAAAGTACTACTTCAGACAAAAATACGGAAAGTGAGAAAGTAAGTAACGGCAAAAAGAAGCCAGTGAGATGAAATAAGCAAGCTTAAAACAATAGAAATACTAGTTCGAACATTGTCTTGTTGACATAAATTTCGCAATTGACTTTAGAGACTTACCAAGACGGTCTTCCTTTTAAAAGCAAATTATAGTTCAACCTCCCCTCGCGGAAAACAGCTTAAGGTACATTATAGGTCCAAACTATGCTAGAAATATTGGGTCAAATCCGATAAAATCGACGTATGATAATCTGCTTACAAATCTCCAAGGGAAATATGATACATGCACATCAACCAATATGGCTTCCAAGTCACGTGACTGTCGAAAAAATTTACCGTGGGGAGTCCGCTGGTTTGAATGCAGCATTCCTCCACTTAGATTTTCAAAGAAAATAGAATAACGATGAAATCTAGTTTTATGAAGCTCAACAAAATTGTGAATAAGAGAGCTTTTATAAACCTGACTAAGTATTTTGAGCTTACGTCAGTTTTTCAAGGAGGAGAAATCTTTTGACAATATTGCACCTAATGTCAATATAGCTTTCAATGGCTTTCTTTACATAAGTTGATCACCTTCGTAAAACGTTTTAGAGCTTTTACGTTACTGTCTTTACATCACGAGTGGTTTTTAATACAGGGCTTACCTTGAAGTACGAGCTACGGGAACCAAGTCTGTTTCTATCTGTTTTGATCTGCAATAGGTCCTCTGATGTAAAGAACGTAATCAAAGATCCAAAAATGGTCAACATTTGATAAAACCGAAGGTTGGCACAACAGCGGGCGACATTAACGGAACTGGTTGGCGGATATGTTGAGATCAGAAAATGATAAAAGAATATTTTCTGGCGAAACGGAATTACAGGAAGTTTTGAATGAGTAGACTTTTAGTTCCCAACATTTTCAACCTGCCCTGCAGTATAAAGTGTCGACTCTGGCCTGACAGAGGTTCGAAAGGGAAAGGAAAGAGAATTGGGGCACGAGACCGCACGCGAGCCCCTCGCGCTTCCGGCTCGCGTCCAAAATCGCCTTGCCCTTCCCTTTCGAACGCCTGCCACGAAGGCTACAAATGACTTGATAGATCAAAGATTGAAACATCCTCGGAGACCCAGGGGCAGATAGTGGGAACGAGGAAAAGTCTAAACGGGCGGAAAAATATATGGCACGAAGAAAAGTAAAGAACGGCGAGAAGAGCCCCTGGGGACAATGGGCGCTTTCCATTCAACAAAAATTCCGGTTTGAAATTCAGGAAATTTTACGTGTTCAATGGAACGGTTCATTCCGGTTGCACAGACCCGACCCAAGCCACCGCGCGCTTGGTTATTGTTCTTGCAAGCAGGATACAAAAGAGTGGTACTGGGGACAACAATTTTGTCAAATGGAAAGGGACATTTCGGTCCGACCGACCGAAATGACTAGACCGGTCAAAGAGGACCACCTTCAAAGCTGGTCCCGAATATTCCGGTCGGACCAAACCGAAATGGTCCGTTCCATTTGATGTAGCAACCGAAATTACCGGAATTTTTGGTTGAATGGAAAGCGCCCAATGTCTTACCAGATAAGTTCCAAACAGTCGCCGCTGTTCTGCCTCCTGATTGGGCAGAAAAACACAAAAGTTTTCTGGCACCAATCAGAAGCCACAACGGCGGCGACCGTTTGGAACTGGTCTGGTAAGACATTGTCCCCAGGGGCTCTTCTCGCCGTTCTTTACTTTTCTTCGTGCCATATATTTTTCCGCCCGTTTGGACTTTTCCTCGTCCCCACTATCTGCCCCTGGGTCTCTGAGGATGAGATTGAAAAGACGGCTGGACAATTCGCCACTTTTGAAAAGAGAAGGAGACTGGACCGAGTTCACTTTGACCAGGACTTATTCTGGGTCTAACAGGGGAAAAAATTGGCCAATAGCTGAACACATATAATCCAGCTCTTCCTAAAGTTTCCACCACTGTCCAGAAAACTATAAACATTCTTCAATCATCCAATCGCTGTAAACAAACACTTCCATCTCCACCCATCGTTGCTTCTAAAGGAGTCCCAACCTTCGTGACCTACTTGTTAGAAGCACTTTACGTGACTGTAGCATTCAACAAGAAAAACCATCTCCCGGCGTTTCAAAATGCAGTCCTCCACGCTGCCTTACCTGTCCATTTTTAAAACAAGGCCAAGCCAACTACACATTCTCCTCCTTCCGAAAGAGAAACGACATATACATGACCCCTTAAACTGTAAATCCAAAACTGAACCTTATCTATCTCACTGAATGCAAAAAATGCGGCAAACAGTACACTGGGGAGACCAAGCCCCATCTTCACCAACGCTTTGGGGAGCATCGACAGCTCCATTCTCAACTATGACCACTTTCCTAATTGGCTACTCCTGTCTCCGAGGCTCACCTCATTCATGACAAAGCTATGATTTTAGAACACCATGGTATAAAAAGACGTGATGAATCTTTTTAGTAGCTTATCATTTTCTGTTTCTTATGTATTCAATTCTCGCTCATGTAACGTTCATCTTTTTATCTGTATTCATTTTTCTTTTATAGTCCGCGTTGAATGTTGCAAACCGAAATATCGGGCAAATATAATTCACCACTTTATTTTTGTTCTCGTTTTCTATCACTCTTCCTACCGTAAGGATCAGCTTACACCACGAACAATATCCACTGACCAAAAAGCAAACTGCGGTGATAAGCAATTTTGGCAAGAGGACGGTGGCACACACCCATTGCAAGATAAAGGAGCTAGACCCTGCTGATTAGGGATTTAGAACCTAATTCCCTAAATGAAAATGTCAGCAGTGAAAAACCTTCGTGACCCATTTTAAGTTTGCATGCTTTTAAGCAACAACAGTTTAAAAAATGTTCTTCTGTTGTTATTCAATGGTGCATTACTTCTGAAGATGTTTGTTAGATCACACGAAACGACAAGTCAAAGTCTTTTTTCCTTCTAGAGATGCGTTAATATTTCCATATGTTTATCACCCCAGTTTGCTTCTTGTTTCTTCTTAAGGTAAGATGGCCAAAAACCAAAGTATCCGCGATTTAATATCTGACCAACATGGTTTCCACAATTTCAAGAATGACTCAAGAACGGCTTCCCAAAGGGACAGCTAAATAGCCTGCGTGTCGACAACTTGGGGGACACAGTGGGCATGTTAGGGAGTGTTTCCATGAGAAAACTCGCACCGGTGCGAGTTTCATACCGACATGACTTTTTGATTTCGTATCGCGTTTACATGATGACTGGGTTATTTCACATCTCGTTACTTGAAGGTACACTTCGTGTTGATAAAATGCACGTGTGATTCAAAATCGCGAACATTACGCATGCGCTACCCGTTCCAGTCTACCGACAGACCGATTTCACACCGAAACGCGTGGTCGTTTCGTGTTTACATGATACCGTTGCGAGATTTCGTGCCGGAGTGAACTTGTTCTCGCCCCGGTACAAGAACCGGGGTGAAGTCACGCCGGGGTGACTTTCGCCAGCATGAAATTTGTGGTAGTATCATGTAAACAAATATAGAGCCATGAGAGGGAACTGGAGTGAACTCGCTCCGGGGCGAAAGTCGCCCCGGTGTCATGTAAACACCCGATCAGGAGAATTAGAAAAGGCGCGACGAAAGTTCTTGACGCGCCGTTTCCCCCAGTACCGTAGCCTGCACCTTTTTTATCAGCAACTTTAGGCAGGAGCACCCAACGACGGTTTCCCTCGTAAATACATTGAAAACACTTTTCAGGCTATCCAGAGTACTTTTAGATCTCTAGAAAAGCATTCTAAGCGGTGCTATAAAATTTGAATCTGTTCGGTCATCCTAGGAGACCTTGTCTGAGTCAGTTACAAGGACCTGAGTATTATTTTCCCGAAACCTTTAGTACGAAAGTCAGACATTTTCTAATTCCTCTCTCCATCACATTTTTGAATCCGAAAATTTTAGGCAGGTAATTTATTAGATAAGCCTCAAAAATTGTGCATGAATAGAACGGTTATCTAAAAATTTTTAGCCGTCCTCAAGTAATAGAAGATTCGAGGCAATATTTGCTTCTCTGAACGTGAACAGATATTTTACAGAAAATAGTCGCTGGGTGTCCCTGTTTAGGTACCTCAGAGCAACTCTACAATCGATGGAAGCTTCCCCGATACTGAGGTTCCATCTGTCCTCTAATGGCATGGGCTATCATACCTACGAGCAGAGGGTTATTTTCATAAATGTCAAAACCTGGCCGTGCCGGTAAGAAACCCAACAACTTATTGATTGAATAGTAAAAGTGACTTAAGGTAGAAGTATTGTATCTAACAAAAACCAAGCAGCATCATTTTTAATTAATTTAGTAGCGAAAGGGCATGAAGCAAATTTCTCCAAAAACTGATTCATCCGAAAAAGGTTTACACCTCAAAAAAATTCTGGCACAGACAACCGGCCAGAGGAATTAAATCTTGCGATCTAAAAATCCCTAAAAACAAACTTATTCTTACCAGCTGCAATCGTGATGACTTAAAACTCCATGGTTGGGGGTCCTCTATATAAAAAAATCCAAAATCCAAACCTTAACACACTTCAAGTGAGTTTGTGTCAACAAGGCTTTGTCCCAGGTCGTCCCGTCCCAACGAATCCGGATAATTTTGCTTATTCTTTAATTACCGGATTCATGTGCGGCCGCAGCCAATATCTTTTTAAGAAATTAAAAATTTTCTCCGTTCCGGCCACGGAAAAAATTCGTACGGTAAGACAAGCATTTACACATGGTTCAAACTTAGTTATAATCAACCATTCCTACCCCATTTTGAATTTCTTCTTGAATATCATTATGACGTCACGTTTCACGTGACTACATCACTTCAACCCCAATTAATTCAACGCCTCGAAGGCCAGTTTCTCGAAAGTGTTTTGCAACTTTTAGAATTAAAACGCATGGCCGTAGAATAAAAACAGCTTTATCTTCGCGGGGGGTCGAGACCAACGATTGAGCCATGCCTTCCAGGTGATCTGTGACGTCATTGCGGGGGCCTGGAGAAAGAAATTTTAATGCCGTATCCCATCAACCGACGCGCGCACCAATTCAATTCAATTCAATCTGTTCCCGTCAGCTTTGGTTTATGGGATACGGCATTAAATTTCTTTCCCCAGGCCCCCGCAGTGACGTCACAGATCACCTGGTTAACATGCTTGAAGGGGCGGAGGCCTGGGCCTCTGCCGGGTGAGGTTTTTTTAACTCCTTAAACGTTTCTAAAGCGTATAAATGCTGAGAAAGTGTCGCCTAGGCTCAACAACATGATCTCTACAGCAGAATTACGATTATCGTAAAATCTTATTTGCCACCATATTTACGATAATCGTAATTCTTGACACACTTAGAAAGAAAGAAAAATAAAAGCGTAAAAATTTGGACAGGATTCGATCCTGGAGCTCCCTAAATAGAAGCTAATGATTAACCCTAATCAGTAAACGATTTGCAGCGAATCCTTGGTGGTCTTGTGGTTAGGGCAGGTTACTATAGATCCGGAGCTCCAGGATCGAATCCTGCCCAAAATTCTAAGCTTTTATTTTTCTTTCTTTCTAAGAGTGTCAAGAATTACGATTATCGTAAATATGGTGGCAAATAAGATTTTACGATAATCGTAATTCTGGTCTCGAGATCACGTTGGGCTCAAGTAGCAGCAATTAATAATTTATAACCTTAATTTATGAGGGGGGGGGGGGGGGGCTTTCTAGTCGAGATTTTCAAAAAATTGTGCATGCGCAATAAAAACAAAAGTATTAGCATACAGTTTTGAAATAAAAGCAGCAAACCACTGTTTTAGTACTTTTTATTTATTTACTCCTCTGCAAATCTCAGGCCCGGCTAGCAGAGTAGTGGAATACCAATATACCCGATTTTTTCCTCATAACTGATACAATATTGCTGGTTTTCAGTGTCACGCCATTCAAAATAGATCAAAATAAAAAATCAAAACCGTTCAATAGATCAAGTCAAGAATCTAGGAAATGAAAGGAGGTACATATGTAAAGACCCTCGCCAAGATTCAGGTCAGAGGAATATTTCGTATACGAGATATCCGAAGAAATGTTTTACCCAAACTTATAGAGATTTGTATGGAGACGCCATGCTGGTGCTCACCTAAGTGAGCTCCAACACGGCGGACGGAAACCAACAGAAACATCTGTTACCGAGTTTTGCTACAAAAGCGTGAATTTATTCTTCGAGAAACTCATAAACATTTAAGTAATACTTTTTCTAATACATGAACTGTTTAGATAGCAAAATTTGCTGAAATAAGTTTTTTTTTAAATCTACATGACAGCTCTCTTGGCCGTCATGTAAATGCCGCGTCACGCAAAAGCTTAGAAATTCAAGCGTACTCTATCATAAAACCAAGAACCCTTTTGAAGCGAAAAATTGTATGAAAATTTGTTTTCAGCTGCTGTAATGCACCGTAAAAGTAAAATCTCGATAGGATCGATAGTTTTTTTGTTTGAATTTTAGTGACGTCATGTGAAAACCAACAATACCTAAAAATTGTAAAATCTTTGATACTGAATATCTGAAATTGCGTTGAAACAGAATACCCGTACCTAAGAATGATTTTTCAGGTTACTGAGACCGTAGACTGTCCAGCCTTTTTATGTGGAAAAATCTAGCCTGTGTGCTTTCGCCCCCTCCCCTCCAAAAAAAATCGGAGAAGGGAAATCTAATTAAGTGGAGGGGGCTGCTGTATACAGGTTAGAAATAACGGGATAGTATTTAGCCATAGACTAATGACGCGAGCGTCGAAGGCGCGAGCCGCTAGAGGTGTATGGGGGTCTACTCCCTCAGGAAATTTTGAAATGTTGAAACTAGCTCTAAAACTGAACGTCTTTTCTGGTGTTCCAAAAGAACAATTTTAGTCAAAAATATTTGGTAAATCGATCGTCATTTGTATACTTGTTCAACCTTGTCCCCAAGGGCTTTTTCTCTTAAAAAAGGGTGGGGCGGAAAAAGGGGAAGAGGTTGATGCTTGTTTTAAATACTAGATAGTGAGAAAACACTTTTCCAGGAAAGGGACCGGTGTGAGTATTGGGAATATTTGGGACTGCCATGCGAATTGAAATTGACTGTCGAACGTCTTTCCCTTGGGCTTAGAGGCCCATCAGATTTCATAACTTAACCCTCGGACGTAGAGGCAAATTCATACCCTCACCTTGGTACAGGGGGGGGGGGGGGGGGGTGGTTGATGGAACTCCTCCCTATAGTTTTTTATATGTAGCTCTATTCGAAACAATTTTGCCTTTGGTGGAAAGCCTTTGTTCTTCTCAACAAGATGAGGTGTATTTTATATGTTAGGTCGCTACCGGAGACCTGTGACGTCACCAACAATGATCGCCATCTTGGATTTTACCAAGAATTGAAAATCAGGTTAAAACCGCAAGAAATAGTAATTTTTTTTACCCTGCGAGCAGAGTCTCCTTCGATCTTCCTTGTTGACGGAAGTTAGGAAAACATGCATTCTCACTCAAAAATGGCTTCACCACCTAGCTGGCCTACTACTTATGATGTCATATCTCGTAACCATAGTAACTGACCACCACTAAACATGTCTCAAAATGCCTGCAAGGCATCAGCGAACGGCTGCTGAAAACGTAAGGTGCTGATGTTTTATCGCCTAGGAAAAAACTCAGAAAAACCTCAGGGGGGGGGGGGGGGATGGCAGCCATCCAAGGGGACCTCTGAAGGTTAACTACAGTGGAACCTCGATATAACGAACCTCTATATAACGAAGTCCTCGATATAACGAACCTCTATATAACGAAGTCCTTGATATAACGAACCTCTATATGACGAAGTCCTCGGTAAAACGAACGATTTTCTTTACCCCTGTACTGACAGTACAATATATCGAAAAAAACCTCGATATAACGAAAACTCGTTATAGCAAGTTATATCGAGGTTCCACTGTAAAAAGCTAGAAGATGATTTTTGAATTCTAACTCACTGAAAGCCACTCGAACTGGAAGAAAGGTACCTCATGTACGCGATCAGAATGACCAAACATTTAGAAAGTTGACCATATCAATAAAGATGGCTGACATAGACACAAACAGCCCTTCGTCGCTTTAATTTGTCGCTTTGCCTGGCTTGGCGTACAAGTACTCGATTTTAATATATACATCTTGCAGCTTCTTTAGTTTCTGAAATATGACCAAATGTCAGTTTCAGTTGATTACACTCTATGTGGCATTCTGGCATAAGTATTATCAGAATTGGATGAAAACAAGACATCATCACAGAATGATGTGAAAGTTGTGATTTTTCCAATCCCTATCGCATTTTGGTCAGTATTAGAGATTTTCAAACAAAATCGGGACAATCCTGAAGAAATTGGGATGTTACTTGGACAGTCTGCTCAGAGATAATTAATACAGTCTCCCAGATACAAGATGTTTGCATGGAGAACTTCTGTTGAACACATTTCGATCGCTTTGTCAACATACATTGATATATCAAAAGATGTTCAAAACTTCGTGTCTAAATACCAAATACCAAAACCCTAAGAAAAACAAGATACTAGCAGTATACCTGCCGATAAAAAGACCCCATACAACCGAATACCCAAAACCCCCGGCCGGGCCTGAAATCTTGCATTCCGTCTGTAATAGTATATATGACTGAAGGTCGGAAACAAGTGTCTTACACACACTTTCCTCCTACACTTTACGGTATCATTTCCCACGCGATTAATTGCCCTCCCTATTGGCCCACGCACGCAAAATTAGATGAAGTTTAAACTCTCAGGGTTACAAAAAGGCTATGAGGGTGGCCCACTATCACGTAGAGAATTGATCTCTTCCGAGTTTACAGCGACTGAGGTGATTAGTTTGTTCCGACCAAGGGATGCATTCTGTTTTCTTTATTCAAAAGGAAGATTAGTATCATCACGTTTGAGTTTGAATTACCGGTAAATTTGCTGAATCACTACTGTCTATGCCGATAGGCTAATCCTCTTCTACTATTACCGTTTAGTATAATTACATTGATGACTATCGAAAATAGAGCGCTGTGATTGGCTAGGAGCTTCGCACTATCCCGCTATAATCACCGCGCGGTGATTATAGCATCGAAGGCTAGCAGTTTTTAAAATGGCAGCCAGATTTTTTGATGTTTCTAGGGGGTTCTCAGGAAGCTTTCCGCTGGAGAAAATATTTCAATTCGAGGCCTCGGAAATGCCAGAAATAAGAAGGAAAATGCAGTAGCTTATCTCTGGTGTCATCGGTAAGTTACAGTGTTTACGGAAAAAAGGGGCTAGAACGTTAAAGTTGATCCTCCCCAAACTTTAACAGTTTACGGGCGACACTTCATAAATGTTATTATTCCACTATTATGTCATTTTACCATATAAGGTCAAGAGAACAAGCAAAATACGAGGCCGTAATACACTGTAGTGTCCTGGTTTAACCGGTTTACAACAGGGCGAATACCAGCGGATGGAGAAGGAGCAACTATGGCTAACAGAATCAGGATGTTTTGGATACTCTTACTAGAAAATAGAAGCCAAAATAACATTTTCTTTTTGCAGTACATAATTAACCTCTCATTCAATGGTTTGGCGCGCATAATACGCGCGAACATTTTGCTCATTGTTAACGTCATTCTCCCAGACGGAAGGATGTTTCTGAATACTCTTACCAAAAAATACAAACCAATTGCCAAATAGCAATTTTTTTTGTAGTGGAATAATAAACCTCTTATTCGATGGTTTAGCATATAATACGAGCGGACATTTTGCTCATTGCTCGTACTTTTTATCGCCCCTGCGGGGCTCGGAAAAATACTACGCAACTCGCAAAATATCCGCACGTATTATATGCTAAACCATCGAATAAGGTGTATGTATCACGCGCGTAAATTACAGCGCGTGCACACGTACGGTAGAAATATCGCGACAATAGAAATCTACCTAACACATATTGACTCTAACAGAATGCGAAATCAGCCATCCCGGTTTAATGATAAAAAATGTTTTCAGGGAGTAAAACAGAAAAATACGCTTTTCCTAGATTTCAGATTCATTGGGAGAGAGGAAAACCGGAGTCCCCGGAGAAAAACCTGTCGGAGCAGAGGAACCTGTCGGAGCAGAGGAAAGAACCAACAACAAACTCAACTCACAAGTGGAGTTTGAACTCGGACCACATCAACCTCGTTCCCAGGTTCTCTCTCCTACCGGACGGACGAGTAGGAGAGAACCCTGGGAACGAGGTACCACTGTGCAATCCCTTGCTCCCCGTCTGTTAGAAACTTTTTAATCAAAAGTCCTCTATACAGTCATAAATAAATCTCGAAATCCCTACCGCTTTTGATACACGTGAGACCTGCTTGGCACAATATCATTCAGGGAGTACCATACTCCACGGTCAGATGTTACACGGAAGTAGAAGTAGAAGCAAATCATATAAATTCTCAGATTAAAATCTAGTAGATACACAAACTCAATAGTTGTTTACTTCATTTTAACGATAAGATCGGTGCGCGGGTGATGACGCCACGTACCACTTACGTGACCGACATGACTGTTAAACAAGACTTATTCTCCTCAAAATGACCCAAGATATGCAACAAAAAACTGACTTAACTTCAGGTTTCGAGTTTCGACAATAATTTCTTTCAAGCCACAAGATGCATTTAGCGCGTAATAGTAACTTCCGGAGGTCTTTCAAAAGTCAGGCATGCATGCACGTGACCCGGCTTTAGTGCCTACACATAGATGTATGATAGTCAACACGTCCAACTTCACTTTTAAATTTTACAGCTGACTCTCACACGATGTTAGGATACTGTATTTGATAATCCAATATTTCAAAGGACAAAGCTTATTTTTATCGCTGGAACGCAGACTTATATCGGAATAAGCGCAGTAACGATCATCATAGCTTAACTGGGTCACGTCTAAACTTCGAATACTGGTGTCTCCTCTCGATCTCGCGGAAGTAGAGGAAGTTTAAATGCATGGCGTGACTTTTAGCACATCCTTACATGAAGGAATATAATTTTATAGGAAATGTCGCTAAAACGAACTGTAGTTGATTTAGACATCCCCAGAATCCGTTTCCTAGATTTTTTTTTCTTTGGCCGGAAAACTTTGTCATTCTTATGAACACTGAAAAAAAAAACTGCACTGAATGCTGTACATGCTTGTGCGTACGCTTCAGTAGCTTTATCACGCAGTATTATATAAGGTACTTTACAAAAGCCACAAGGTTGAACGATAATAATAGACTGTGGGCTCAAAACCACAATAGCTAACAGGCCAAGTACCTGTCAATGTCTGTGGTTACAGGGAAACTTTACTTAAAAGTACCCGGGTGGTCACGGAAAAGTACTGCTTAATAAACGTGAGGTAGAAACTTTTATAATAATGACGGTATCCAAATCTTGCTGTTTTTAACAAAGACCATTTAACTGTAATAACAAAACAGCAAACAACGGCACCTCTTTTTTATATCGTACTAAGCAACTGAAAAGAGTAACGTTGATTAGGATTCACTCTTACTCAATCTCATGCTCTTTTTAAATCTTAAGGTCGCCAACTGAGCAGGGCAGAAATTCTGGTGGTCAACATTCAACATTTCACAGAGGGAACAGGAACAACCATATAACCAAATTAAAACCAACAGGAACACATAATTAAACTTCTCAGAACCATTCATTTGCCTGCCATGCATATTGGACTGACCGCACTCCAAAATGTCAAACCATCGGGGTATTAACGTCGTCAGTCGGCGAAAAAATTAATAACACCCGTCGCAAAATTTGCCCCTGCCGTTAAACCTGTAGCCGAAAACGGCCCCGGCCATCCGGAAAAGCACTGCACTAAACCCACTCCAGCTTATCAATTCTGTTAAAACTTTTGGATGCCCTAGATATCATATAAAACATCTCCTACCCTTAATTCAGGGTGCTTTTAATTTTGAAAGAATTGTTGTTTCACTGATCAGTATCAGATCTTTGACATAGAGTTATTTTGTTTCAGCAGTTGATACGTTTTAAAATGAGTTTGGATCTACTCGCGTCATGCACATTGTACTAACTCTCTTCATTTTGAACTTATTTTTAAACCGCTCAATCATGCAAAAAAAGCCGTCCGCAAGAAAAAGATTACATTGAGTGAAAAGTCTTGATTGTTAAGTAAATTCTCCTCATCATTACCATTGGAAGTAACTGGAAAAAAGTGTGGAGAATACACAAACATTTAGGGTTTAAGAAAAGGTTAATGCTGTGCTAACTGTCGGAACAAACAGCTGGAGCTGGGGAGCTAACCTCGCCTTCGCTGTGTCCCTCCGTTATTTAATTTTAGTTTGAAAGGCCAGGATGGGCTCGACGAGAATACTCATTTTCAGTCAACTCGTACATCAGTTCAGACTTAACACTCTTTCACAAGAATTTACATTCATTCAACAGAAGACTCGGACGATAAGAAATGAAAGGAGAAAAAAATAACAATAACAATAAAAAACGGATGAAACTAAGCCTTGTGGATAAAGGCTTTAAAAAATCTTGAAAAACAGAAAGGTCACTTAAATGAGCAAAACTACAACTCTCGTGAACTCTGTCGAGTGAGTGCATTACATTCGTACCCACTTCTTTGTCCACGTCGCGGATCTGGCTGGCTGCGGCGGGATGAGAGAAATTTCGTCATCGTGACTTTATGGAGAACGCGCATCAACCGAAATCAGCAGTCATATTAAAACCGTAGCATTGCCTGTACTTTAATTTGCAGAATCAGGTCGTGAGGAAATAAATTTGCTTTGTCAGAGACATTTGGCGCGTCACGGTTGCGAAACCTCACCCATCATTGTGTAATCCCGCTCATTTCAAATGTGTATTGAATCTATGGCTTATATAAAAGTAAAAATAATAACCACTTAAGCCATCTACCAATCAGCGTACGCATGTATGCATGCATCAGGGCATGTCATATACATCGAATATATATGAAAGCTATGAACTTCCTGCGTCTATAATAGAGCCGAAGTCAAAGAGGAATGAGAGGACCGAGTTGGAGCCGTTAACTTGAGTAAGTTTCGCGTTTAATGCACACTTAGTTTAGCAACTTGGTGTTTAACCGGTAGCAAATGCAAGGTTTTGATTTGGTGAGTTTTTCGACGCCTTCGATTTAATATTCGAACCAAAAACTTATTTTAATAAGCGACAACGCAGCAATGATATCTCCCGTGTAAAAATCCAAAATTTCGATGATCGCTTTCTATTTCCTCATTTGGCTAGAGATAAAAAAGAACGGAACGCATTGTAATTTGTCTTTACTTTCGGGTCAAGTATAAGAAAAGAAATAATTTCAGTTTAGTTCTATGCAATTAGGATACTTAAAGTAATTGTTAATTCTGGATATGCGCCGAGCGAATTAAAGTCGTCTGGCTGCAAACCCGATTCGACTGGACCAGACTGGTTTGCGCCCTGAAGAACTCAACTTAGAAATAGGAGAAAAGAATTTAACCATACAGCAGTGAAGCAAATAAGAACTAGACACGTCCCGTTTGTGACCCCGGGATGGGAAAGTAGCAAAACCCAAAAACCAAAACTAAGTGGGTTAAGTCTGTCCTCATTCCATTGCTTTTTTCCCGGCGCCGTTGCTTGATTTCTTAGCTTCCACCCTCCAACCAACACCCACGTTTCCGAAGGGAGACGCTAAATCTGTACCATTCTAGAACCGTGCCACATTATAATATCCCATTTTATAAGGCGTGTCCCTTCCTCCTTACATTACTACCGACTTACAGTAACTTTTTCATCAACTTTTGTCAGTCTAAGACACTTATGCGATGCGAGAAGTTGTTTGCGGTGAACATTGCAATTATATCCTGTGTGCGGATTAAACTATTCATGGAACAGGGCTCCCACAGGAGTAACCTTATCCACGAACTGCATTTCTCAGAAAAGTAAACTGAAAAAGGTATCATTCCTTTGCTAGCAAAATGTTTTTAACCTTTTAATATTTTTTCCCTTTTCTGTCTTCTCTGGAGACATTTTAAAACGAATGTGCAAATTTCTTCAAGAAAAGAGAAAGATTTTAAAATCTCTGGGTCAGAAGTCCAAAATGGGCTATCTTTTGCCCTGTCCGTTAGAACAGAAAGACTGTTCTGCTATTTTCGTTTTATGAGCGGAAGTAAATAATAATTCAGTTCTTTAAAATAAAATTTTCCAGTTTCCGTTGTTTAGAAATGGAAATATCAAAGATATAGTCTCTCAGAGGAGTCAAACTTTACCCTCTTCACTAAGTCTTCCTGTATATCTTTTTCCTTTGTAAAAGTCACTGGAGGGAAATCATAAAATTCCTAACGTATTGAGAACCCCCACGGACTAGACTTTATTCGGGTCACGAGTTTGACCCTATTTCAGCGCGGCAGTAGACGTTTTGGCTGAGTAGAATATTTATTTACGAAGATTCGAGACCTTTCGTGCTTTCCTTATCAGTCACGCGCGTGTACTCGCGCGTGCTAATTTCCTATTATCCATGCAATGACAGACCACTGCTTGTGAATTTTGAAATTCTCGAACACTTCGGCAATTTTCAGTTGTTTATAAAGAAAACTTATTTGTAATGACATAAAAATAAGAAAATTATCAAATATAGGTGACTTGCTTTGCTTAGTGACGGGAGAAGGCAAATATTGTGGACAGTTTAGAGGACTTTTCCCGCATCTCGATCGTCATTCGTTTCTAGTAACAACGTATTTCTATACTGAAACTAAAAGACATTTTTTGTTCGTAATGCTACCGGGGTTATTTTGTTGACAAGCTAGCAGTTTCTAGGAAGTCTTACTTCTATTTAGCAATTATGATGTATTCCTTTGCGTACAACGCGACCCCTGCACGCGGCCCTTGGGCAATAAGCACACTAAAATTCCAGGGAGGGGAGAGTGTGCTTCAAACATTAAATGTGAATTCAGTGGTGTTAAGAAGACAAATTTGGCTTCAAATGTGCACTAGTAAACTCTTATCATTTATGTCATTCCACATTGTGTGAATACGGGTGAATATGGGGATTATTAAGCTTTTAAAGAAAGAATTTTACGCATTTGATAAACTTCAGAATCACCCCTCTCCAAGGGAAGTCTTAAGAACTGTCACTTGAGGTATGACGTCAGCCGCGTCCAATCCCCGACGAGAGTTGAAAGGATGCTTTAGGCATTTATGATATACTGACAAATTCCGCCCTTTACTTCCTCTTATAGAAGATTGGATTCGTGGCATATGGCTGTCTTTTAGTACGAGAAAAACTTGTGTATCCTGCATTCTCCAATAACGTGTTTCACTCACGAGAAGCAAAATGGCGGACAACGATATCGTTGACGAACTGACCGTTGAGCATGGCAAGCGAACAGTGGTTGGAAATGCTTTCGAGAGAATACGTCTTTTGTTTCATGTGCTCGTTAACTTCAGCACGCCAGAAGAAAGCGCTGTTAAGAGTGGAATTCAGTGGCTAGCCCTTAAAGGAGAGAAAGACAGCTTAAACAAAGCGAAGGTTTGTAGCTTTGATGTTGTTGTATGCCAAGCTACATGACTTGCTTTCTCTAGTCTTCGCTTTGAAATACAGAGGCCGCAGGTCACGAAAAAAAACTTCCTTGTTCAGATTGAAGAGCGATACTGGCTTCCCTAGCCGCACTTACTTCTTTCTCGTTATTTAACTCCCACAAACATTCCAAGTTAAACTTAGCTTAGAGTCAATATAATCATAAGCTTATATGTAGTAATAATTTCGCGTCACATTTGCGAACTTCTGCCTGAGCTATCTTGGGAGTTCTACCACTCAACAACACAAATTCAAAGCTAATGGCTTTCAAGAAGTATTAAAAAAACCTTGTTATAAAATGATCATTTGCAAAACCATGTGATGTGATAGTACTGAGTTATTTGGCAAATTGGTCTTGAAATCCCTACTGACGCGCTTGATTTCTTTTCGTCTTTGTCTATTTTCAGGAATATATCAAATCACTTTGTAATCCCGAGCTGGCTATTTCTGTTCCTTTTGCGGAACAATTTTACAGTGTACTGTACAATTCAAGGGATGATCTTGAAAGATCAACAAGCGCTGTTGTGAAGTTCCCTTCTCGGAAGGAATGCTCAATTCAAGGTAGTGCAGAGGCCGTGATAATGGCACAATCAGCAATCGAAGATAAACTTAAAACACCACAAACCCCTGCTATTGAGCCACAATTGAGGGAATTTGCAATCAAACTTGGTTATTCCAATCAAGTCATAGACCAGGCCGTTCAAAAGCTGGGCTCAAACGTGACTCAAAATACACTGCTAAATGAGCTTCTGAAGCAAACAGCTTCATTGCCTTACCAAATATCAGCAACCCCTTCTCAGCCAAAGTCTGGCCCAGTTGCACCCCATTCTAGGCCAAGAGAAGTTGTTGCTAGAGGTGCCCCTAACACTTCGAGTATTATGAGACCAGGGTATGAAAACCCTCCAGATCACATGGTCCGAGCCCCAATTCATCCTCATTGGGATAGAGAGCCATCACCCGGACCATCCATGCCTTATAACAGGAGAGATGGTATTACCAAAGGCATGCTTGATCCAGTGTCAAGACTTGGCTATGAGATGCCAGCTGATGTCATGGAAAGATGTGCTCCGCGTGGCACCAAAAGGGGTTTTGAAAATCAGCGCCCTGATGATATAGTTGCTCGTGGCTGCTCTTCTGCACAGCCTCTTATGAATGTGCTTGTGGGACCATATGGTAACCAGGTATCGCCACTGTATGATTCAAGAGAAATCGCTAGCAGTAGTGGGATGACTGCTACAGAGGCAAGACTTGATGAACAAGAACAGTTAATGTACCAGCAAATTGTTGGGGCTAAAAAGTCCTCAGTTAGTGCATCCTCAAACTTTAGACCAATAGTTATCGATGGAAGCAATGTGGCAATGAGGTGAGTGTGTGTATCTGTCATAAATATGTAACAATCATTTTCTTTTAGTGTCCAATGTGGAGTACAGTTTTCTTTTAACAAGAGAATAAAGTTGTACTGCTCACTAGCTTTTATTTGAAAGGTCACAAATCAGGATTTCTACTCCCTATTACGAGTTAAAAACACCTCAATTTTGTTTTTTATTATTGTATCCACCCACTTCGTTATAAGTGGTCGAGAAATGTGAAAATATACAATGTAATGTCTCTTATTTGCATGAATTGTCATTTCAATCTGGAGTCTTTCTTGAAACTTTACCTTTTACCTACTGTATCTTCAAGAACAAATTTCCATTTTTGGATGCTGCACATGTTGTTACATTTGTCGGGTACATGTGAACAGCTCTTTTCACAACAAATTGCACATTAATTTTATTTTAAATGCATTTGCCTAAATTTGGGCAAGGAAAGTAAAGGTTTAGTATAACCCATTTACAGGTTTGAAAAAATGGAATGAAAATTGTTGCTAAAATTTTTGTGAAACTTGAGAATCTTGTTTATGAATATTAGAATGTTCTCAAATAACAGGAAGTTTTTTTGAATGCCTTGAGCATGTGCAGTTGAGTTAGAGCTTAAACAAGGTCAAATACGTCTGTTTGGATTCCTGTGGCTTAAGACTTCCTCTTTCCTTTCACTCAAACGGCATCTGTTATTGCTTTTTGCATTTATGTAGAAAAGTTCGAAACTATTTTATGAGAATTTTATTTTCCAGTTTGAATCAAACTTGTGTTGCTGCATTCTGATTTTTTTACTGTTGTTTCATATATATTATGTAATGCAGATGAAATCATGATGTGTGACCATAAAAATGATAGCTAATGAATAATTCCCTCCTTTTTGTTGTTTGTTCCTCACTTCATGTTTTTTTGTGGAAAATTCCATTCTTTGGCATTCTGTTGTTTTTCCCTAAGTAGACAGAAGATTCTAGGTTTGTTGGTCTAGTCTTCCTATTTTTCTAGGAACACCATACATATTAACATTTTTATTGCAATTATCAAACCATGATTAATTGAAACCACACTTGCACCAATCAGCATTCAACAACTGTATTTATTTAAGAACTCATTGGCAGCCAAATTTTACTTGAAGACAATATTTACGGATGAACTGCCTTATTTGGGTTAATCTGCATCTCAGGTCTTGGGAAATTAATTCAAGACAGACTGATATGACTTTAAGTCATTGCTTAGCCCATCAAACTTAAAGGATTTCATAAATGTATGCCTAGCCTAGACCTGATGATTCTAGTGCAATCACGAGTAATGCTTACTTGTTTGAATACTGCACCAGAGCCCCTTTCACATACATTTTGAGCTGTATGAGTTGGTTTTTTGGATCACCTCACTAATGTTATTTTTTAATTTTTTTTCTTTTTTGCAGTCATGGACGCCAAGATATATACTCTTGCAGAGGTATACAACTCTGTGTAGATTGGTTTAGAGACAGGGGACACAAAGAAATCACAGTATTTGTGCCATCATGGCGAAAGGAGGCTTCACGGCCTGATAAACCTATTACAGACCAAGAAGTACTACACAATCTGGAGCGCGATGGCATCCTTGTGTTTACTCCTTCAAGGAAAGTAAATGGGAGACGAATTGTGTGTTATGATGACCGTTTCATCATCAAGCTTGCTGCAGAGACTGATGGAATTGTTGTATCAAATGATAACTTTAGAGACTTGACAAAAGAGAATGCAAAGTGGAGAGAGACAATTGAACAGAGATTACTCATGTACTCATTTGTTGGGGACATGTTTATGGTTCCTGACGATCCTCTTGGGAAGCATGGTCCTAATCTTACAGACTTTCTTCGCAAAGGGACTGCAACGCACCCCAAAATTTGCCCTTACCTAAAGAAGTGCACATATGGCCTTAAGTGCAGGTTTTATCATCCTGAAAGAGACCAGGAAGCAATAAACTTAAAACTTGAAAAACTAATTGATTTATTTGGTGAAAGTTTCCCTGAATCTGCTATGAGGAAAGTGATTAGTGACAATCCAACTGCCACAGTTACTGTCTTGGTAAATATATTGTGTGACTCTATGGGTAATGGACATGGCAAGCATTAAAATGTACAGAATATTTTGTATGGTAGTAATTATAGAAAAGTAACCAAAAAAGTTATGGATTTCATTCTTCAGCCAGTAAAATAAGTGTTGGTTTTGTATTCTATGCTCATAAGTTTTCTGATCTTTACTTTAATGTCTTCAGTGAGTATGAATTTATATACAGTTCAGGACTGTAATTTTGATAAAAGTAAGAAAAAAAGATGAAACTTTCATTTGATTTCCTTTCTAAGGAAATGTACTTGTACACTAATGCTAATCTTACTGGCTGAAATGTGAAATGTGAAGTGATAGTTCTTAATTAATGACAGATTTCTCCATGTGGAGAAATTTAGTGCTAGTAATCTGACTCTAGCTATAGAGGTGACATTGCAGTGGGGCAGGGGCAGTTGTTCTCTAACTATTGCTTGGTCATAGGGCTGGTGTCTTGGTAACCCCCCCAAAGTGTAATATACTAGGTTACAGTGTGGCAACTTGCAGCTGTATTCCTAGTGTAACAAAGGTACTCTCTGTGAGAGCTAAAGCAAAATGAAATTCTGATCCCTATGTGGAATCATTAGCTTACTGTATTAGAATAAAAATCAATGATATTTCGGTCACATGATGGTAAGATTACTAAAATGTTGACTTGGAGTCAGTAAAATGTTTTGCAGCTTAGATGTTGCTGTTTCCTTTATGCTTAAGACAGATTCAATGTCTGTCAAAAATGTGTAGTTGTTAGAATTGTTGGCAAATGAGTATTTGGGTGTGAATATAAATTAAAGGGGGGATTTCAATACAAGAAAAAAAAATCAGGAAAAAAAATGAAGAAAATTTAAAGGAAAAACAAAAATAGAAAAAAGTGTATTTTTTTGCTGTAGCATGCCATTGTTTGGTTGAAAATGTAGCTTTGCATATTTAGACACAAGGCCAAAAAGGAGATTAACCCTTACAAACAGTGTCTGAGAATTAATGCAAAATTTATGAAGAAAATTTATCTCATCATGCCTTATCTTCTTTACAATAATATTAACGTTTGACAGCAATCCAGCTTATTGATGGCTTTTTGTTGTTGTTTCTGTTATTGTTATTGTTAATGTTATTGTTGCAAAAGCAGTAATAAAAAAGTAAATATGAGAAAAGGACAAAAATGTATTATGATAATTTTGCTTTTCTTGACAAAAATGTCTTGTGCATTATATGAGTGTGAATAAAAATTTTAAGTTGTAAATTAATGTTCTGGCATTTGTTCTTTTAACAAAATCATTCATGATGAAACTTGGAGAATGTTTTTATTTCGGTGAGGAAATAATTTTGCAGTGGCTAACAAAAGTATATTAAAAATAATGCAAAATCTACCCCCTTTTTTGGCAAGAGTTTTTTTTTTCCAGTTTTTTAGGTTAGTTTTTGTATTGAAGTAGGCATAGGGAATTGCATGTTTTTATCAGACAGGAGCTTTCTTAATAAGCATTGTTCTTGCTAGATTTTTTTGGTAGCTACACGCAAATACTTCGTGCATTTTCAGCCCCAAATGTGTAACCACGAGACTCAGTTGAGATGGGTGTATCACACCTCCTCTTCCCACTTCCCACGCTAGTGTTCTGACATCAGTACCAATATTGGCACCTGGAAAGCCCGATAGCGGCGCCATATATTGTGCCGATCAGGGCCCGCTATGGTGCCGATGATGTCATCAAAAACCGCGGTTTGTACCCAGGTTACCCCGGTCGGTTAACTGGGGGAGAAAGTCGTGCAGTTTCAGACTTGGTACACTTCATAACTTTTTGAAAAACAACATAGAAATGGCATCTCACGACGAAATGCGGACCACGTGCAGTAAACAGCTGAATTTTGAACCTGCTCAAACCCTGTTTAGGTTAGCAAAGGAGAATAATTTAGTTATAACAGACGCAGCATTCGCTACACTCCTAGACGAACAAGATGAATTGAAAACCCTTCGCGAAGAGTTCTACTATCCTAAGATTAAAGATCTGCCGACAGGTTAGTTCACATTTATTCGGTAGGAAGACCTTATGGTACCTGGTATAATCGATAAGTAAAAGAGTGGTGTAAATATACTGAAACAGGAGTCAGATAGATTAGGGACTCTTGGCGGTCTTTTACATGTTTCACTGTCACGCCATCAGAAATTCTATCGATGACGTCCAGAATCAGGCGGAAGATAAATTATAATGTAACATCCCTGCCATGATTCAAGTCGAAGCTTTGCAAAAGCTTAGAAATTAAAACGTACCCTGTCACAAAACGTAGAACCCTTTCGACCTGAAAATTTGTAAAAATATTGAACTTTTTAAATTTTAGCTGCATGTATAAGCTCAGGAGAATCAATAATTCTTTAGTTCGAATGTAAATGAATTCATGTGAAAACCCATTAGGGTCTGACGAATGTTTGTTAAAATTGTTATGCCAAATTCGATCCATCGACAAGGTATGCCCAGAATATAATGCTCATAATTATATATCAGCACGCATGAAAGTACATGTGGGCTTTTTATGCTCTTAATTATGTCGGACTAAAATGACACTTTTCCTTCCCGTGCCCACATAAGTAAATAAACATTCCTACAGTTCTCAATCATCACTTTTTTCTGATAGCAGAGGCCTCTTTTCCGTAGTATTCGATAGTGGAGTACCATTCATTGTTAACCCTTTAAAGCCCTAAGAGTGATCAGCATCAAATTTCTCCCTGTAATATCAATGCTTTGTAAAACAGAGTGGTCATGAGAATTACAGACATGATCACATAAGATGAATTTGCTTGATATTTTATCAACTTCTCCCCACTTCTTCTGTAGGAAATGAATAGGGCAACAAATGAGAATTCAAATTTTGATCTTAGGGTTTAAAGGGTTAATGTTGTATTGTTTTGAGGAGATCAGGTTAAATATTTATCCTACCGGGGACCGTGCTCTACAGTCGGGGAAAAGGCAAAAAAAAATATCACAATATACCCTTTTGAAGCTGAAGATTGATAGCCTGGATCAATGCCATAAATTCAATGGAGGGGTTGTGTATACCATAAATCCTCTATTAACCCCCCCGGGGGGCTTATTTTTTTCAAGCACTTTTGAGGGGGGGCTTAATAGCGAGGGGGGGCTTAAAAGAGAGGGGGGGCTTATTTAATTTAGTGAAACGCATCACCTATAGCAAAAATACCGTGGTATGAGACAGAGTAGGCTTACGTGTTGCACAATTAAACTTGTGGTTCCCGGGTGGTACACTGCTTTGTCTAACGACAAGAAAATGGTGGCAATTCTCCACAGAGAGCTAGAGCATAAAATTGAGAAAGTTAAGGATATGAAGTTGGAGGTCATGCCGCTGAAGACCAAAAACAATATGAACTTCCAGCCTGAATAAATCATAACTGATCAGTCCACGTTAATCGTTAATTTTTTTTATGAAGAATAAGGATTGGGGGAGGGGGGGGGGGGCTTAATAGAGAGGGGGGGCTTATTAACTTTCCTCCTCTGAAAAGGGGGGGCTTATTAGAGAGGGGGGGCTTATTTGAGAGGGGGGGCTTAATAGAGGATTTACGGTACTCGTCACCTCATTGTAGGAAATTTGAATGAAAGAGTTTGGCATCACCAAGGCTTTTGAGGATGCAGTTATGGCGATAATTTTTAGTACACAGACATCACTGAGCATTAATTGATGTGTTCGAGGAATAAGAGAAAGGGAGGAGAAGAAAAGAACAAAATTAATGAAGAAAGAAGAAAGAAAGATTTTATGAAAACTTTTGCATCAGATTTAGTAAGATAACTGCAACTCTTTAAATTTGGGTAAATTTTATTGAGAAAATTTTAAGATAACCTGCAAGCAAGAACTCCTTTTGGCATATGTGTATTGTGAAGTCGCATGTGAGCAGCACACAAACAAAGACTAAGGAGCAAGGGGCATGGAAAGAAAGTAGTGCCTAGTGAATTTAATTTAACTTAACTTCCATGTAGCCATATAAAATGCCATCAGGGATCCTGCCAGACTCACCTGCTGGCTGCAGGTGGGATCTGGGCATGGTCAGGTAATGAAGCGTTCCCTGTGGGATCCTACTTGAAATCATAGGTGGAACATCCAGGATCCCTCCTGATTCCTAGCTGTCTTTTTACATGCAATAGATCTTGTTATTTGAGGACACACTCCTGTAGTGTATTTTTATGATAGTACTGATTTTAATTTATTGTAAAGTCTTTACTAAGGCAGTTCTTATCATCAATTTACCAAAAACAGTCGAACCTGAGATCCATGTGCAGCCACAAGCTCTCAGAAGCGACCAACTCCCTTATTAAGTGACTGTCTATCCAAAACACCAGAGTTTTCCTAGTCAAAGCCCTAGCTATGACCACATTTCAAGGCCAATGGTTTAATAATTTTTCTTTGATTTCAACCTCTCATAAGTGAACACTTGATACATGCTATGTCTAGTTCTAAATTGTCACTAAATTTCCTCTTATACTCTTAGTAGCGCTACTAAGAGTATAAGAGGAAATTTAGTGACAATTTAGAACTAGACATAATTATCGCAACTTAGAAATTGCATACAATTGATTGGTTGTTTATGGGAGGTTCAACTGTTATCAGTGATTTTGTTACCTCTGCATCCCTGATGTATAACAATCCCCAGAATCGATACAAACTAATTGATGGCATACAATGATCCTGCATGCAGGACACAAAGATCGATCAATCAATCTGAACATTTGTATTTGTAGAAATAGCTGTATTTGAATGTGTAATTTCTGTGGCAGTTATCATGGCTGTTGTTGAACAATTAATGCATGCAATTGGCTTTGTTGTCCTTTAAAATAGAAGGACTTACAATTATGTATATTTTAATTTCAGTGTACTGTTAAATACAGGATTTTGGATTCTGTCTTCAGATTAATTAACTGACTGTTTCTGCATGGTTACATAAAGGCCCAAGCATTTTCAATTTCTGACTCATTAATTTTTTTTAAGTGGGACTTATTAGTTCTGGACTGGGACTTATGATTTTTCACAAGATGAGTCCCAGGACTCACCATAACTATTTGTAACAAAATCACTGCAGCTGTAATTATAATTTAGTACTGACAGGACAATATCGTTTTTGTGCAACATCTCACCAGCTGTTTTGATTAACTCAACTGGATTAACCAATGTGTCTATAGGTTAATTTCTCTTGTGTTTTCCACCTCCAATCTTTGCCTACTTTGTCTTGAATGCCTGCAGTCATAAGAAATTATTTTTTCTGTTTAAGTGGATCTTTCACTTGTGGATGGAGAAAAGGACAGTGTCTACTTCTGTGGTAATTCACTTGGACTTCAACCTAGAGAAGCTCAGACATTGGTCAGGCAGGAAATGGAAAAGTGGCAACAAATGTATTAGTGTTGACTGAAATTACAGCCCTTCAATTAAGTGAAATTTTGTTTATAAAATTGCACTTGGTATTCAAAAATGGCTTTCCAATTGCTTTAATTTTGCCTTGCTGTACTTTGTGGATTGCTGGGTTACTTCTAATACATGTAATATACTATGTCTTGCATTGTCAGACAAACCGCATACTCTACAGTGGAAGCTCTCCTAATGGACTCTCTCATGATGAGCAGACAGCTCTACTTACAGCTGCCTTCGCAAAACCTTGTTTTTCTCAACTCCCACTCACATGCAAACTCTGTATTTTAGCTCCAGTTACAGTCACTATTTTAGTATCCTGGGGGTGTCCGCTCATGAGTGCTTCCACTGTACTCGGAGACAATTATTACAGTCAACTCTCTTTATAATGGACACTGTAGGGACCTCGAGTTAGTGTCCTCACTAGTGAGAGTCCGTAATAGCGGGAAAATATTTCAGTCAAACATCTGTAATTTGTTCTTGCCCGGGATTTAGCTGCTGTCCGTATTATCAGGGTGTCTGTTATAACAGGATGTCCACAAGGCAAGAGTTGACTGTAATTATTATAAAGTTTCACACTTCCTAAATACACACTGTTATCTGCTAAGTGATGGAGAGGGAGATGCCATCTTTTTGATGATGAGAACCTAATGGAGGGTGGTAGGATGTCCCATCTAACCATGATTGTGTTTTAGGTACAAACACCGAGGCAGTCAATCAGCTTGGCTAGGATAACTTTAAGTTAACAAAAAGAAGAAGACTTCATAGATTAATATTATTTTTCAAGGCTTTATATGGCTTGATTGACTGGGGTTTTAATTTTTACAATTTAAAAGACATTAACAACTATAGCACTTGGAGTATTAAAATAACATTTGTAGGCCCCAGTCACGTTGCTCCTGGGGACAAAAACATTTCATCTACTTACTAGTGAAGTTAAAACATTTCTGGCATTTTATTTTTTAAAAGACATATTAGTAGTATGTTATAATTGTTTTTTTTATTTCTTAAATTAATTTTTTAAAGTTTTAAAATTTTTATCTTCTTGAATATTTAGGCATTATTATATCTGCAATTTATTTAATTAATGTATGGCCCCATTGAAAACCACATGTGTGACGTGGGCTCCCTCTTTCAATATTTTTCTTATTCTTAATTATTTATTTAGTCAGAGTTTTCACCCCTTCCACTATTTGGCAGTAAAAATATATATTTTCAGAAAAAAGAACTTCCAGCTGGAAAGTAAATGTATGCATCACCTCCTTGTGTTCTTAGGCAATTTCAAATGTACAGATCAGTATAAAATGCCAATAATGTTTCCTTCAGGGGTGTTTATGGTCACTGGCATGGCAACTTACCTTGGTGGATAATTGAAGACTTTGTTTTATCAGAAAGTGCTAAAATAGTTGGTAAGTATTCATGTTCCTCAATCTGTGTCAATTTTGTACAATATTTTATTGAATTGTACGTTTGGAAGATAATAGAAACCAGCAAGAGTCAATGACTAATGTATTTACAATTACTGTGGACCTTCTCTTAATGAGGTGAGTCTGCATTTTAGCCAGTCAGCTGTTATTGTAGCCTGCATCAGAAATCTCATTTAACCCTGGTTATAATTAGTAATGTTTGGGAAGCAGCACTGGAATCCTTGTTCTGATCCCCCTATGGGCTCAATATTGAATTACTAGAATTGACTTCCAGATTTCCTTTCATCCTGATTGGCCAATTGATAATGGCTTTTTAAAAGGCCAATCATTTATTACAATGACACTGAACATTTACTCTGGGTTGGAAAGAGAAAGGATATTTTCCTAGGTCCAGATAGATACATGTAACCAACTCTTTTCCCTTGTAATAATTTTTGCCAATCAATCAATCATTTATTATATCCAATCCCCATGTGTAATATAATATTAAACATAGACATAGTAAGCTATGGCTTTGATAAAACTGTGCTTCGAATATCAGGCCCCAGTTCAAAAGTTGGATAGCGCTATCCACCAGATAAATCACTTGCATTATCCACTGGATAGAGACTAATTTTTATCCAGTGGATATCACTATTGACCTTTTTAACAACTGTCCATGGGACCAGAAGAAAAACCTTGATGATGGGTATAATTTATACATAAAGTGGTTGATGCATAATTTGAGCAACCAGAGATGGTTACCTTCATCTTGAATATACATTTTAGCAGAGGGTACAATATTTCTCTTTCACATACAGAGAGATAGCCTGCGTGCAGACGATAAAAATACTCTGATTAGTACCGTCTGCGAAGCAGCGCAGAGATCCTTGTTCTGGACCACCAACAGACTCAACGAATTACCGGAAGTGCATTTTGAATTTCCCTTCAACCTGATTGGCGATCACGACAAACAAAACAAAGGCCTTTTTTAACTGGCCAATCGTGGCGCGTACTCAAATCTGGGTACACAGTGAGAAGTCTAGAACAAGGATTTCGGCGCTGTTTCGCAGACGGAGTTAACCAGGGTTTAATTTCGTCTGCGCGCAGGCGAACAGAGAGACTGAAACCAGAGTACCAGTATGTCGTGACTTTGACAGCTTGCCCAATAGTTATAGAGTGAGTGAACTCCCATGATTTTAAAAATGGAAGTTGCCAATAAAAATTCTTGAAATGTTTGTTTGCTCTTTAATAAATTAAAGGTGCTAAAGAAATCGAGGTTGCAATAATGAACTCCCTTTCCGTAAATCTCCATCTGCTGTTGGTGCCATTTTACAGACCATCGCCTCAGAGACACAAAATTCTCATTGAGGCAAAAGCATTCCCTTCAGATCATGTAAGTGGATTCAGATAATTTTTTAAAATAATTTAATGTACATTAAGACATGTAAAAACTTTTATCACCAGTCTTTCACATCTATATGTCTTAGTAAATTTCTTTACCCTACGGTACACACACATTGTGTTTCTTGGATAAATTATTAAATCATGACTTTAGTACACACAATATTAGTTTAATCTCAAACAATTCTATGCAGACCAGCTTAACAGGAGTTTTTTCCCACTATTCTATATAATATGTTTTGCCAAAAGTGGACTGAGTGAACATGTTCCAGGGTTGTCAAAAGTAGCTGGCTGCCGGCGAAAATTGCCGCCTACTTGGTAACTTAGTATCTGCTGGCTACTCTGCTTGGCATTTCTTTACAGATGGTGTTTTTTAAATAAAATATCCCTGGACTGGCCGCTTACTTTGACAACTCAGCCGCTTACTTTGACAACTCAGCCGCCTACTTCAAAACTTTCTGACAACCCTGATGTTCAGTTTGCATTCCTTCTCTCTGACAGATGTACAATAATTAATCTGAACAATTTCTCATATCACTGTCAGTGATATAATTATACAGAAGTATGTCCCCTATTTTTTATTTTCAGTATGCTATGCAGTCACAGATACGTTTCCATGGATATGACCCAGTAGAAGCATTAGTGGAGGTGATGCCAAGGGAGGTATGAAGTCAGCAGTTATGATTATGCTAGCATGTGAGCCTGATCTTTCATATGGGTATTTCCAATGAACGACATTGATGTGGCGATGATGTTAGAGATTAAAGCAATGATTGGATTTGGCATTTCAATCAAGTTTGACAACGTTAGTCATGCAATGACAGAAAAGAAACCTGCTGAAAAGTGTGTTGCACATTTTGGAGTTTTCGTTTTGTTTATTTTCTTGTTTCTGTCATTGTTGTAGTTTGCTCTGAGCTCGCTAGTCTTGATTTGTGACAATTTCATTGAAAACTGATTATTTGTGGAAAATACGCGATTTTACTGACGTCTGCAAGTTCCCTCTCAGAGGCTTATCCATAAGAGCTGCTAGTGAATAGCACCATAGCAAATTTCATCGATTAGTTACTTTAATATTGGACCCAAAACGGGCCTCAGTACACCAAACATGCAGTTAAAAATCATTAGACAGATACTTGGTGTGACCATTAACTTAAAGTACTATAAACAATAACCAAGTCTATTTTAGAAAGGGTTACTAATTTAAAAGTTTACAATGACTTGTCTTTGAATGGTTACCTGAACTATGTATACAACTTGCAAAGAAAGTCATGTCCGATAGCCCGGGGCTAGTGGATTTTGCTATCGGGCTAGTGATTTTTGTTCTTAACTTGCTTGACAGGCAAGTGAAGTTTTTTGGGGGAATTCAAATTACAGAAAGATTGTAATCAATCCTGCTAATCAAAAAGGGTTTTGGGGCTAGTTGAAATGACTTGTGGGCTGGTAGATGCTAGCTACAGCTTGCTTGAATGGCAGGCTGTAAAACTGACTTTCTTTGCACCCTGCTTGTATAATACTCAAATAAATGTTGTTCATGCATGTCTTGACTTTGATGCTCTCTTACCCAGGGTGAGGAGTTACTCAAAACAGAGGACATTCTTTCAGTTATTGAAGGGCAGGGAGATTCAATAGCACTGGTAATGTTTAGTGGTGAGTGAACTGAAATAATTAAAAAGACTGATGAAAGCTTGTCTAATTTTTCAATGATACAAACAGAGTAAAACAGGCCTTATAATAAACAGATAATAATAGTGATCTGAAAGTGAATGCATGTGCAAAGCACAGGGCACTGTCCCCCCTCCCTTCCACTCTCTAATAGAAACACAATTACGTTTTTAAAATTATTTGAAGGTAAAGTTCTTTCATTGGAAACTGTCACACTTAGTAGATTCATCTTGTTAGTTCAAGTCGTTAACATGGCTTCATCATTATCACACCATCATCATCATCATTATCATCATCTTATTATAATCATTGTTATTATTATCAATTATTATTATTATTTTTTTTTTTATTGAGATGAAATGTTCTTAATTTGAGTAATAATAGTAATGGTAATGATAATGATTTTTTCATTGACATGAGCTTTTTTAATTGAAATGAATTTTTTTGAATCGAAATGAACAGGAGCTTGTGAAATGACTTGTAAATAGTGCTTTGACTGAAATTTTATCTTCTTCAGCGAAATTAATTGTAAATAGGTTTTAGTAGTTTTTTTTAATTGAATAAAGATTATTATTGTTATTCCTTCTCCTCCTTTTTATTAGTATTATTATTTTCGTATTATTTCAGGTGTACAATATTATACTGGGCAATTTTTTGATATGAAAAGGATAACTGCTGCTGCCCAGAAAAAGGTAACTAAGTATGCACTTGAGCTTGCAGCTTCAGGCAACCATTTTTTTTTTTGCTGAGCGGCATTGATAGGGGAACTATCCATAATACCAAAAAATGCCAAGTATTACTATGTGGCTGGCTCTGTGAGCACAAAAGATGACACAAAACCTCTGAGTGGGCAAGATAAGCTCATTCAGGATTGCCCAAGCTGGAAATAACTTCTTTTATGGCCCAACTTGTTTGGTGAAGATAATTTGTTACAATGGGGTTCATTCAGGCCATGGAAAACCTAGAAAGTCATGAAATTTAAGAATTTCATTTTACAGGCTTGGAAAACATGGAAAATTAAAGTTGCAATGTATTTTTGGAAGATATGTTTTTGCAGATTTCAAAGCTAGGACATGTAAGATGGAGAATGAGTAATTAAACTTTGCAAATGGCATGTATTTTGGTGAACACCCAGGGTGCAAAGAAAGTCAGTTTTACAGCCTGCCATTCGGACAAGCTGTAGCTAGCATGTACCAGCCCACAACTCGTTTCAACTAGCCCCCAAACCCCTTTTTGATTAGCAGGATTGATTACAATCCTTCTGTAATTTGAATTTCCCCAAAAGACAGCACTTGCCCATCGGGCAAGTTAAGAACAAAAATCACTAGTCCAGTAGCAAAATCCACTAGCCCCAGGCCATCAGACACAAACTTTCTTTGCACGCTGACACCAGAGTTTGTGTCTGTTGAACTGACTTAGGTAAAAAAAAAAAACCCTAAAGTGACAGCTAACCTAAAAGGTCATGGAAAACTTGAAAAGGTGTTGGAAAAAGTCATGGAATTTGAAGAGATCTAAAGAATACATACCACTGACCCTGTATAGGGTATTGGCCTCTTTCTTTTGCCATTGTCTCTGTTGATGATGCATTGCCAACAACAATAAAAACAAGAACAACAAACTGTTACGAAAAAACTCTGTTGCGTGACTAGCGTGACTTTCTAGAAGCTTCGCGAGAGTTCATAATTTGTTTATTGTAGGATCTTGTGTCAGCGTTTCTAAAGTGGGATATTTTGTAATCTTTTTGTAATCTTTCTATAATTAGACTATTTAGAAACTTCTAGAATATTATTGTAAACGTATATAAGTAAGCGAATTCGAGTGGAGTTTTAACTAGTTTACCACAAGCGAAGAGAGTTTGACGTTAGTCGTGTTTAGTCAAGTGTGACTGAAGCAGTGTTTATTCAAGTTGGCAGAGGCCGTGTAAATTTATTGAAGTTGGCGGAGGCCGTGTAAGTTTATCGAGTTAAGTGCTCTTGTGGAGTTTTACTTCGTGGAAACTACGTTCATTTTTGGAATAAATCTTCTTGTTGCTGTTCCGACAACCCTGCGTTCAGTTTAGTTTGCAAGCTACTCGTCCTCTAAAAGATTACCCGCGTAACACAAACCTTGGGCAGTATTCAGCCATCTTGACCTCATGCATGGCTAAGGGCGCTTTCCAAAAGTCAGAACTGGCCGGCCAGACCATGGCTGCACTGGTCATTTTGAAAATGAAATCACCTTATTCCAATAGTTTTTTTTATGAAAAACGATTTCATTCGTGTTTAGGAAGTAAAATTCTTATTACGATCGGAATGTCCTGGCCAGTCAGTTCTGAAAGATGGAAAGCACCCTAAGTTTAAGAGAAACTTTTCACCATGTCTTTGTTACTAATCTTTGTTGTTTTTTTCTAATAAAAACGAATGACAGGGTTGTAGGGTAGGCTGGAATTTAGCTCATGCTGCAGGCAATGTAGAACTCAAGCTTCATGATTGGAATGTTGACTTTGCTTGCTGGTGTTCATACAAGGTATTTCATTATCACCGTAGGTAAAGTTTCTTGTTGGCTGTGCTGTTCATCCACTTGATAAGCCTGGTAACCCGGACGTATTTCCTGTCGTCGGTTAAGCCCTTTCCCGATCGCTAAATGATAACATTTCTAACATTTGATAACTGACATAAGTTGTTTTCGCCGCTACATTCTCGCTGATTCTCGCTAAAACTCGACGTTTTCCCGCCAAAATGACGTTGGTTCGCGCGCGTGCACTACTTAATCGAGAAAATCCCGTTCTCATAGTCGTTCTCGGTTTCTCGTCTTAGAATCTAAAGCTCTCTATTGTGTCATGCGTGTATGTGTTTCCAAGAAACGGTGCAATTTTTTGATGAATTCAATTAAAACCTGTTCAACATAAGATTCCAACGAGAAAAGCGATTTACTAATTCTTAGTTTCCATTATTGCTTTCAGTATCTTAACTCAGGGCCAGGTGGAATTGCCGGGGCATTTATACATGAAAAGCATGCCTTTGACTTTGATCTTCCAAAGTAAGTGGTAGCCGTTGGATCAGTCAGATTTACTTTATTATGGCCGTGTTCATGTTTGTTGCGTTCACGTTCTGAAGTTTGATTTGTTTGTCACGGTGAACAGGGGATTCAGAAGCAGTCAGAATTCGCCTCGTTAGAAACCATTCGGAAACTGGATCGAGTTAACTTTCGCAAATACTTCTATGGCTGTTAGTTAACGCAAAGACTTCTGGGACTGTTTCTAGAGATGGGGATAAAAACATTGGCCAATAGAGATTTTAAGCTTCACGTATATGTTGTGGGTAATGTATGATTATAGCATGATAATGACTTTGAAACAAAAGAAAATAAAAATTAATTTGAACCAACGATAAAATTGAACCACAACATATACGGCAAACGACAAACGTCAGATTCAAGTTGAGAATTTCTCAAAATAGAAAATAAGCAGACAATAACAGTTCAAAACAGTTCTCATGGATTGAAAAAAATTGCGTGAAACTACTAATTTATATGTAGAAATAATAAACAGTAAACGACAAGTAAAGATGAAACTTGGTCACGTGGTACAAAGTCGCGTTTGCCGTTTGACGTAAGCGTGATAGGTTATCCAGCGCGTCCCCAGTAACGATCCCAGAAACAATTGCGGGACGCATTTCGGCTCCAGTTCTCTTCTTGTTTTTAAAGTGATGAATGATCCTGTCAGTAATTAATTATTAAGTTCAACATTTGAGTTGAGCCGATGTCTTTTGCTCCTCTTTCCACTATTCGATCCATTATTTTCGTTAGTATTAATCAAAGATTCAATGTTTCAGCACCGAATTTGAGGCTGTTTTGGTGAATAAAATACTGCACACCATCGAGGCAAATACAGTTGGAGTCCATTATTTCTTGAACTGATTTGAGCCCTTGGGCTGGAATGAGTCCATGAGTGGACTGGAATAGATATTCAATAGAGCTGTTTTGGTTCAAATTGTGCTCAGATGGCTCCTGAATAAGAGTTTGAGTATCCAATAAGGGTGAATTGGCACTTTGAGGCTAAAACAGGTCTTTTTAACCCTCTAAATCCCAATAGTGACCAACTACAGTTTTCTCCTGACAATATTCATACAATTTCAAGAGACAACGTTATGAGAATTGATAAAATGATCACCAAAGAGAAAATGCCTTGATCTTTCATTAAAGTCTTTCATGTAATTCTTAAAGGAAATGTATGGAGATCAGTTTGGAGAATTTGTATGGAGATATTGGGTTAAAGGGTTAATTTACATTTCGGGCATTCGGAGCTTTCTCGAGTGAGATAACTGGGCGGTGACGTTTTTTTTAAAATTGTTTTCTAGATCATCCCAACACAAAGAGCTGTACTGTAGGCCGTGTTGCAGGCATAACAAAGGGCGAGTTTAGGCGGAACTCTTCTCCTTCAGCGCCTGCTATCTCGCAGGCTAAGCTGAAACCTGGAGCATCCTTTTAGAGCCGGACTCAGGTCTTATTTCATTCTTACTTGTTGCATCGCTTCTTTTGGCAGATTTGCTGGTTGGTGGGGACATGACAGGAAAAGTAGATTTGAAATGGGACACGGTAATTATTGTTTTCGGTTGTTCCTTTTTGTTATTATTTTGTTTTTATCAGAGTGCAGGAAACAGAAAGTTTGAGTGTGAAATGATCGGAAGGACTCGTAGCGTCTTCAAATGTTTAACCTGCGATAAGCCGTTCTTTTTCACAGCTGTTTACAGGCTATTGAATGTTGTATGTGCGTTATTTAACCAAAACGTGTGATTACGTTTGTTTATAGAATTCAAGTCACTCCCCGGAGCAGCAGGTTTTCAGTTGTCAAATCCTCCTTTGTGGCAAACAGTGTCTCTTCTTGGTAGTTTAAATGTGAGTACTAGTAAAGGGTTGATACTAACCAACGTACAAAGAAAGTGGTGTCCTACAGCCTGGGGCTTGAGGATCTTGCTATCAGGCTGGTGAATTCAGGAATCAATTTAATAAAAGTTTTACAAGTGTAATTTACAAGTGTACCCATTGCATTAGAGTCTGAAAACACTAGCTACACTAATAAATTTCACCTTGTGAAAGGTTTATTAAATTGACTCCACTGTTCTTAATTTGCTGCGACGCTTGTGGTGTTCACACTGTGCCGGTCAAATTTGTTGTTCAAAAGTTCAGACGGTTTTGGTGGTCACACCAAGCCGGTCAAATGTTTGGCCGTACCGGCTAAAAATTTATCATCGACTTTTTTCGTTTAAATTTTTAAAAGGCGAGGCGTCTAAATGTTTGTATGGTTAAGGTGGTTCCGCGTGAAATGTGCTAGACCATAATTCTCTCTTTATGCTTGCCTTGCTTTCACCAGTGTAAGTTTCTTGTCTTTGTAGGTTTTTGCCAAAACCTCTATGAAACAGCTGAGGACAAAATCGGACATTTTGACAGGTAACTCGAAAAGGAAGTGATTGTCGGCTGTACTTAGCTCCAGGCGAGCGTGAGCATTTGTATCAACAGTGTCATAGTTTTGCTGAAATTACAAAACTTAATACCTGACTTGATGGCGCTAACTTGTTATTAGCTAGACACGCCGGCAAGCACATAGCTTCTCGTCGACATTTTTCGGTGTGTGTTTGTGTATTTAAAACCGGCTACATTTATTTGATTTTGTGATTGGTTTTCAGTATCATTCACTAGGTTATCATATAGGTTGTTTACCTTAGCTCTTAATGGTCCTGTTAAATTCTGTCTTCCTTCGTTTTGTTTGGCATAAGTATTAGGGAGCTTCAGCGACAACAACGGCGTCGGCAACGAGAACGGCGAAAAAATAGTTGTTTTAGGGACTGTTTAAGTCAGAAATATTCTAGCAGCAGGAAGATCCCAGAAGGCGAATCATCCTAGTGCCATGTGCTTTCTGTATTCAGTTTACATGCAAAGGGTTGTACTTGACCCTAGCGCTAGGATCTTCCTAATACCTCCTAGCACCATATAAACTGCCTTCGCCAAGAATATCTTAGTAGTGTGAAGTATATGAGCTGAAAGTGAAGAATGATCATCGCAGTAAATTTTCCAATTTAAGCAATTGGAAAGAAGAAGCCGGAAAAAAAAAAAAATAAATAAATAAATAATTCAGGGCTTCAACGGAATTCGAACCCATGACCTCCTGAAAGGTAGTTGCCTGTTCACTTTCATCTACAACCGCAGTTCAAAAATGAATTATTTCATATACTTCACATCATTTCACTCCTCACAGGAGATATGAACTCAATAAATTGACCTCGCTTCCAATGTGTGGCTTTATAGCTCAGTTGGTAGAGCAACGCATCGGCAACGCCGAGCTCATGGGTTCGAATCCCGTTGAAGCCCTGATTTTTTTTTCAGGCTTCTTCTCTTCTTTCCAATTGCTTAAATTGGAAAATTTACTGCGATGATCATTCTTCACTTTTAATATCCTAGTACTAGGGACAAACTAGATAAAATGGTGGCGGGTCGTTTAATGGCTAATCAGGGCAATAAAGGCCGACTATGTTGTTACCACGAGCTGATTAATGTAAAAATTATGCTGAAAGGTAGTTGCCTGTGTGTTTACGCCAGTAAAGAGAGCAGAAGGGCCCAAATTGCATTTTTTTGTTTTTGTCGCCCGCCATTTTCAATTCCCTCCAGATGCTTCTCTGCTTAGGCATCGCAAGGACCGAAATTTTTGTTTGTAAACCCAACGTAAAGTTGTTCGGCCTTCTGGGATCTTCCTCCCTCCATGTAAACAGTTCTTAGGGGCTGTTTTCTTGGAGGCAGGAAGATCATAGAAGGCGGAACAACTTTACGTTGGGTTTAAATGCAGAAATTTCGGTCTGTGTGAAGGTTCGAGAAGGAATCAGTTAAAAATGGCGGGCGACAAAAACAAAAATGCAATTTGGGCCCTTCTGCTCTCTTTAGTGGCGTAAAGAACTACCTTTCAGCAAAATTATCGCAATAACTAGCTCGTGGTAACGTCAAACGAAATGGAAAGCCTTCATTGCCGGGATTTGCCACTGAACGACCCGCCGCCATTTTTGTCTCGTTTGTCCCCAGTACAAGGATCTTCCTAGCGAAGGTAGTTTACATCAGGTAGGAAGATCTTAGTACTAGGGACAAGTATAACTCTTTGCATGTAAAACGAATACAGAAAACATATGGCGCTAGGATGATCCGCCTTCTAGAATCTTCCTCTCTCCATGTAAACAGCCCCTTAGATTAGCAAAACAAAAACTCACGTGCATGTGCATCACGCTTTGTTTTTTACATTTCTTTGCCATTGTTGGTCGACGTTTAATGAAAGACTTGAACTAGAGAAAACGATTTTTGTTCTGAACTTCGATATAGTCTTTTAGAATTGAACTCCAGAAAAATTCGCCAACATTTGACACTTTTTTGTGACGTTTTCGCTGCTGTTGCCGTCGCACAAGGACCTTAAGCTTAGTTTTCACTAGTGCATAAGCATAAGCAGACATAAGCATGAGGACATAAGTACTCGATTCTTGATACCAGCTCCGTAGCGAGTTCTGTGGTTCTACGATACTCAGTTGAAAATTTCTTTAATGTTTTTCAGCTTATCTCGAACTTCTTCTCCTACACTACTACGGTTACTCAGAAGACGTTGAAGAAACGCCACCAAAACAACAAAAACTGGAGAATGGAGGCCGGACAAGCAAGCCAAAGGTTCATTTGTCAATAGTCACCCCAATCAACCCATCTGAACGCGGTTGTCAGCTGTCCGTCAAATTCTCTGTACCAATCAAATCTGTACAAGAACAACTTCAAAAACGGGGAGTGGTGGTGAGTTAACATAGGCGAGTCTTTGCTGACGTCAATGTTTAAATTTTTGCTCATTAGCGTACGAGTTAGCCCATGGAAGGTATCACCATAGGGGCAAATTGAATTCGAACGGTGAAAGAGTTGTTTAATTTGAACAATTTGTGCAATTTTCAGTCGTCTGCAAGTAATAACAAAGGCAATAGCAGCCATTAAAATCTGCGAAACTGCTGGGTGACAAAAACGTTAATGAGCTCATACATTCTTTGTAAAGTTTCGAGCTTTTCAGAGATAATTTCTCAGAAACTATTCAGTATATCGGGCTCAAATTTTCACAGATAACTGAAATTGTTGTGCTCGTTCCATATTCAGAGAGTTTACTTTAATTGCTTGATCAGAGAATGAAAAGCATATACTAATGAGGCAAAAAAGGTTAACAAAGATTCCCCTATAAGGAAAGGCAAGCGGTACTGCATACAGACATACATCACCTCTATAAACTACGGATTTACAGAGTCGCTGTAGAAGCTAACATGCCACGAAAGACAAAAATGAGGAAGAAATAAACGCTGATATTAAAGCAACAAATTACTAAGAGAATTCAGTGACTACTCCGGGATTACACTCATCATTACAGCGACACTTTTGCCGAAAATAAACTTTTAGCTTAAATACTTTTGATTTTAAACTTGGTGACGGCAAAGTTGTTCGCCCTAGGGGGGTAGTAGCGACTTACAAAAAGATTCAACGACGCGACGGCAACGGGAACGCTGCTTAAAAAGTGAATTTGTCGGCGTTCTCTCAGTCTTTATCGCAATCATTCCTTCCCTTTTACTTGGTGAAATATTAGCGAACCCTGCTGAAGTTGAATTCCCAGGCACAATATTAAAGTTCAGAAAAAAATAAAATTTCGTCGTTGCTTGTTAACGTACTCTATAAGACGCGAAATGAGGCATTTTGGATCTTAAAGTCCTTATTGAGTATTGAAACGTAGCACGTGAAACCTGTGGTTGGCGGAATTAGTGGGCGTGTACTGCAGCTTGTTGCAGCGAAGCCGCGAGAAGACTGGGGGCAAGTCAAGAAATGTCCCGAGAATAACAATCTCGACAGCTTCGTAGGCTAAGCACGTGATACGTTCTCGTCCGATCGGTAACGCCCTTGAGTTGGGAGGGAAAAAAAAACAGCAACACACAAAACACGCTTTAATTGAGTATCAATGTTTTAAGCAAGAAAGTACCAATTGGGGACACTATTTTTATGTCTCCAATGGAGACGGGACCGCCAGTGGTCATCCGAGCCACACGAAGGCCTAGCCGATTCCTTCTCAGTTATTTTAAGACCCTGAGTATTGATCTGGTCCGGTCAATCGAACCCGTATCTTCCCGCTGTGTAGTCAAGCGCTCTACTAACTGAGCTAGTGCTGTAGTAGTTGTAAGCAACATTTATTGTAATGTATTGTTTATTCTTACACTCTTTGTTTTATGTTTAGGTGGACACACGTGAACCCGATGTGATGAGACTCGCTCCTGCACCGCTGTACAATAGCTTCACGGACGTGTATCGTTTTGTTACCATATTAGGAGAAGTTTTTGATTTGCTCAACACGGAGGTCGCTTAGCAGTGTCATTAGAACTCTTCACCCACGCGATGATATTAGAGATTCTTAGATTCTTAAACGAGGACGACTACGAGGACTACTCAGTATTGCTCGCGCGTGAACCAGTGTCTTGTTTGGCGGGAAAACGTTATATTCGTCGTCGATAACGTAAACGGTCTTTGTCATTAGGGAGCTTAACCCTTTAAGCCTTAAGAGTGATCAGCATCAAATTTCTCATTGTAATATCATTGCTTTATAAAACAGAGTGGTCACGAGAATTAAGGACATGATCACACAAGATGAATCTAATTGATTCTTCAACAAATTCTCCCCATTACTTATATTGAAAACGTGTAGGAATAACAAATGAGAATTTGAATTTTGATCTTAGGGTCGTCTTCAACGAGAACGGCAAAAAAACAATAGGTTAGATTGACAAAAATACGACATGGAATAAGCGCGAAGTTTGAAGAACCCGACTTCACTTTTTAAGTGACGTTTTCATACCCATCTTTGGGACGGCGAAAGCCGCTTAATAGAGGTTTAAGTTCCCTCTCTTTTCTACAATTATTTCGGAACTGACTACTGGCCGTGCTTAATAGAGGGTGGCTGCTTAATTGAGGTTCAACTGTTCAATGGAGCTTTCCGGGGTGTCTATTTTTTGAGCGGAATACAAGTTCAAGTTCAAGTTCATTTATTCACACTTATTCAATTACAATACAACAACAATAAGGAAAAAAAGAAGAGATAAAAAAAAGAGAGGTAGCTATACATCGAATTAAACATAACAAAGGAAAAAAGTGTGTAGCAGCCAAAGGAGCCAAGCTTATACGCGAAAAAAAAAAAAAAAAAAAATGGGTCAAATCTCGTCCTCGAATCTAGAGGTGTCTAATACGCAGTGTGTATAGTGTGGACCAATCCTGTAAAAATGAAGTGTGTATACGCAAACTATTAGTAATTTCTTAAGTTACAATCCCTTTACAAAAGGAAGAAACGGTCGCTTTGAGATAATCGTAAAGTACGTATAACGTATTTGTCATACTGGTTCCCTGAATTGAAACTCTAAAACCAGGTGGGGAAAAAATAACCTTAATTGTCTTTTAAAAGGTAATAAATTGTCTATGTGTTTCTTTTTTAAGTTATATAATCTATTTAAAGGTACCTTAATTTTCATTTGTTTCCGTCATTTATTTCTAGGTTGTAAAGTGTATACCGTATTTCCTCGAATAATAGCCGGGGGCGATTAAGTCTTTTTTCGCACCAAAAGGGGGCGATTATTCGAGGGAGCCGATTATTTCAAATATCGCTCACTGGAAGTCGTGCCCTAAATATTTTGTTTTATTTATCCCATTTAATCAAAGAATTATCACATCAAATGAACTGAACATATGCTTTTTAAGTGTTCCAAATTCGTGGTTCCTTGATTAATTTTCAGAGCATGAATCGTCGCTGATCAGTTTTTCTGGATCAGATTCCACTTCAACTTGACAGGAAGGGGATAAGAGAAAGAGAAGATGGCGAGAGGGGTGGGGGGGAGGGGGCGTTTATCCGAAGGAGGCGATAATTTAAATATTTCCATCAAAGGGGGGCTATTATTGTAGGGAGGCGATTAATCAAGGCACGGCTATTATTCGAGGAAATACGGTATGTTTTATATAATCAAATTCAAACATTTTATCACTGTCTCAGTATTTATAAAAGGGGGGTTTGTAGTACTCTTCAAGGGAGCATTGAGTGCCAGGTAATGCAATAAAAAACGGGGATAAATTATTTATGACAATAAAAATCATTACTGCTCAAGCAGTTGTTTACGCTTCTTATAGCGAGTTCTTTGCGAACGTCGGAACCGATGACAGCAAACGTTTGCAACAAATTCATGCTAAAACGCTTGCTACGCAGGTTTCTTTTTGTCCACATAAACTGGGTGAAATTAAAATTAGTTCTTTTGCGAGTATTTGAATTCAGTATTTTGTGAAATTTTTTTTTGTTATGAAAAGAAAGTGAAAAGTATAGAGTGTTTTCACTCACGTTGCTAATTTAATATACTAGAGCTAATTTCTGAAAATCAGTTATTTTACAAGTTTAGTCCGATTGGGGTAGAAAGAAAAAATCTAAAATGTAAGGATAGAAATGTGGAATTTATGTATCTGACACAGACATAGACTGGCAATTACCGTCGTCTGTCAGTCAGTAATTTTTGAAGTTTATCAACTTGATCCAACCTCTTTTGGATCGAGGTGAAACAGAGTGCATTAATGTTTTACGACAAGACAGGTATCGATGAAGTGATTCTACCCATGCCATCTTCCGGTAAAGTAAAGCTATATCGCGGAGTGCTGTAAATTTGCGAGACTTCAATTTTGCGTATGACGCAAAATTGAAGTCTCGCAAATTTACAGCGCTCCGCGATATAGCTTTACTTTACCGGAAGATGGCATGGGTAGAATCACTTCATCGATACCTGTCTTGTCGTAAAACATTAATGCACTCTGTTTCACCTCGATCCAAAAGAGGTTGGATCAAGTTGATAAACTTAAAATATTACTGACTGACAGACGATGGTAATTGCCAGTCTATGTCTGTGTCAGATACATGAATTCCACATGTCTATCCTTACATTTTAGATTGAAAATTGCGACTGCTAAAGGTTTTCCTTATTGGAAATAAGAGTGGTTCTCAGCCAATAAAAATTTAATAAACGCTGCAGCGTTTAATCGCGGATACCAATTTAATCTCGCACTCACATTCTGATCAAAATATGAGAGACAAAAAAATATTTATAAGTGATGATAATACACACACTGTAGTGACCCATATTCAAACTCGCAATTTCATACTTGACCCTTTGGCGACCGCCAGCGAGTAGCGAAAAAACAGGATTTTTCACCAATTCCTCTTTATGCTATTTATGGCTAAAATGAGTTTTGTAACAGTAAATTAGGCATTTTCTGACTAATCGAATGTAAATTAAGCATTTTCTTTTAGCGAAATTGGCACTGGATTTTTCACCAGAACTGTTACTTCTTTTTTTGGTGTGTAACTCAGTCAGGATTGGTCAGAATTTCCAAAACGAATTATCGATGGAGAGACGTGTTTGCTGACGTTGCTGCGTCAGTACCAACTAGGAAGGAAAATATGCTTGTTCCATATGGAACGAAAACGAAGAAAGTCGTCAAAGGGTTAATTAAGTTAATTTATCCATGACGATCTCGGATGACTACGATAAAAGTCAATGAATATGAAGTCACTGCAAATTCTGCAGGTTCTTCCCTGCTGGCAGAGGTCTCCCACTTGAGAGACCTCTGCCAGCAGTGAAACAGGTTCTAACGATGGTACTGGATTTACGCGTTTCTCGGGTATTGTGATATAAACTAACGATTAAGTGTCTTTATTGGGTATCTCTCTTCACTACAGCATGGACTGGTATAAGCAAGGCCTTATAAGTTTCCAAGTAAGACTAAGGGGGTGTTTACATGAGAAAACTCGCACCGGCGCGAGTTTCATACCGACATGACTTTTTGATTTCGTATCGCGTTTACATGATGACTGGGTTATTTCACATATGATCTCCTTATTTAAAGGTACACTTCATGTTGATAAAATGCACGTATGATTCAAAATCGCGAACATTAGACCGATTTCACACCGAAACGGGTGGTCGTTTCGTGTTTACATGATACCGTTGCAAGATTTCGTACTGGAGTGAAATTCTCGCCCCGGTGCGACAACCGGAGTGAACTCACGCCGGGGCGACTCGCGCCGGCATGACTTTTTGTGGTGGTATCATGTAAACAAATGTAGAGCCATGAGAGGGAACCGGAGTGAACTCGTCGCGGCGCGAAAGTCGCCCCGGTGTCATGTAAACACCCCCTAAACTAGATATAAAGTCTACTAGCCAGGACGACCTTTCAACTCACGATCGATTGAATTTAAAAGTTTTTGCTCTTTGAGACTCTGATTCAATGGAGAAACATCGCGTTTCATAAGCAACAAAATAATGTGATAATACAATGTTGGTATTCAACGAGGCTAAGTGCAATTAAAACCTTTCCTGGTTTCATTTGCCGCATGAGAATAAAAAATCATTTTCGTACCAATGGCTTCGCACTTAGTTTCGCTTCAAAACAGAGACTCAGTGGAGCAACCTCGCGCGGAAATGACCCACTGACAGTCACGTGTCAACAGAAGTAATGCGTTTCTTTGTAGGATTTTTACGCTATTTCCCAAGAATTAAACGTATAATGAAAACTTGCCAATACTCTATTTTCTGACAGCGGCTACTTAAACAAAATTAGTGTACAGTCTACGTGACAGATCACGTGTCAACGGGAGTCATGGTTCTTTCCTCGTGCAGGGCATTGACAATCTTGCTTTTTACTCCAACCGACTCTTGGAGAGGCACTGCTAGATTCGTTTGTACAACTTGGTTCATTTGCCACTTTGCTTGACCACGATCCGAATGTATTGCGGTTTTCTTGAGAGTTTTCACGCTTTTTGCCGTATTCCTCTTCTGCATTTTTCTGGAGTATGCTGCACGTACGTCGCTGTTTCGCAAAACGTGAAGTATGAAGATGAACAAACCCTAAAAATGTGTGTATCCACCAAAAAAAAAGAAAGTTAAGTTCATACATAAGTATGAGAGAAAAGAAGAAATGAAGGCAAAATTTATAGTCAATGGTTAATCGCAGTACACGGTATCAAGTACCGCCCACCATCTCTTCTTTAGCGCAGAAATTACATACTGATTACGCGTCACCACCCAGATCTGGGTAGTGCTTCTGATTGGTTAAAATCTACTTCATCCAATCAGAAGCACTTCAGAGATCTGGGTTACGACACGTCATCAGTATGGACGCTCTCCGCCCGACGTCATTTTTTGGGTAAACGAGTGGTGGCGTCGCGAAATACCGCCTGTTTCCTCAAAAAGTTAACATGTTGGATTTTCTAGTACCTGCAATGAATTGAAGATGGTAAAGATGTACTGAAATACGAGTCCAGCATCTGTGACACTTAAGACACCAAACACCCAGGTCAGTCCCAGAAGAGGAAACAATACTACGCATGCTTTAACTCCTTGTCGAACTCTTTTTAGATGGGATGTTTTGTCGGCTTCCATTCTTAGAATCTCATGAACCACTCGAGCAACTAAAACGGAGTTAATCTGCGTGGAAACAATGCATGAGAATAAGATATCTTTTGATTGCAGAAATCTTAGACTCTGTTTCTTTCTTTCTCTCGGGTCTTGAAATATAATTTTCAAGAAAAAAGAAATGAAAACATAAATTATAATCGATAAATAATCGATCAACACTCGGACGTATGAAACACCTCAATTTTGTATGACGTCAAAGCCTCCCTTCGACTGCAGCACTCTCTCCCAGATGTGTTTATTATCCGCAAATGAATGAATAAATGAAATGCCGTGGATGAGAGGACAATAAACGTGTCCTCTTTACAGTATATAGGGAGTTTTAGCAACGACGATGGCGAAGGCAAACAGAACGTCAAAACAGCAATTAAGGTTTATTCAGTAAAACAACAAGTTTGCACGTACATCACGCTTTTTTGTACATTTCTTTGCTGTTGCTGCACGACTACGACGTGAAAATGCCTAATTTCACGTTTTTTGGAGGACGTAAACAAGTGACGATGAAATTTTCTTTCTCTTTCTAAACTTGAGTGCGGTCCCCAAGAAATCAACTTCAGGTTCGCTGCCGTAGCCGTTGTCGATGCTAAAACTCCCTTATATTAACACGTTAACAGTAAGCTCTGACGTCAGCATATAAGGGCGCCACTGGCAGCGGCTATCAGTCCATTTATGGGCTTAATGTAACCCACCAAGCCTATGATATGAAAGGTAGCTAAATATTCTTTTTTTTTTTCTATATTGTACTTACTTATTCACTTATTGAAAATTTTTACTTTATTATCCTTACCGTGCAAACTAAGAGAACAGGCGCAACAAACGTCCAGATAAGGTTATTTTTAAAGGAAACCCAGCAACTGAAAAAAATAAAGCGTATAAAAAACTTGCTAAAACTTGAGGGGTAAAATTGGAAATGTTGGAGAAAAAATACGCAAACGTATCTTTCAATTGTTTGAAAACTAATTGTTTGGGCCTGTAGCATGAACGTGTCTATTATAACAATGCCTCCGAAAAAGGCAATTAGGGCAAATTTTATAAGCAACTTTGTAAAAACTAAATAAATAAAAAATGGTAATGAAAAAAATAAACATATTCTTGAAACCTCCAATTTTTTTTTGCTCCGTTTTGTTCTTAGTAAGGTCTGGCTTGTTTACTTACAAATAATCATGGACATAGCTTTCTATCCCGCCATCTTGAATGGAAGCAATCACGATCGATAAAACCACAATCAAAAGGGAAAGGCCTATTAGGTTTGATTGAAAAAGAAAACGAGAAAAATGAAAAGTTAGGCTCAGTTGTCTTACGTCAGCTACGTCAGCGTAGCACCCTTATGAGAACTGTGGTGCTGAGAAGTGAGAAACTGTACAAATTCCTCTGAATAGCAAGTCTCAATTGCAAGTCCTTTTAAGTACGTAAGGAAAGTAATATAAACCAGGAATCAATTGAAGAAATGCTTTTGATCCCGGAAAGGACTGACAAGTCACGAGCTCTTGATTAGATTTTCTGTAGTGGGCTTTGGCTTTAATACTTACCCCAAGCCACTCCATAGAACAAGCGCAATCTGATGACCGTATTGAACACTTTCACCACCATCAGATACAGGTAAACACCCTCAAATAACATCCAAGCAAATCCCACCAGATAGAAGTAATGTATCATGGCGGCTACAAACACACACAGTTCCTATAAAGAAGCGGTACTCACCGTCATCACATTGCCCATAATACACGCTCCCCCACAAAAAATAAATGAATAAAATTAAATAAATAAATAAAAATAAAAACAATAATAAATAAATAAAAAAAACTCTCTTGATGCAATGCAAACAAACCAAAGATACTAAAGAGAACTAAAGAGCAATCGACCTCTGAGCAACAAGTCCTTAAATGTGTTCACTATCGTGTAACTGTCAGTAACCTTTCTTGGTCCCATGTAACCTTGGACCCATACCTGTTTCCTATAATTACTAGTTATAGCTATCGCTAAGTGCCAACGAGCAAAGATTTTACCTATACGCCCGCGCTGTTGAATTTGTATAGGTAATAGCATGATTTGTAGTGATATTTGGCATAAATACCACGAGTGATATTTTAAAATTGTTATACGTAATTTCACGAGCCGTTAGGCGAGTGAAATTTGAGACAATTTTGAAATATCACGAGTGGTATTTATGCCAGATATCACGAACAAATTATGCTATTATTTGTTTATACTAATACCCACAAAAGGGTTGTAATTTTCACTTGTAGGTATTTCAAATTAAGCTGAAATACCACTGCTCTAAGCCAATCAAATTGCAGAAATTTCTCATGTAGTAGTATAAGTTTAGAAATGCCATGAAATACAGTAATTGATGAATAATAGATTGACCTTAATTTGACTGCTTTGAAAATACTTACAAATTCTCCAAACTGATCTCCATACATTTCCTTAAAGAATTGGTTGAGAGAATTTGTTCAAACATCAAAGTATTTTCTCTTGGGTGATCATTTTATTGATTCTTATAACTTATCTCTTTACAGTGTATGGATAATTGTAAGGAAAAGATTGATCTGGGACACTATTGGGACTTGAAGGGTTAAAGCAAGGGGCACCTATAGACCAACCCACGGCTGGGCCAGTAACTCACCCACGCGCACAGTCATAAGCAAACTTAAAATCCTCTAAAAATCATATTAAAGTCCGCGAACATTCAAAGTACAGACTTATATTTGGTCTCTTTTTAAACCTAATAGTGCGCCAATGAAGCCTTCCGAATTAGTTTGCTTCAAAGACACCAAAAATTTTGCTGCGTTACTATTTTTCTTAGCAGCATACAATAAAAAATTCCAGCGGGCAAATGCGATAGATATCGCGTAGGATAAAAATGACCCACCCGACGGGAAGACGGGATGAGCACGGGACTTACAAACACGCACACGGCGCGTGGATTCTTTGATCTGTATCACGGGTTCGCTTGAAAACAATGCATTCTCTGTCCTGCATTACGTCATGGTTGCCTTACATTACTCTATGTTACATCGATTCGAGATTTTTTCTGCCCCTGGAACAATCGCGCACGGCTCTATTACGGCTGCCGCCTCGCAGCCTCGCGTCTTCGCGAGGCTGCTCGTTGGCAATCATAACAGCCAAAAAATGTAACTATCTTAAGGTATAAGTGCCAGAATAAACTTGGCTGTCTTGTTTACGAAATGTTATACAGGAATTGTTATACAACACATCTATCCTTTGCATCTCGGGAAATTTATGTTTTCTTTCAAAAATGACTCAATTCCTTCCAGTTTTTCCAGATCCATTTTACGCACTAATTAAGTTCATGGTTACAACACACGTAGCTCAAATAGATTTTATATTCCTTTCTGCGGTACTAGCATAAGAAACTTTTTCTGTTTTCTATTAAGGTCCTGTCTTCTTTAATAAGCTGAATGCTTTCATTTGTGATCCCCCTCCTTATATTTGTTCCAATCCAGAGTTAAAAACTTTCTTCTTTCTTAACTTGTTACTGAATTAACTTAAATTAATCTTTGTTTAGTTTTTCATCACTACACGTATTTTTAATGCATTTCTCCGCGAATTTCATTTTACTTATTCTTTTGTGATTGGGGAGGTCAGTCTTCAGGCCTTCTGGTTTCTTCTGGGTTCCCTTGCCAACTTACAATTCTTAATGTGTTCTTAATTGCATTGTTATTTACTTTGTCCAAATAAAACTGAACTGAACTGAACTGAACTGGAGTTGAACCATCTCTAAACGTCAATGCAGTCAGACTGAATTCTTCCGAAATTATCCTTTTAGCACATTTGCGTAAAATCGAGCTCATGGGAATGCCATCTAATGAAATTGAGTTATTCAAGTCTCAACTCGTTAACATCCAACGGTCTATCATTCTTGATTTTTGTTTTTAAATGTTTTGGCGATCAATTTATAATCCAAGCCAAAAATATGCTTTCAGATTAACTTACATCTTTAGCTCACCTTAACTTCTGTGGCTTCAATTCCAGCAAGAAAAGTGATTTGTGCTATTGCTATGGCGACCACAAGGTTAAAACGGATTTGAGTTTGGTCTTCTCTGAAATCCCTTAACGAGGCAAAAAATAATTGAACACCGTTCACATGTTATTTTTTTCAAAGCGGGAAAATCCCATGCTAGGGTGCTTCTTAATTTAGAAGCAAAGCACGTCTTAATATGCTATGGTTAAACATTTGGTGCTCAACAATCTGTTTAAAACGCTTGTTGGACGATAGACTTCTTACAGCCCCATGTTTTTCTGTTGAACCGGAACGTCTAGTCTGTTCGAGCGCTTACTGTTTGTTGCAGGCCACAATATTGGTTTCATTTTTCCCCAGGTTATGCTCGGTGCATTTACCAAGATGCGTGAATTAAAAACGCTTACCTCGACCTTAATTATTCCGGATATCACAAAAACCAAATCTAAATGTCTGATCTCTTTTATAACGGTATATTAATCGTAACTCACATGAGGACGCAATATGCAACAGCGGTGGGTGCTTCTCCGAGAAGCGACAGAGTACACCCAACGTAAGTAATGACTTTCAATTCCACCTTATGATCTGCTGGAACCTGTTGGAAAGATAGTTTATAAAACTGTTTGCAAATACGCTAAATCAATAAAGACAAATATTGGAAAAAGTCAGGCCACTTATTATTTTGCAAAGAAGTACTCTCAATGGCGAAAATAGGCATGGCCTCCTTATTACTCCAGTCACTAAAACTATAAAAGACAATGTGCAAAAGGACTCATAGCACCACGATTGCAGATGCTCCTCTTATTTATTTTAATTAATAATTCAGTTTATTCTTTACATAAAATCTGCATATCAAATTAAAATTTATGTAAAAATCAATTTAAGAAGAAAAACTGACTAAAGCAGTGATCGATCGACAACTTGAATTTTTCCTTCAAAATATAACATTCTTGTATAGAGTGTTTTCACTCACGTGGCCAGCATCTATGCAAATTTATTGGAACAAAAGAAAGCGTTTGCATAACCAGAGGATTGGTTTGGGACACCAATATGACCGCCGTGACGTCATGTGAAAACACTCTATTGTAATGACTTGTCTCAGCTCCAACAGTTAATTAAACTCTTATAAAATAATATCTGGAAGATATCTATATTTTCACATCTACCTCTCTGGAAATCTGCGATAAGTCAGAGAGAGTATAGCTATAAACCACAGGCACTACTTAGTCTGATCCAGCACTGGAGTGATAAATCCTGCGATATATCAACCATGGAAACACAACAACAAAAAAGCAATGTATGGAACCTGTTTCACATTTTAGACTAAACAGATGCTTGTATAGAGGGGGCCTAACTAACAAATTTTAGTCTAACAGGTTCTTAAAATCTCGTTCTTACTCGAGGGTATTTATTGTATTGGGACATGCGCAAAACGATAAAGTTGCTCCAACTAACCTCATAGTCTGCTCCAACGTGCATAAGAACAGCAAAGTTTGTGAGGTGGTTACAAGTGCATGTGATTTCCGTTTTGGTTCTATTGACCACTGAACATCCTTTGCTTGACCAAGAACCATTGAAATTTGATCTGCAATAGTATAGTTCCTGACTAAAGGGCAAGGCCAATCAATTGGGGCAGCAGTTTATCAACCCTAACGGCATTAAAGTCGGTAGCGAGATATTTTCTGTATAGGTCTATTAACTTATTATGTACAATAACTATGAATCAGCTCATACTTAAAACCCCTGCTGTTGATAAGTTCTTTTAGGTGCGTACTGACTAGTAATAGGGACTTTAGGCAACGGCTACGGAAAGGCCTAGTACGGTGACCAGAAGTTTTTTTTTTTCCCGCCACGCGTCAATGCTTCAAGTTCAAGGTACCACGACGGCTATAGCGGTCAAAACGTCGCTTTTTAATAAAAAGTAAATTCGCATTTTTTCATTCTTTTTCGCGATTACTACAAGTCGCTTATTTTGTCATATGTAGGCAAACTCATAGAGGAAAACGTTCGTCTTCGTTTGTTTACATCGTCAATAAAACGTGAAGTTATAGGCATTTTTACGTCGTGGTCGTGTAGTGATGGCAAAGAAATGTTGATAAAACAATAAGATGCACGTGCAAAGTTGTTGATTTGCTGCTGCGCTTCCCGAATACGTAGAAGATCGTGGCGGGCCGTAGTGTCTATAGTACGTTAAAGGAGCTGTGTCACTTCAGCCAAATTACGTTATTGCAAAATGCCCGTTAAATTAGAAGAAACACAAAAATAACCGCTTAAAACCATTAAAGGAAGGTTAAAATAACACAGCAGATACAACAGCTGCCACGGATGGGCAAAACTGAAGAAGATTGAAACGGATTGAAATTAGCGTTTTTGAAAACTGTTCAGCCAAACAGTTTTTCAAAGTTTATCTCTGCGTATTGCAGCTTCAAAAATAATGCTCAGGGGACATATTTGTTTGACTCTAATCTCTGATTTTGTCATTTGCATGTAATTTCTTTGCCTACTTAAAGTTCCATGATAGCGATTGAGGACGAGTAATTGGAAAAATTAAACAAAATGAACTGGACTGCCGTGACACAGCTCCTTTAAGTATTTAATTGCTCTAGCGTGCTTAGAACGCCAGTGTACATTTGAAACAGAATCGCAAGAATTATCCTTTTTTGGTCATCCTTGGAAATTTCTGAAGGTTCATTTTTCGATCATGAGCGTCAAATTTCGGTGTCAAGCACGACACCCAAGTGAAAAATACAGCCAAATACACAAAATACAGCTGTGGGGAAAGAGGATTTCAAAAGGGATATCATCTCTCCAAGTGGTGTGAGTAATGCCCATGAATCGCTCTTTTTTTATGAATGTTTTTTTTAACATTTCCTTGCCGTGGAGGTCACTGCACGGCTTCAACCTCAGGAAAGGTTCGCCAACATTTGACAAAGTAAGCAAGTTGGAATAATCGCGATAAAGAATAAAAGAAGGAGAATACAATAGGAAGGTTTTCACCGCTATAGCCGTCGTGGTATCTCTCTAACTCCCTGACTTGAGGCATTGACGGATGGCGAAAAAAAAATTACTTCCGGTTATCGTTCTAGAACCTTCCGTAGTCTTTACCCCTAATAACCAAAGGTTACCGTGTACGGGCAACAACGATTGAAAGTCAAAACACTTTGCACCAACGCCGTGCTTTGCATAATTTTCGTAATTGATAGAAGGCCAAAACACGCGTGATCAAATTGCATTGCATTCTGTGCATTCCAAAACAATTGCATTCCAATCATTTCGCTTAGTGGAAGTCCAAACGAAGCTGGCTACACACATACGACGCACGCGTAAAACAATCTAGAGATTAGGATTGCGGGCTGCTCTTGTCGCCCGCAAAAATTCTGTTACACTTACTTGGCAGTAAAATTCCAGAAGACACAATGCGCCTCTAATCCCTTAAGGAAAGACATTAAAGTTTCGGTTAAGAGAATTAAAACTAACTAAAATTAAAGAACAGCTGAATGTCTCGTCGGCGTCGTAAATGTTTTTATACCTGGTACTACGTACAACCAAAACACAAAAGAAAGTAAATGCGTAATTTCATTGTGGCGAGTTCCCCATTTTTTAGTCCACTATCTGAGTTTTCTTTGATTTCAAAGTGTGTTCAGGGTTATGAAGAAAAAACAAGAAAATCCTAAACCAGTACAAGCAATTATCAATCAATCCCTTCATAGCTAGAGAAGTTAGCATGTTCATTCTTATAAGTACAATCAAGTGAACATACCTCTTCGTAATGTAGTATAACTGTCACGTTTTTGTGAAGGACGTCCTGCGGCCTGGGATCTATTGTGCTGCCTATTATATTACTTAGCGTGAAGTTCCCGATAGTTTTACTGTTAGAAAAAAAAAATAAGTAAAGAGAAACGTATGATTACAATGTTGTAGAAATTCCAGTGGAAAATCTCAGTGTAATGACGTAGCGGTTGAAAAAATCAGGTCACATACGACTTATCCCTTAAGTTTCATTGCTCAGGGGAGGGGGGGGGGGGAGGAGGGGGGTGGTTAGGGGACTCTATTGTTTTCCAACTACGTTTATTGACCCACTCCGCTTGCCAGTGTGACGTCACATAGTAACGGGCGAGAGCCTCGGGTCGCTTGTCAAGTTAACAAGGGACACCACAGTCATAAAAAACAACAGAAGTCGGGGAAAAGATAAAAAGCTAGCAAATATTGCTATATATCGCTAATTTGATCATCATTGTGTGAACTTTCTTGTTGCCTTTATCTGCCTGTGTAAGCCGTCTTTTGTGTTAGACATTATATAACTTCGTTAATTTGTGTCGCGGGCCGTGTTGCAGGATCACTATTTTCTTTACTGGACTAGCAAGGCCGTCAAAAATTAGTTCCTTTTTTTTTCTAGGCGGTTCGATTCAGGAATCACACACGTTTATATTCCATATATTCGTTGATTCCATCCACCGTACTTCATATCAATCTCTTCGAGTTTGGACCTCTGTTGATTTCTTAATTCTCCACCAAATTCAGCACAGCCAATTAGCAATTGAGCAAAGGATGGCGCAGTGGCAAGAGCGCGCGCCTCCCACCAATGTGGCCCGGGTTCAAATCCCGACGGCGACGCCATATGTGGGTTGAGTTTGTTGTTGGTTCTCTCCTTTGCTCCGAGAGGTTTTTCTTCAGGAATCAAGTAGACGAAGAACCACTTTGTGGATGTGCTACCTCCAAATCATTATTATACATGTATATATTATTATAATTGTTATTATTATTATCTACATCAATCGGCCCTTTGTATCGGAAATAATGCGAAAGAGCTTTGAAATACGCGCTTAAGCTAATTTTCCTCAAATGTATTCTTGAATTCATGATAAATAGAGCTCCGTCAGCTTCGAAAAGCGTCCATGGCAGAGAAAAATGGTTTTAATACAGTATATAACAAAATTGAATGTCCAAAAAATGAGTAAAACCGTGGTGCAGTGTTTCTTCATTGTACGTTTTTTTTTTCTGTTTATTTTTTGTTTTTTAATCCTATTTTTCTTTTGGCCTGTTAACCTTTATTCTTACTGCTGACCCTTTAAGGCTTTGCGAGGTTTTTGTTATTAATAATTAACGTATTTCTACTTTTACTCTATTTAATCGGCTTTTTAAACGGTTAATTTTGCTTGTCTTTTATCGCTCATAAATCATTTTTGCTTGCTGCTTAATCCTTTGAGGTGAATTGATGCTGTGGCTATTTACTGTTGCCACGTGTGGCGCTAGCAGGCAATTTTGAAACTTATTTGGTAGTTCTTTAAAAAAAAGTGTGCTGTCAGTAGTTAATTAGAAAAATTGTGTATGTAATGTAAAGTTTGGTGCGTGAAGCGAACTTTGAAGGGATTGATATGGGGATCCATTGGCTCTGAAGAACTAAAAATACGCACGCTGAAAGTCTAGTATATCCTTTGATGAACCTACTATTGCTGTGTCTAAACTCCTCAATGTTGCTGTGCACTGGGCCGCAAACTCCAAGTAATCGGAATTGTATATCCTTGCAAAATTCGAATCTTTTATCCGTTTCTTTGACGGACACTTTACTCGCTATTTTTTCAAAATTTCTTCGAAAAAGAACGCCTTCATTCGAGTTTTACTCTGACTATCCGCCATTTTGAAACTGGACTTTTTAAAAAGTCCGGGAAAATCCGGTAGTGCCAGGCCCCCCCGGGCGGTATGAAATTAGGCAATATGAGGAAACGCGTCCTCTTGGAATAATTGTTAAATATTCAACCAAAATGTTTTTCTTGTTCACGTGCAAACCATACTTGAAGTTATTAGAGTTTTTGCGCAAATTTAGTTCACTGCTTGAGTTTGTATAGAAACGACTTGTATCGAAACGACCGGTTACCAACGGAAAGCGCGGTAAACCTTACCCGTTTAATTCAATTCTTTTTACATCAGGAATCCACTGCTTGATTTCACCATGAAAAAGTGTGCACGCGGTGACAATGTCTAAGATAAGAATGAAGTGCACATCAAGTAAAAAAGTGAGATGTTTAACCAATATAAATTAATGGTTTAAGGGGAGACTAAAAAGGGAGGTCCGCCTTCACTTCGTTTCGCTACTGTTACAAATATTAGGCCCAGATTTTCATTATTTTCGCGTAATTTTAGAATATTTTTGAGAACTTGCAAATTAATTCTGAATAGCCCTGTGGGAAGGAATTAATAAAATGATAATATATTAGCCATTTAAGGTGCAAGTATTCAAAATTAATTTGTGACACTGATTTTACCTTGTCCTCTTAAGTTTTCCGAAGGAATGATAATGCTCTCTAGATCTGCTCCATCGCTTTTAGAGCAAGTAATCGGTTCCGTATTGTTTTCCAAAATCCTCTGAATCTTCATTACTACAAAACCAATTTGAAACAATAACCATGACTGCAAGAAAAAGTCTTCCCAGTGAAATATGTCTCTTGAATATACAGTCATACCTGTATACAGCATAGCAGTCACCCTGTATATTATGGTCACCGGACGACTTGCTAAAATTTACAGTTGTCTACGTTTTCTGCTAAGTTGGCCTACATATAGCGGTCACCTGGCCAGTTTCCAAGGGTGACCAATGTACACAGGTTTGACTGCAATTATTCAAAAGATGTCATATTACAATCTTACTGACTTTTCATGGCAAAATCATTATAGCTAGCAAATTTGTATAGTCTATGTCCTAAGCGGTCAGACTGCGGCGCTTGTAATCCGGCGGCAACTAATAAAGGTCAGGTCCCGCCCTAACCGCCAGCTATTGTTTCCTACTAGACAAAGTCTCTTTTAGTTCCTAGTACAGGCCACTGTAAATATAAAACTGGTTGATATACCTTCTGTTGTTCATGGCCTTACTAACCCGCTATAAAAACTGTAGAGGGTATTAAAAAGGCCAAAAACATTTTTTCGCCTTGTAAGCATTAGAATCTACCGAAAATAACGTGACCTACAATCTGATAAAAAATGCCCAAACTTGTTGTGCCTTCCCATTGTTTCGTCGCGTGAGCTACTTAGAGAGCTCAAAAGTACTCACTTTTTACTTAATGTTGCTCTGGTCTGCTTTTTGGTAACTCAGAGTTGCTCTGAGTATAACCAGTTAATTGGTCGATGTCTCGCCCGGACAACTCTATTAATTCACGGCAATGTTGCTCATCGGTTGCCCGAAATTGCCCGCAACATTGTACAGGTGAGTGAGAATAATTCCAACAAATTTTTGTTGATAAATAATTTATAGCCCGGAAAAGTCACCTAGGGTAACCAGCGTAAAACGTAAACGTCAATGTGATCATTTCTTTCTTTCTCAACTTTCTCAGCTTTTCACGTGCAGTGCCTTTACAAGTGAGCGTGGGAATTCGCTCCTGACGTTTAGTAAAATATGAAGTCAGTCATTGCAGATCTTATTTGAAAATGTTTTTCCGGGCCTCACATCTGTTAAGTTGTCGTCTTCAGTCAATGTGTCAGTTTTTAAGTTATGATATACCACCTTAGGTAATGTAAAGCTTTTTGCAGTAAACAGCGAGCAGATGGTTAGAAGCTTGAGCGTCACGGATCATCATCCTTTAGCAAACCCTGGCGTAGATTTTCTTCCACCTGTTACTACCAAGCTGAATTCAGGTTATTGATAACTTCTTCTCGTACTTTATCCCAAGGATCAACTTCCTCACTTTCTGTGTCACTGTCCGTATTTTCTTCATCTTCGTCAGTTTCTTCGTTACTTGCGCTTTCGTTCTCACCCATCGTCATCTTCATGTACATCATTTTCTTGCAGATCATCTGCTTCATACTTTTCTTTTCTTCTTTTCAAGTCGTCCTCTTTTATCAGAGTGTAGGATTTGCTTATTTATTAACTTTCTGGATCCGCTGCTCTCAATCGTCCTTGTTTCCATGTTTTGCCTCCAAAATCAGTACGATTTCGCATTCGTCTAACCCCTTTTACCCTAATCCTACACTCCGTCTCGTGTCCGAACCCTAACTCCGACTATAGCACGAACCCTAACCCCAGACCTACTAACCTTAACCCCTCCACCGCTGAAGGTGGAGGATTAATGAGTTGCAGCTCATTTACCTCCTCTAAATTGACAAAAAAATAGAAGAGTTTGTATGGCATTTGATCATATTTACATGTATTTTGCGCAATATAAATATTAAATTATAATAATAATAATAATAATAATTATTATTATTATTATGCCATGACTAAGTGGTGGAGGAGGGTTGGGCCAAAACTCTCATTATACCAATACTATTGACAAAAACTGACTCATCAAACAGAGCACCAACTCACCAAACAATTCTTGCTGAATAACTACTGTGCTTTTATTCGCCGTGAGATGAGTCTTGCCGTATTTAATTGCAAATGATTCGAGTTCATGAGTGGCTACCAGTATATTAATTTCATCTGGCCCTTCCTTTTTCAAATCTTGTAACAAAATGCTGGTTACATTGATTGCTTTCTGTGAAAACAAATAAAAATGAAAATGGTTTAGATCGGGAGGAGATATATTTCAAAAGACATCTACTTTATCATGAATGCAGGTTTATGGTTTATGGCATGTAACTATCTGTCCGTATGTGACTGGAATTAACTCATATCGGTCAGTTTCTGTCAGAATAAAACCGAATATTAAAGCTTTCCTTTTTTTTAAACATTTTTATAACTTTTTATTCATTTGTATTTTAGTCTTAAGATTTTAAATTTTTTCGTATTTTTTTCTGAATTTATTTTTTATATATTTTTGTTTTAGTTGTTCTTGTTAAGCGCTTTTGAACTTTAAGGATACTGGGGCTTTCTAAATCTACCTGGAGTTTTTAAAACTCAAGTCAAGTCTAGCACATTGCAGGCAATCTTATTCAAAGCATAATTTGCTTAAAGCCAGATGCTTTTAGTGTAAATGGAAAAACCTCCATCTTCAGGACTAACCACCCTAAGCTCTTAACTATGGGCTCCAAATAACTTCAACATCAGTGAAAATTGTAGAAAAGATGCACAAGGGGGGGGTAGGGCCGTTTTTTGTCCCCGTTGAGCCAGCTATTTTCAGGACTTTTTTTTTAAGGGCTCTTCCGTCAAACTAAGTGTTATGTTGTTGCACAGACACTGGGCCATCATCTGGTATGCATTTGGGGTAGCCTGGTTAAATTGCAGGGGGTGGGGTTGTTCTAAAGACCATGCTTTGTCCTGGACTGTGGATTTGATGAATGTTTGTACCGGGGCTTACCCTGTCTTTCAAAGCTCAGTGTCTCCCTCAAATTGAGAGTGATTTGTGTCTAGCTGGCTATCATGTTGTGGCAAAGAGACTGGGCTATCATTCCGGTCACGTGTCGTCCTCCAGCCACCTGAGTGTGCATTATGTTCAATTAACTCTTAAAATAATGGACACTTACGTACCTGAAGCACAATCTCTTCTCCGTGAACTTCTCTCGCCCGAATAGCATTCAACACCCCGGCCATTTTCTTTTAGAGTTTTTAATTCTCGGCATATGATGTAGACTCAGGTGGCTGGAGACGTTAGGTGACAGGAATCCCTTCCAATTTGTCATACTAAATTATCATATCTCGGTGAGCATTTGGAAGTCAGCCAAGCGCGGTCATTGCACGCGTGCTGAACAAGAATTGCTGTATTATGATAGACTAGAAACAATAGACAATTTCCAAAGCACAAACTCAGCCAAAACGCCTAAAATCTTCAATGTTTACTCAAGTTTGGGCTTATAGAAGATAATGAGACGGGTAATTAGTTAATCAATTGTGGCCATGAAAAAAATTGAAAGAAAAAAAAAAACTACGAATTTTGAAGAAAATGCCTTTTTCGTGAGAAGGACGTTTAAACGCTAACAAACTTTAACAAATAGCTAAAACTATAATTTCTATATGTTGGCATTGCTCGAAATCGAGCACATTTGCAAGGCCCTAATTAAAAGTTTTTTTGCAGACTTGCAAGGACCCATCTGTTATAAAGATCCCCAAGATAAAGGGGTAAATCTCAAAGTTTATGAGACATAATCGTGTAAAGTTTGCTTATCATTTTCAAATAAATTATGACCTAAATTTGCAAACCGCTGAATTTCACGCAGTGGGTCTTTGCGATTTTGGTGAAACTCTGTTCAACGCAAGGCACTAATGCGCACTACACGTAGCCGAGAGATTTTCACGAAAAAATGCCGGCAACAGCAGAATTTCGACTTAGACCCCAAAGGGGCGTGGCACTATAACCACGTGACGTTTACTCCGATCGCCAAAAATTTTATGCTATATTGTAGATTGATCTATATGTTATCCATGCTATATGTTAGACTTACGATTAAAGTAAAGGTGGGGAATGCCAGAGAGCTTCAAAGCACGATGGTACCGTCACAAAATAACTGGGTCGAGTCACCTTAAATCCTTTCAAGGTTTTAGCCGTTGTTTCCTTGTTCGTTAAAAGAAGGAATAAATAATACAACAAATACAAAAAGAGGCGCGGATGGACAAACTTGAAGAAGATTGAAACGCATTGCAATAGTGGTTTTTGCAAATAACTTGCCAGCCTTTGTAAACAGATGTTTTTGTTGTTTGTGACTTTTGAAACAATGCTTGGGAAACGTAATGTATTTGTCTGACACGAAGCTGTGATGTTGTCATTTACGAGTAATTTCTCAAGTTCCATTCGGAATAGGGACGTGTATTATTAGCATAAACTAGACAGCCGTGACACAGCCCCTTTGTTAACCTAGGTGGGGGACCCCAAGTAGGTGAGGTAACACGCCTGCCCATATTATCTCTCATTTTAATTTGATCACGTTTACATGATAGGTGGGGTGACCCTTCGCATGTTACCTCGCCTATCTGGGGTCCTCCACCTCCATGTAAACAGGCCCTTCTTTGCAATAAACATATTAGGCTTTCACCTGTAAGGAATGTTCGTTGCTAACATTGCTAGCCCTAAGAAAGGAATCGTACAGACGTACCTACAAAGGAATGTAAAAAGTTTGGTGAGACCCAAGTTTTCTAATTGGCCGTATCAATGGTATTTCTTTATACACTGACAAGTATTTACTATTTTTGATGCAGGCCGAAAAAAATTTACATTGCACAGTCCCTTATTGCGGACTTGCGAACCTTTTCTTACCAAACTCATCTACAAATGTTTTAATCAGTGAGAGTGTTCTTGAGTTATATAACTGACCCCCGGAGCGGCTACTTTCACCACCACTAGATTAATACTATTCTGTTCTGTCTGTCAGTTGCTTAACTACGAGAACTACTTCGGTAATGAAAATTAACATTGTTAATATCATTATTTTTGAATGATATAATAATATATTTTTTTCCAGGACAACAAGGACCTAAATGAAAATGTATGCCTTAATGGACAAGTACTAAAGCAAGAACTTATCCGACTAGAATTCAGTCCAGTTCATCTAATATAGTGCCAACGGACATGGATATCTGAGGATTACGGATTTAAGTAAGTCCTTAATTTTTTGTCAGGTTTTATAAGAGAGTTAAAGCTGCATACTGAACATTTCCTGCTATGGTTTTATTTTTAAAGTTGTTTTGTTTCCTAATAAAATCAAGTATTTTAATATAGAAACAGTACACTGATCCTCCTTAGGGGGTGGGAGGGTTCCTCCTCTCTCTACTTCTTCCTGGAACAGGCTAACTAGCGGTTAAAACACATTAGCTATGAGCAATTTACCATAACTCACCAACGCCATCGGAGGTTTTTGTGTTCTTTTTGACGGTAAATATGTTGCTGGTGATGTTGCTGTTGTTGATAAATGTGTTGTTGTTGACGTTGTTGACACTGATGATAGTTGTGTAGTTCTTGCCGTTTCTCCCGAAAGCTTCATCGAAACATCTGTGTAGACATGAGTCAAAGACTGTCAATGACATTCAATATATTGCCTGGTACAAACCACTGACCTCCAAAAGAGTAGAGCTACATTTACGGCGCTGATGACAACATGACAAAGGTCAAATATAAGTAGTATTAAATAACTACACGCAAATAAATTATATAGCTAATCGATGCAGTATTAGAACTTACGGCAAATTAAAGTGCTGAATAGTTAGATACAGTAACTACGGCTGTACTGGGAAACCGTCTCTTCCTATGCTATACGCCGGGACAAAAGCACTTAACGTATGTCCTATCTGTTTGAAAGCTTTAATACCGCGTCAATTTTTAAGTGAGTGTAAAATATTTTGTAAAGATATTAGTTGATAACGACAACTTACCGCTGCAGCAGCAACCTTCAGCAGAATTTTGCTGACACGATGTCACACACCCACAGTCAGGCGGTGAGTGACACAGCGTTCCTCCACCTGCAGGATATTTAATAGGTTTTCAGTAGTAAATGGAAATTGCCAGGAAAAACGATATTAAAATTCTTTCCATAATTCAACGAAAAATCTTATTTCTTACCGAGTTGGACTCAACAATTCAGCACTGACCCACCGGATTTCATTAAGTGATGAGTGTATTTGACTAAAGCATGAAGTCAAGATGGCAAGTTTTCCTTTTTTGTGCTTTTATATGGACTGATGCTAGCTAGAAGGCCTAAATGTCCCCCCTCCCTCAGCGTCTGTACGGACGGGAGGTCGTACGCTGACGTCATAACCAAATTTTCTAGCCAAGGATGAATAGATGACCAAATTTTCTTAGCTATGGGGCTCCGCTAATAAACGACCCTAAATGTAATGAAGTCTTAAATGTCATAAAGTTTTGTCCTAAATGTAATAATGTCCTAAATGTATTACTGTAATTACTCGAATAAGCGCCGTCCTCAAATAAGCGCCGCATTTCGGAGAGAAAAGTTAATAAGCACCGCGGCGCTAATTCGCGTAAATTCGGTACATTTCTGTTTATGCACTGTGGAACCTGACCGCAAATAATGTAAAGTAAGGCTTGAAAAACCACTGCAAAAACCGTGAACGATCAATGTAGCTTAACGTTAAATCAAGCAAGATCGTGATCAGTCGAAAAAGATAAAAATAGAATTAAAGTCAATAAAACTACTGCAAAGACTGATCAGACAACGTGAAAAAGGCTGATCTATACAACATTTCGACTGGCCAATACCAGTCTTCATCAGGTTTAATTTTTCTTTGGCGAGAACATTGCAGGCCATCCCAAAAACCAGGAATATACCGAGTATACTGACTACTGTAAAATAATAAACGGAAGTTACATGGTGTGACGTGGTAACGCGTGGCTGCTAAGAAAAATAAACAGAGAAAAAGATAAAGATTACATATTGATTATAGTTCGTCACGTTTGTTCATTCTCAGAGGCTCGATGGTTTTGGCTTTATGAATGAGGTGCGTCTCACGTGCTTTCCCAAGACTATTGCGTTTATATCTAAGTGTTTTAAGTAACATATGGGAAACAGAGTGGCTATTGCTGATAAAGTGTTTTGAAACTGCAGTTTCAGAACACTTGGCAACCTTAAAAAAGTTTATTACATTTGGGGTAAATTGTTATAATTACATTTAGGACTTTACTACATTTAGGACAAAATGTTATTACATTTAGGGTCGTACACGCACACAAGCAATATTCAGCCACCTTAAGCTTCATCGGACAAGCTTAGTCACTTAAAAGATGGCATTTAAGTTTTCTTTAGCGAGAAACATTACAGGCCATCCCGTGTGTATGAAATCATCATCTTGCCCCCGTAAAATAAATCAGGTTTATAATACAAAACATATGATTTTTATATAAAGAAAAAGAGTAATAATTTTATAAGAAATAAGGTGCTGGAATATTAGCGGTGCACACGAGAAAGGTTACGACAAGCGGAACACCTGTTCGTCCTTACTCTCCGGTGTCCTTCGCTCTTATTTGGGCTTCTTACAATACAGCCAAATCACCTTTATACGGACATCAAAGGCGCAGAGTCACTTTACTATTTATTAAAAGTATTCTTCGCTTTATGGCTACTTTGAGGAAAATTTGGATTCTGCAAACAAATTCAACAATACGACGTCATGATGATGTCAAATTATGTCATTGTGTCAATCAAGTTATGCTAAGAGGTTGAAAATGATGAGTTAACTATTCGGTGTAATTTTGGTGACCGTATTATATGAGCGGTTTTTGACCGCTTCCCCTCCCCCCGTCAGTCGCCTGAAGCAAAAACCAGACCGGTCTGAATGGATGAGGCAAATTATTTCTTCACACAGTCATCTTACTTACACTCGTTCTAGTGTATGCTTCATGCCTTCAGATTGCTTGTTGCTGCGTTCTATCATTTTCTTAAGCCATGTCTTGCCATGTAGGCTTGTTTATTCATTTATTTATATCAAGCGCGTTATAAAGAAAGACGTGGTGCTACGCAAGCCACAAGAAACGGGCAAATTAACAAAATCAACCCCTTTCCGGCTGCGTAGAGTTCATATTCTCTTGCCATCTCATCTGCTCTGGGACCCAGTGAGACGCTGATAGCTCAAGTTGACACGTTGACGCGTTGACTGCGCTGTCTTGTACGCTGAAAATACTTTTTTTTCAGGTCTGGGTAAAAATACGTATTATAATAGCTCTTTGCGTTGAAAATTATATTGCACACTTCATTTCGCCAATCGAATTTTGCTAAGGACTGAAGTACGGTTTTTTAACTCGATCTTCTTATTTCGTTTAGCAATGCGGTAGGGAGGGGAAGAGACTGGGTCTGGACCGAGAAACGATGTTCTCACAACTTGCAAAGCGGTCACCCTGCCTGGTGGTCACCGGATAACAGCAGTATTTTCCCACAGTATATATTTTGAGATAGAAGCGAGAAGCGAGCCTGGCAGAGTAAATGATTAAAAAATTGAAAAAAATAAGATCATGCATCTTTGTTTTTCTTGCATATCGTATTTGTTTTTTAGTACTGAAATTGCTGGGGAAACCAAAACGCAACCGTATTAGATCAACAACACTCTCGATCGATTTGTAGGTTACATTGTTTTTTGCCGGGCGAGGACATTCAAAGGTTATAGAAGTTATTATATCACAGCTACTACTGAAAACTCTGTCCCTTGAAGCGACCTTAACTTTCCTAAGGTTTGCAGCAAAACAGTGCTCGATAGCTCAACTCTTCGTCGGTTCTTATCAGCTATACGCAGCTATATGTTGCATATTTCAAACTCTGTAGAAGGAAATTGTTTAACCGAAAAAGAAAACCACCTACTATGTCTGAAAAGCGACATAAAAAAAAAAAAAAAAAAAAAAAATGCGAATTACCAATTGAAAATATAATAGTGCGAAACAGTCCAGCCTTGGGCCGCCACGTTTTTCCTCCTTCTCAAAACCGTTGATCTTTGGTTTTTGACGTAATGCGCATGATCAGTACACAAATCCACTGACAAGGCCCTTGCTGATCGCTTTGCAAGTCGTGAGAACATCGTTTGGATTTTATTTAAGAGAACGTATGGGAAGTAGCTTCCTCCCCTGATATAAGAAATGAACTAAATATAATTATGTGATACTCACAGGTAAAGAGGAATATCACAGATATAAACAGGAAGTTACGCCCTGTCATCTTGTTACCTTTGCAATAGTTAAAAAAATAATAATTACAAAGTTTGTATAAAGAATTCTCATGTGTAATAGAATTGAAATTTTTCCCATTGCTTGTTTAACTTAGATGCTCGACATAATGTAATGAGACAAGGAAAAATAAAGATGTCCTCTTAAAACATCAAGTTGATTTTTTAGTCACCACATAAAGGTAGTTATGTTTCACGTATTACTTCAAATGAGGAAATAGGCCCATATTTTGCTGCACTAATAATTTAAGACAATTTTTGTCTTTGACCCAGTGTGTACCTTGGATGTGAACACAAATTGACGAAAGCCGCAAGCGACGGCGTGTCACTTAAGCCGAAAATTAACTGGAAACTAATCAAAATACTCGGGTTGAGCACGAGCTATAGTGATTAGAAAAATAGCCAAATCCTCTATGGTGTAGTGGTGCTAGGGCTAGGACTTCGGAGCTTAGGATCTCGGGTTCGATACACTTGCTTATTAAGACACTTTCGATCTTCTTTTTCCTTATAAATATTAGACTTCGGCTGCGTGCAAACGGGCGCAACAACTCCCAACATTGTTGCGCCAACAATGCTGGGAGTTGTTACATAAGTCTTTGTAATCCACGCGAAATGAGCGTGCGTGGCCCCAACAATGTTGGAAGAACTGTGCAAACGGATCCAACATTGTTGCGCTACGCTTCGGCGATCACGGAACAAAAGAAATGTTGGGAGTTGTTGGCTGAAAAGTTTGACTGGTTTCAAACTTTGCGCAACAACTCGCAACAACATCCAACAACATACAACAGGGTGTGCAAACGGACGCAACATCTAACATCCAACAATGTGGGGAGTTGTTGGCCAACAGTGTTGCGTCCGTTTGCACGGGGCTTTAGAAAGTTTCAAGTCTCAGACTTAGAAAAGGTGGGTGACACGCTGTCGCTGATGTGTTATCAGTGGTGAGGTGCAGAGAATGCATGATATTAATGTGACTAGGATGCTTTCGGTGCTATTTTAATAGCTTTGCTAGTTTTGTATTTGGAAAGCGTTGTTAGCTTCCCCTAGTGTAAGTGCGCCCATTTTTGGAATTTTTGAAACTTACAATGTACCAATATAATAGATAATACAGATTGAAAATGAAACAAAAGGCATAGAATTGCTAAAAGTAAAAGAAATGAAAATAAAAGGTAAACGATGATTTCTACAACTCGAGCTATATGTCAATTTCTCTGGCCTTCCTCGCAAACTACCGTTATGAAATAAGGCGAGAAAATGTTTGAAGCTAAGAACCATAGCCTGAATTTTTAAAACGAGCGCATAACTTAAAGGGGTACTATCTCACTTGACCATAAAAAAACAGAGCATAACTGTATCGAAAAGTCATTTTGTTAACAATCGCAACAAAAATTTACGCAATAACTTACCCGCCACCTAGGATTGCAAATATTGTGTTACCAGAAAGTCGCAGTCATCTTTCCATAAAGTCGAAACAGTTCCTCCGCTGTATTACCAATATACGATGAGCTGTAGATTAGCTTGAATTGGTATAACGAAAATGGGTCGATTTTAACGCCCCCCAGTTTTAATGTGCTCCCCGTAAAATTTTGTTTTGAAGCACGCCATCTGCTAACTGTTTAATGACATTTCTTGGATCAGAGCAGGTGGAATATATTTTTCATGATCATGGCATCATATAAGTATGTATTTAAAGGTGCAACAGTAAAACAGCGGTTTCAAATGACCAATCAATATTAAAGAAAATCATATCATATTTCGGTACAAATTAGAAATGAGATTTACTTGATTACAAATACTCGGAAAATGAGTGACATAGTGACATACACTAATTCTAGTTAGATAATTATAACGCGCCAAATAATTTTGAAGCCTTAAAAGACATTATTCTTCTAATCGATGATACTGTGTTCAAAAGGGTACGATTAAACTATTAGGGGCTATGTGCATGATACAGGAATGACTTTCACTCGGAATGAGGTTCGTTCCAGAATTTGGTTCACATGACAAAACGGTCCTGGCTTGTGAAAGTTCGCCGGAGAAAGCGGTTCCGACTTGAAGGAATTGCTAATTGCGGTCTTCGCTTCATCAGTATAAAAACATTGTACAAAAACGACAACTGTCTCTTCCGGCGACATCCACGCACAAACGCGAGCTGTGATACCGTTGTTTCGATCCAACCGTGGACACGTAACGAGAAAATAGGTTCAAAGTGGGTTCAAACGTGAATGTTTGGCCGCCACACATAAAAAGTCTCTGGCACCCAGGTTAGCGATTGTCTAACAGTTTGAAGCATCTGACCTGATTTGTGTTCACAGGGCAAAATATTCATCGGAAGTAATAGACGTTAAGAAGAAGTAATGCAGTTTGAAACTCTCAAGAATAATTCGTAAAAGCAAATGTACCGTTTCTGAACTAAAAACATTCCTGGAAAAAGAGAAAAAAAATCTTGCACATTTGCATAAACAATTGAAGCCAGCCACCTATTAAAGGTTTCGTGTTTTGCGCGTGATAACCTTAGTTTGCCTTTGGCTTTCACGGTGTGTCAGAATTCATCATTCGTTACTTTAAATTGCTACCAACCGTTAGAAAATCTCAATCTTTAATCTCAAAGTGAAATTTTAACTCCAATACTGCAATCCTTTTGTAAATGAAATTCATTCCTAAATTATGAGCGTAACGCGCTGATCAAAGACATGTCAACAACAGGAGCCGATTAGTATCGGCTCCTGGCCCTAATTACTATAATGGTTGTCAAACTTCAAATGTTCGTCGGCGACACATGACACGTTCACATGAAGGTAGACCACGCGGGTCACGGAAACAACAGACAAAAATAGCCTACGCAGCACGCGTGCGAACTTTAAATAGATTAAAAAAATTAACATAGGCCACAGGGATTCGCTCGCTTAGCTCATTCTCTCTTGTAGAGAAAGTAGTGCACCCTACCTCAAACTTCTAAATATACCTAACATAATATAGCCGTGGTTAGCTCGAAAGCTAAGCTCCTCTGACCACCGTACACTTCTATCCGAGCCATTAATTTTCTTTTTTCCTTCTTCTTCTCCTTCATTAGTTTATTCCTACCTTACTATATATAATGTAAATTTGTGATAAAAGTGTGAATAAAAATTGAATTGAATTGAATTGTATACTTCCAGTTTGAATATTACTGACATTGATAGCGCGTTGGGCACGTGTGATGAATGAGGCGCACCCTTTAATTCAGCTGGATATTTTACAAGTCAATTCGTTGTGAAACATGAGTTCTGTACACTAAACAGGGCTGAACTGAAGTTTTTTTCCAATGAATTTCAATAAGAAATAAGGAGAAGAAATATTCAATCAGCATTTTGCGATTTTTTTTCTATCAAAGAAATGCCAAAAAACGGACGTCGTAAGGGCGCTAAAGCTTTAAAACGTCCAAGTTCTAAAACAAAAAGCCAATTAGAGTGTCTTGCTATCAACATGAACTAGATAAAAACTGTGGCGCTATATGCCAGTAATTGTACTCCTCACTTAGGAGGAGCAGAATAGAAATATACATGTAACGAGGAAGCTACCGCCAGTGATTCGATTCAGTCAAAGCCTTTTCTTCCTCAAACGATTACAGATGGGATCGGTGATTCCATGTAGCTGACATCTTGAGAGTGATAGCGTTAATCTTGGTGACGTAATTGAAAAAAAATCCTTTAAGGTTTTTTATAAATTTTCTGTTTCGTGTTGGAAATCTTTTTGGAAATTTCGATCATTTGTATCACTTTTTATTACCAAAAAGCCGTTTAGACTTTTTTAAATATGCTCATTAAATAAAACTTAATACGCCCGTTAAAATTGTGAGACGGCCGGAGGGTTTAACAAAAGAAAAAGACAGAAAAAGCTAATAACCAATCAGCTATGAACTGCTTACTAGTTTTTACTTAACTACGTAATACCGTTCTCTGAAAAGTCAATTCATATGGCCTAACGTCAGTGCACATGCGCAAGTCAGTCTAATTGCGCTCTAGCCGTCCTTCCTCGACGTCAAACGTTGCAGTATTGAAGTATTTTCAAGTTTAAACTTCATAAACCCCACCACATTTATGCGTAATATAATAAACTTGCCGAAAACTACATAATTACGACGCCTCAGTGACAGTTGGGGTTTAAAAAGCAATTATAAATAGAAGTCAAACGAAAACAAAGATAATCGGGAAAAAGAAAGCCTTCCACCTTCCTCAGATTGAGTTTAAAAGCTGCAAATTTGCGAATATGTAAAGAAGGAGTTTAAAAATCGAAGAGTCGATTATTTATTAAATTTTCAGTTCTTAGAAGCCTTGAATAAAGACTCTACTAAAGTTGTTCTTTTTTTTCGCCAGACAAAATTAACGCATCATATGAAATGTGTAATACATTAGCTCCCGCATGGGCTATCGATAATTTCATTGCGTTCGATCTGCCTATAATACAATTGACAAAGGAAATTATCGCGTACGTCGATAAGACTCATGGCTCACAGTAAAAAATAAAAGTGATGAAGCAGAGTATAATTCCAATCTGTCACCTAAACAATAAAAGATTTTTGGCTTTAGTTTATTTCGCCACTTGAAGTTTTCCTCAGTCACGCGTTCACCTTTAACATTTTTTTTAAGGTTTCTAACTGGAGCCGGAGGTTTTAAAATGGTGTTTTATAGACGTTGTAGGCAGGTGTTGTTTAAAAAACAAAACAAAACAAACAAAAAGAGAAAAAATAGAAAGAAATGTTGCCTTTTACTTATACACAGAAGACACAAAAAGGGGATAGAAGAAAAGAAAGTAAGAAAAGAAAACTCCTTACTATATTTTGTTTGTTTCCTCCAGGTGACGCTATATAGTTGAACTTGAATAATTCGAATACAAAAATGACCAGTCCTATTTCAAACCATCTTGTCATCTCAGGTGCCACAATTTTATTTGTTTCCCGACTCCGACTTTTTCTGCATCTACCCTTTCTGGGTAAGTCAATGAGGAAAGCATATTTTTCAAATATATATCTTTTATTTTTTTTGTCAGTTATCGCAAACTACAACTCGCTGCCAAAATTTTCTGAGACCTTCAGAAGAAACCAAGGCGGATAAAGGTTGGGCGGTGAAACGAGCGCGTCCGAGCAAAAAGTGTGATGCAGTGGACTGGGACTCTGCTTAGAAATGTCGCTTGTTTTCGACTTCGGTCAGGGCTTGCGATGTGGTTTGTCCATTAGACACTGCCACTGTCACTGAATCATGGCGGCTTGAGTTGTTTACTTGTACTTCTTCCTCGTTCCTTTGTGCTGGTACGCTGTCTCCGAGGAAAATGTTGCTGACTTTGCGAGAGTTTTTGTTGGAATAGACAAACATGTCGTCCAAATGGTTTCTCTGGTTACTTCCATGATTCTACCACTGAATTACATTTTCGTTCTATTACTCGCCAATGTCGATGTTATTCCGAAACAAAAACAACTAAATACTGCCTCAAACACGAAGGAAAATCTCATCCATGTCATCCATAACAAAACTAAAAGACAGCAGGCCCCCGTTGTTCAAAAGGTGGATAACGTCGTTATCCACCGGATAAATCTCTATCCAGTGGATAGCGCAATTGGTTTCTCCAATATTTATCCGCCGGATAGTGATTTATCCGGTGAATATCTTTTGAACAACCCGGGCCAGATGGTGTTCATAACTAGATGACATGTATTTTAGAAATACGTGCAGCTCGTGCAAGATGTAATTATGCTAATTTCAATCACCATCATCCTTCGTTTTCAGTTTGAAAAAAAAAAAAAAATAAAAAACGTCTCATACGTCTTTCTGTTTCTTCGGAACTTCAAAATTAGTTTTCCCTCAGTTTTTACTGTTTACTTTGTTTTGTTTTAGAGAGAAAAACGGAGAAAAATACCTTACAATTAACCTCAATAAATTTTGTTTACATGCGGTTGTCGGATTTGGGACGCATTGCGCGAATCGCCATGGCGCGTTGCACCCGAGAAGCAAAGTTTGAAGTAGTACAACGCCACTATATCCATATATATCCTGCTAATTTTTTGTTGGTTTACACAAAATTTATCCCCCTTTAACATAAGGTTAAGGTTAAGAAGTGTTACGCTTTTGCAAACGAAACGGCGAAAGACGATTGGGTCATACAGCTATTTCGAGAAAGGTTGTCGGAAAAAATGTGCACGCGACAATCCCGAAAGGTAATATGGGATATGATCAATACAATAGTGCCATTTATACGAGAAAAAATAAGACGCGTCTTACATAAGACGCGTCTTAAATAAGACGTGAACTTTCCGTATAAACGGCACATTTCGTCTAAAATAAGACGCGACTTAGCTAAGTCGCGTCTTATTTTAAACTAAAGTGCCGTTTATACGGAAAGTTCACGTCTTATGTAAGACGCGTCTTATTTTTTCTCGTATAAATGACCCTAATGTTCCTAAAGACTGTAGCTGTCGAACCTACTTTTGTTGCTTTCCATTAGCACTCGCAAACATATGCCCGTGGCCTCTCGTGCCATTCTTTCAATTTTCTTTGGAGAAAAGGGCAGAAAAAACCACCCATAATACCTTTCGGGATTGTCGCGTGCACTTTTTCCGACAACCTTTCTCGAAACAGCTGTATTTAGTAGAAAGAGGGGGCATTCAACACTTTCAAATTAAACTCAAATTTTGACATTATACGACCAACAAATTTGACTTACAGGGATACAGACATAAACATATGAAACTGTTTATTAATATTGTTATGAAACGAATTTATCTATTTGACACTGTAGCCTGAATTTACAGAAAGAAAATAGGATTTCCGGTTTGCAAAAAGTAAAATTTTTCCGGCCTTCAAGGGCAGCGGAAGCGCAGAAAGAGCGTTCGTGCCAGTCCTCCGCATCACACATTGAATGAAGAGCGGAGCTCTCGTTTCACCGCCCAACATTTATCCGCCCTGGAAGAAACATTAGCCTGTTCCAGGCGTTCAGATAGTAGGGCGCGGGCAAAAAATTAGTTGATTGGGCGCTCCCTTGTCGGGACGCGCGTGCGTAACACGAGTTATTGCAGGGACAGGGATATGCAAATGAGTCACTCGCTCACTCGTAGTAGACGGACTTCGTAATTAATCGGGTCCGAACTCGAGAGTGCGAAGATCTATCGTTTCCGAAGAAGCAAGCGCTCGCCGAAGTTCGGTGGTATCAAAATCTTCGCCGAGATCGTTTATCGTTCGCTGCTCAGACTCAGAGTTCTTTTGTGACAAATTTTCTACAGCACGGTTAGAGGTCTTACCGAATTTAAGACACGGAAGAGCCTTTCAGATGAGTACGATGGTTAACTTGGCACACTTGGGGATTGGATTTTAAGAGCCTTTGACTCGCCCAGGCGTTAATCTTGACACGAGAAGATGAGCATTATTTTGCTCTTTGACTCCGCCGCAGGATCACCGGGCATATACAATTTCCAGCTTGCTGGAAAGTGATCTGAAAGTGACAAAATGTAATGCCATGCTATTCTTAAGAACCTATATGAGACGAAAATGGATTTGATTTTGACCATTAACTTCAAAATAACAGCGGAAATCGAGATAACAGAACATATGTTTTGCGTCCTACTTCGCAGACGAGGTGTATCGGCTTTCTTGTAAAGCGTAATTACGTTTTTTCATTAATTCATTGTCATGGGTGGCATTGTTTTTTTCTCGGTCAACCCTTTGGCGACCACCAGCGAGTAGCGAAAAAGCCGGATTTTTCACCAATTCATCTTTATGCTATTCAGCATGGAAATGGTTAAAATGAGTTTTATAACAGTGAACTAAGCATTTTCCCACTAACCGGATGTAAAGTAAGCAGGTTCTTTTTGCGAAATTGGCAGTGGGTTTTTCACCAGAGCTGTTACTTCTTTTTTGTGTAACTCTATCAGGATTGGTCAGATTTTCCAAAACGAATTATCGATGTAGCGACATCTATGCTGACGGTGCTGCGTCAGTACCAACTAGGAAGGAAAATATGCATGTTCCAGATATGGAACGAAAACGACGCAAGAAGTCGTCAAAGGGTTAATGATACATCATCTCGGATGACTACGATAAAAGTCAACGAATATGGAGTCACTGCAAATTCTGCAGGTTCTAACGCTGGTACTGGAAGTAACGTGATATAAATTAAAGATTAAGTGTCTTTATTGGGTATCTCTCTTCACTACAGCATGGACTGATATAAGCATAGGTTGAATAAAGGCTTATGACTAAACTAGGTATAAAGTCCAATAACACGACCTCTCAACTCACGATGGATTGAATTAAAAAATTTTTGCTCTTTGAGACTCTGATTTAATAGAAAAAGCATTGCGTTTCGTAAGCAACAAAGTAATGTCATAATACAATGTTGATATACAACGAGGCTAAGTGTAAAATCTTTCCTGGTTTGCCGCTTGAGAGTAAAAAATCATTTTCATAGCAATGGCTTCACACTTAGTTTCGCTTCAAAACAGAGGCTCAGTGGAGCAAATGGCCTACTGACAGTCACGAGTAAACAGAGGTAATGTTTCTTTGTAGGATTTTTACGCTATTATTTCCTAAGAATTAAACGTATATTGAAAACTTGCTACTAATTAAAACAAACTAGCGTGCAGTCTACGTGACAGATCACGTGTCAACGGGAGTCATGGTTCTTTCCTCGTGCAGGGTATTGACAATCTTGCTTTTTACTGCAACTGATGATCTTTGAGAGGCACTGCTAGGTTCGTTAGTACAACTTGATTCATTTGTCACTTTGCTTGACCACAATCCGAATGTATTGCGGCTTTCTTGAGAGTTTTTCACGCTTTTTGCCGCATTCCTCTTTTGCATTTTTCTAGAGTATGCTGCACGTACGTCGCTGTTTCGCAAAACGTGAAGTATGAAGGTGAACAAACCCTACAAATGTGTGTATTTGCCAAAAAAAGAAAGTTAAGTTCATACATAAGATGAGAGAAAAGAAGAAATGAAGGCAAAATTTATAGTCAATGGTTAATCACAGTACATGGTATCAGGTACCGCCCACCATCTCTACTAATTTTTTCTCGATCGCTACATTCCTTGATACTACTGTCAAAGTCTGGGGTAAACTTCGAATGCTTGTGTGGCAAAATAAACAAATAAATAAATGAACGAAAGAGTAAATAAAAAAAGGCTTTTTTAGTCACCGAGCTAAGTACTTTGATAAAAGAATTATATTAGCTGCATGATTAAAGCACCCGAAAATTGAACTTGTTCGCTATCAGTTAGCCTGAGAAAACAGTTGACATCGTGCGACGCCACCAGCGGTTTCCCCGCGTAATGACGTTGGAGAAACGAGCGGAGAAATTTCATACTGATTACGCGTCACTACCCAGGTCTGGGTAGTACTTCGCAGATCTGTGTTGTGACCCGTCATCAGTATGGACTCAAAAAGTTAACATGTTGGATTTTCTAGTACCTGCAATGAGTTAAAGATGGTAAAGATGTACTGAAATACGAGGCCAGCATCTGTGACACTTAGAACACCAAACATCCAGGTCAGTCCCAGAAGAGGAAACAATACTACGCATGCTTTAACTCCTTGTCGAACTCTTTCCAGATGGGATGTTTTGTCGGCTTGCATTCTTAGAATCTCATGAACCACTCGAACAAGTAAAACTGAGTTTATCTGCGTGGAAACAATGCAATGAGAATAAGATATCTTTTGATGGCAGAAACCTTGGACCCTGTTGATTTCTTTCTTTCAGGTCTTGAAAATATAATTTCAAGAAATATAATTATATATTAAATAAATGAAAACATAAAATATAATCCTTAATATCGATAAATAATCGATGAAAGCTCAGACTTATGAAACATCTCGGCATATCACGCTTTGTATGACGTCAAAGCCTCCCCTCCACCGCAGCGCTCTCTCCCAGATGCATTTTATTACCCGCAAATGAGTGAATGAATGAAAGAATGAAATGCCGTGGATGAGAGGACAATAAACGTGTCCTCTTTACATTATATGTTAACAATATGTTAACTGTAAGCTCTGACGTCAGCATACAAGGGCACCACTGGCAGCCGCTATCAGTCCATTTAAGGGGCTTACTATAACCCACCAAGCCTATGATATGAAAGGTAGCTAAATATTTTCTTTATTTTTTTTTATATGAATCGTTATTAATTTCAGCTTTGTGTCTTACATTTTCGTGGCAAATAGTTGATGATCATATCAATTTTTATCAGTTACAGATGGCCTCAATATTCTGTAAGTAATAATTTTTTTTAACTTGTTCTCTTGTATTTACTTTTATATTCACTTATGGAATATTTTCACTTTCTTACCCTTACCATGCAAACTAAGAGAACAGGCGCAACAAACGTCCAGATAAGGTTATTTTTGAAGGAAACCCAGCAACTGAAAGAAACATACCAAATCAAGGTGTTACTAAGAAAGGATTGCTTGCTAAAACTTGAGGGTTAAAATTGGAAATGTACGAAGACTTATCTTTAAGTTGTTTGAAAACCAATTGTTTAGGCCTGTAACATGAACGTGCCTTTAATAATTTCTCCGGAAAAGGCAGTTTGGGCAAATTTCATAAGCAACTTTGTAAAAAATAAATAAAATTAAAAAATGGTAATAAAAAAATTAACATATTCTTGAAACCTCCGAGTTTTTTTTGCTTCTTTTGTTCTTAGTAAGGTCTGGCTTGTTTACTTACAAATGATCATGGACATAGCTTTCTATCCCGCCATCTTGAATGGAAGCAATCACGATCGATAAAACCACAATCAAAAGGGAGAGACCTAAGGTTTGATTGAAAACGAAAAAGAGAAAAATGAAAAGTTAGGCTCAGTTGGGTTACGTCAGCTACGTCAGCGTAGCACTCTTATGAGAACTGTGGTGTGGTACAAATTCCTCTGAATTGCATGTCTCAATTGCAAGTTGTTGTAAGTACGTAAGGAAAGTAAGATAAATCAGGAATCAATTAACGAAATGCTTTTGATCCCGGAATTTAGGACTAACAAGTCACGACCTCTTGACTAGATCTACCAACGGGCCATTTTCTGTGGTAGGCTTTCGCTTTAATACATACCCCAAGCCACTCCATAGAACAAGCGCAATCTGATGACCGTATTGAACACTTTGACAACCATCAGATACAGGTAAACACCCTCAAATAACATCCAAGCAAATCCCACCAGATAGAAGTAATGGATCATGGCTGCTACAAACACACAGAGCTCCTATAAAGAAACGGGATTCACCGTCATCATATTGCCCGTAACGGCACGCTTTTTAACCACCCCCTCCCCCACCCCCAAAAAATATATAAATAAAAGGCAAAAGAAAAAAAAAAAACTCTTGCTGCAATGCAAAAAAACAAAGATACTAATAAAAGAGAACTAAAGAGCAATCCGCCACAAGTCCTGAAAGGCACTGTCGTGTGTCTGTCAGTAACACTTTACTAGATCCCATGTAACCTTAGACCCATACCTGTTTCGTATAATAATCATAGCAGCCAAAAAAATCTATCAAGGACAATTTTTATTTCCTTAAAAAGTGACAGAGTAAACTTGACTGCCATGTTTGCGAAATATTATACAGGAGTTGAACCATCGCTAAAGGTCAGAGCAGTCAGACTCCATTCCTCCCAAATTATCCTTTCAGGATGACAAAGGGGTTTTCCGTTACACGTGATCGAACCCAACTGACCACTCCTAAATTTTGGGGTGACAAACAAAGAGTATTATGGTACGTTATGGTATTTTCTGGAGTGGTCAATTTAACCGCGTGAGGCGTAATTTGGCCTAACAGCGTGATGCGTGATTTACTATTTTTACATACGCGTAGCGCGTGATTTCCCTTTGAAATTTCTATGATGGTTGATATCATTTGAAACTAGAAGCAGAGACAAAAAATAGATAGTTCTTCTTGCCCTTTTTCTCGTTCCTTGACCTCGGATTTCCTCAGCTCAAATGACAATAGGAAAGGCACCTCCTGATACTTGTTAATGTAGTTAGTATCATTTTGTTATTCTGTGATGTGTGATAAGTATTCCCCCACCCTTTGCCACCCTGTTCCTTTAGCGCATTTGCGTAAAATCGAGTTCACGGGAATATACCATCTAATGACATTGAGTTATTCAAGACTCAACTCTTTTGCATCCAACGAACTTTCATTCTTGACTTTTACTTTTAAATGTTTGGCAATCAATTTATCACCCAAGCGAACAAAATGCTCATTATTTCTTTATATTTCAGACTTGCAGATTAACTAACATCTTAGCTTACCTTAACTTCTGTGGCATCAATTCCAGCAAGAAACGTGATTTGTGCTATCGCTATGGCGACCACAAGGTTAAAGCGGATATGAGTTTGGTCTTCTTTCAAATCCCTTAACGAGGCAAAAAATAATTGAGCACCGTTGACATGTTATTTTTTTCAAAGCGGGAAAATCTCATGTTAAGGTGCTTCTTAATTTAAAAATCATAAATGACCGTCTGACAAGCTAATCCAGAGCCTAACTGAGCTACGAGGGGTTGTGAAGAGGGCGGTTGATTCCCCTCCCCCTCCCTTGTGGTTTTGTTATTGTCATAATTTTACATTTACTAAGAATTAAGATTCAATGCAAATAGTTTAGAAACAAAGCATGTCTTAATATGCTATGGTTAAACATTTGGTGCTGAAAAATCTGTTTAAAGCGCTTGTTGGACGATAGATTTCTTTATTTGTTATAGCCCCATGTTTTTCTGTTGAACGTCTAGTCTCGAGCGCTTGTTGTTTTGTTGCAGGCGACAATCTTGGTTTCACTCTTCCCCACTTTATGCTCGGTGCATTTAAAACCAAGATGCGTGAATTTAAAAACGTTTTCCTCGGCCTTGATTATTCCAGATATCAAAAAAACCAAATCTAAATGTCTGAGCTCTATTATAAGATGGTGCTAATGGGGGGACCCAATTCTCAGTTAACTACTATTTTTTTTGGCCAATTCTCAGTTAACTACTAATTTTGGTTACCTATCAACTTTCACTTTCCTACAGCGAATATTATTCCCGTAACCCGAATTTTCCTTCTTTCAGCAAGTCAATCACTTTTGGGGGTAGGCCCTACTAAAATCAAGGTATAAGTTTATATGAACTCTGTCACTGGTACAATTTGTTAGTACTAAAAATATAAGTCGTATAACCAAAATAGATCCAGACGCACATGTCATGATCCCGTACTGATGTTCTCGACATGGTCATGCATGTCCTGCCATAAACTGCTTCAAAGGTAACCTTCTTCGGCACTTTCATCATCTGATCAGAATCGCAGTCTTGTACTTGTCTGGTTGCTGTATGTCCTGTATCCTATATTGTTGGCCTACGTTTCAATTCATTTTTAATCGTTGCAATACATTAATGCAACAGACGATGAGAAACATTATCAATGCCAAAATATAGTCTTAAATAACAAAACTAGACCATATTTTTGGGATTCAATTGGTGAATTTAATCACTGTTTGCACCGATGGGAGAGACGTAGTTGAGAGTGCTGACAAAGGCATGACATGACACTGTCTCGCTTTTCGTGAGTGACTAGCCCACTTCGAACTCGTAGTTCTCTTAAGCGATTGCTTTACTGTGGTTCCAAAGTCTTGGGCTTAGTTCAAAGCACTAAATGTTTTGTGTTGAAGTGAGAAATCAGTGAAGGCTTTCCACCTGCGTTGTCACAAGTTTTTTATACCTCGTTACAGATTTCGTCGACATCCTCAGCTCTTACGCGTCCCTCAATGCTACCTTTTTCGCAGACGTACTTTTTTCGCGTATATCAAAAGCCTCGTAAAGATATCCAAGAGTTTTAAAATATGAAACTGCCGAAACTGTTTCAGAAAGACCGGTTTAAACACGAGGTTTTCTTCTTATGAAAAAAGTCTCAATAGTTAGAACTCGCAAGTACAAATTCCATGTACTTAAAAGAAAGATTGCTGATTTCTTTGAACCCTATGAAATTCTTTTTGGCCAGATGCAATACTAAAGAGCATCCTCGGAGACCCAGGGGCAGTCAGTCGGGTCGAGAAAAAGGGCGCGACGAAAGTTTTCAAGTACGGGCGAAAAAGCCCCTGGGTACCGACTCTCACCAAACTATTTCCAAAAATTCAAGCGGATGCCGGCTCCTGATTGGGCACAAAAAATGCTTTGTATTATTGTGCCCAATCGGCGAACATTTTCTCCTGAGTTCTTTTTTTGAGTTCGTACACGACGACTATTAGGGACCTTAAGCAGCCAGGACGAGTTTGTGGACGACGACGAGAGAAGACGAGTGAGGTCTGGGTCGAGAACGTCGTCCAAAGCGGGAAAAACAAATGTTTAAGCAAGCTCCCGTCTCGGCTCGTCGCCGAAGTAGGTAGACTGCACTGAATGGCTTCGTTTAAAGAAATACGAGAGTTACTTCTTTAGTTTAGCGATGGGAACAACACAATTAACGAGGAAGAACTTTTCCTACTCTCCGAAGGATTTAAATCAGTAAACCGTTTATCAATGAAAAGGTTTGAATCGAATCAATCGAGAATCAAACAGTACAGAACTGGTTTTGTTGTCCTATACATTTTACAGGACTTAATTGCCGGAGGCAAGATTTCCGTACAGTCCCATTCATTTATCTACTACGGATATACGACTCTGTTCACGTTGATCAAGTTTACCGGAAACAGTATATACGAAATATAGTGAAAATCTTGCTTTCGAGAGGCAGACATGTACATCTCAAAACACATAAACAAAAAAAAAACAGTGTGGATGAAAATGCTTCGAGAGATTTTCCTTGGAATTTTTAACCGGTCTCTTTCATGCAAGTAGTTATAAGAGGATGCTTTACCATTCAATTTCGCCACCGATTATTTCTGTCATTTCTCTGATTAACTTCATACTAACTTCATCAGTACAAAAAATGACAGACTTAATGGGAAATTTTAGCCCGTCAAGCACCCACTTTTTATTTCAAGCTTAACTCTGTCATATTTTGATACTAAAAGAATTTTTGAAATATTTTAAGTTTCCCATTAACTCTGTCATTTTTGTGTTTATTTGACACTTTATGACATTAATGGCTCGCCCTGCGGGCTCGCGGAAATGACAGAAATAATCGGTGGCGAAATTGATGGTAAAGCATCCTCTTATAACTACTCTAGAAGAATTCAATCGCGAATGTGATAAATATTATTACAAAATATATTCAAAAGAGATTATTTATAAATATAAAAATAATTTTGAAATAAATATATTGTAGGAATGTTTATCGGATTTGGATGAAGGGGGTGGGTTGGGATGGGGTGGTTGGATGAAAGAAATAGGATAAATATTATTACAAAATATATTTAGAAAAGATTAATTATAAATATAAAAATAATTTTGATTTATTTATATTGTAGGAATGTTTATCAAAATTATATAAACTATAACTAAATGGAAGAATTTAAAAATTTTTTAGTAGATTTTTGTGAACAAAATGGGATGGAAATAGAATGTGGTGTGCATGAAAAAGAAAGACTCAGAGATATCAAAAAAGCAATGGAAATCATATCTAAATCACAGGACCAGCGAAAGATTGAGATAGCAAAACGGGTAATTTATAATTATCAACTTTTAGATGATATGATGATGAAAATAGTTGGGATTCCTCATTATGAAGAGTTTGGAAAAAGTTTTGTAAGAGGAGTTTATGATAGAATGGATTGTAAATTAGATTCATTAAAGAGATGTTTAGTAGGTTCATTAACTGCTCTTGCAAAAGATGAGAGAATAGAAGATTTTTTTTTAGAATTATTATGTAGTTCAAAAGAAGAATTTGAGGATTTAAAAAAATGCGTTGATGAAGAATGTTGATTTAAAAAATAATATTTTCTTATAATAAGATTGTGGAAAATGACAGAAAATAATGGCTCGTTCTTCGGACTCGCGGAAATGACAGAAATTAATCAGGGGCGAAATTGATGGAAGGCATCCTCTAATAACTACTTTCTGAGGGAGAAGAGTAAGTCAACTTCACAAAATTAATTACAGAAATGAAATGTTTTTTATTGTAAAAATTATAAAAATCTGAAGAGAAAATCTGTAGTTTTTCATTGGTTGAGAAGGAAATCATGTGACTGTCACTCTTATCGCTAAAAATAATAATGTTGGGGGATTACCCTTCAAAATAATCTAAACAAATACTAAAATGGAATATCAAAACCCCGAGGACCAAGATTTCATTGTTGAAGATGGTTATAAACATGATAAAGATCCTGATTATGTTCCTGAGGAAGAGGAATCATCATCTGATGATGATAAATATGTTGTAAAAGGAAAAGATTTTCAGAAGTTAAGCAAAAAGGCAAAAAAACTCGGCGCCGAATCTCTTGATTATTCAAGGCGGAAAAATAACAAGTACGTGGTGAAGCTGCCAAGTGGAAAGAATTTGCATTTTGGTTCGTCGCAATATCCAGACTATTTAATTCACAAAGATAACGAGCGAAAAGAAAAATATCTTTCTCGGGCGATGAAGATAAAGAATAAGAAGGGTGAGTTGACTTATGAAAATCCCGAATCGGCTAATTTTTGGAGTGTTAATCTGCTCTGGTCGGGGAAGTAGAGTTTTGAGGCAGAAAAATAAAATTTAAAGGTTTCAAAATAATAATAAAAATGGGTTTCAAGTCAACATTGCCAGGTGATATAACTCCGTATAAAGTTGGTGGGCTTATATTTCCTAGCAAACATCTTTATGAAGATTTGAAAGGAATAGATGTTGATGCTGAAAATATTATTTTAGACTTCAATGATGAGAAAGATGTTCAAGATTTTGTTAATAAAATTAGCCCGATAAAAGTTATTGAAACTTACCCTGAAGCAAGAGAAGAGATGGATGGTTTGTTTCCAAATATAACAGGATTTTTATGTTATGAATTTTATGGAACTAGTAATTCTTTAGAAAAGCGTTATAAATTTGCTGATAAGTTTTTTTCAAAATTTGAATTTATTGAGCTATAGATTATTGTTTTATATCAAATGTGATATAAAACTTTAATGTGAATCAGAAAAAAATTAAAAATTTAAAAATAAAAAAACCAATAAAATAAAGATGGCCACTGATCTAACTAATCTTTCTATTTCAGAGCTAAAAAAAATAAAAAAATATAATAAGCAAAAACTCAAGGAGGAATATAAACAAAAGTTGATTGATGATATTAATAAAATACAAAAAGCAAGAGACAAAATCAAACCAAAACCCAAAAAATATGAAGAGTATTTTCAGGATTGCATCAAGAATAAAACAATTCCTCCAGATACTCCATCTTATCTGCGCAAAGCACTTGAGAGAGCTCTCAGAGAATATGAGCAAGGAATTGAGAAAGAGAAATCATCTTTGGAAGGATTTGCTAATAAATACATTGTAAAGGGGCAAACTGATATTACGCCATTCGAGTTTTTCAAATCCAAGGCTGCTTCTCTTAAAGAGTTTCTCAGAAATCATCGAAATATTAAAGTCAGATTTGTTCTTGTTTGCATGATGGAGCAAATGGGAAAGTCAAGCGATGGAAAGTCAAGTCTTTCCATTCAAGATAAAGCTTATTTTAATTCTGAGACACATATCAATCTTGAATCATCCGATGTAAAAGAAATACTGACTGAAGTTATTCGCTCCATAATTGAAAAGATTGAAATTTATCAGAAGAATGGAAGTGGTTGGTATTTCAGGGAAATAATTCATCTTGAGATACACACAGTCGAATACAATCCAATGAGGGGTTCGACTTATATTCCTCTTCCAGATTGGATAATGCGAAAGAAAGCGATAGTAAGCATTCGAAATAAAGATGAAAAATGTTTTTTATGGTGCGTATTGAGATATCTTCATCCAAGAGACAAAAATGATTTTCGATTGACAGATTTGAAGCAAAAAGAAAATAGTTTGAATACAAAAGGAATAAAATTTCCTGTCAAATTAAAAGACATTTCAAAATTCGAAAAACTCAATCCAGATCTCCCAGGGATAAACGTGTTTTCAGTCAATGAGAGAAATAAGTTTTATCCTCTCCGAATGACACAGAGAGATCCTCGGAAAACAATTGATTTGTTTCTCTATGAGGAAGATGGTAAATATCATTATTCTCTTATCAAAAGTTTTTCAAGATTATTCCGATCTCAAATAACATCGAGAACGAATGGTCGAATACACATTTGCAAAAGATGCTTTTCCCATTTTTCAAAGGAGGAATTGTTTCAGAGACATATTGAATATTGTTCGTCTAATGAATCAGTTGTTGTAAAAATGCCAGCAAAAAATTCGAAGTTAGGATTCAAAAATTATTTTAAAAAGCTTCCAATCCCTTTTGTAGTTTACGCCGATTTTGAATGTTTTACCAAATCCTTGGAAACGTGCAAACCAAATCCAGCAGGTTCATATACACTTGGTTATCAGAAGCATGAGCCGTCAGGATTTTGTTTCTATATAAAGGGAATAGTTTCAAATATTTTTAAACCAATCTGTTTTACAAAACAGAAAGAAAGTGATAATGTTGCTGAAGTATTTGTTTCAAAACTTGCAATGATAACAAGAAAATTATACGATGATTTTTATCGACATCCAAAACCTCTCAGATTAACTGAGGAAGAACAGAAATCTTTCAAAGAAGCCAGGATCTGTCATATTTGTAGCAAAGAATTAAAAGATGATAAAGTCAGGGATCATTGTCATTTTACCGGTCAATATCGTGGAGCTTCACATAACAGCTGCAATCTACATTGTCGAAAACCATTGATATTACCGGTAATATTTCACAATCTTCAAGGATATGACGCGCATTTGTTTATAAAAAAACTTTCTGGTTTGAAGGGTGAGTTGAATTGTATTCCATCGACTGAGGAGAAATATATTTCGTTTTCAAAGAAGATTAAAGTTGACGAGTACAGATCCAAGCGAACTGGAGAGATGGTATCTTTGAATTTTGAAATCAGATTTATTGATTCGTTCAAGTTTCTTCAAACCAGTCTTGCGAATCTTGTTGGAAATCTGCAACCGGATGATTTTCAAAATACAAAAGAAATAATGAAAGATAATATTGAACTTCTTACTCGGAAAGGTGTTTATCCCTATGACTACGTTTCATCTCTTGAAAAGCTGACTGAAACACAACTTCCTACTAAAGAGAAATTCTATTCAAGATTGAATGACGAAGATATTTCGGAAGAGGATTACCAACACGCTCAAAATGTTTGGAATACGTTTAAATGTCAATCAATTAGAGATTATCACGATCTTTATCTCAAGTCTGATGTATTGCTTCTGGCGGATGTTTTTGAAAACTTTCGTAAAACATGCCTGAAGCATTACAGTTTGGATCCAGCTCATTATTATACATCTCCTGGATTGGCTTGGGATGCCTGCCTCAAAGAGACAGGTCAAGAACTTGAATTGCTTCATGATTATGATATGCTGATGATGTTTGAGAGAGGTATCAGAGGTGGAATGACGCATATAGCAAAACGATATTCAGAAGCGAATAACAAATACATGAAAAATTTTGATCCAAACAAACCTTCAAAATTTATACAATATCTTGATGCTAATAATCTCTATGGTTGGGCCATGAGTCAATCACTTCCAACGGGTGGGTTCCGATGGATGTCTAATCTCACAAAAGAAAAAGTGTTGGAAATTCTTGAGAAATCAAGTAGCAGCATGAATGACATGGGAAAGACTGGTTACATATTCGAGGTTGATTTAGAGTATCCAAAGGAATTGTGGAAGTCACACAATGATTATCCTCTTGCTCCGGAGAAGAAGAGAGTTGGAGGAGTAGAGAAACTTATCGGGCACTTCAAACCTCGTAACAAATATGTTATCCATTATCGTAATCTGAGGCAGTGTCTTGAGTTGGGTTTGAAAATCAAAGCTGTTCACAGAGGAATTTCTTTCAATCAAAGTTCTTGGATGGAGCCCTATATCAGGAAAAACACAGAACTTCGCAAAACAGCGGCGAACAGCTTTGAGAAAGACTTTTTTAAGTTACTAAATAATTCTGTGTTTGGAAAGACTATAGAGAATATTCGGAAAAGACAAAATGTGTTTTTGATTGATAATCGAGCAAAAGCCGCAAAATTAACATGTCGACCTAATTTTGAAAGATTGAATATTTTTGATCGAAATTTGCTTGCAATTCACCTGAAAAAGACTGAGGTTTATTTTAACAAACCTGTGTATGTCGGGCAGGCTATTTTGGATTTGTCAAAGTTGTTGATGTTCGACTTTCATTACAATTTTATTCAAAGAAAATATTCTTATAAAAAAGCCAGGTTGTTATTTACAGATACAGATTCCCTTATGTATCAATTAAAAACCGATGATTTTTACGTTGATATAAAAGATGATATTAAAACCAGGTTCGACACGTCGGATTACCCTCAGGGGCATGAGTCTGGTATATTGACGGGAGTTAATAAAAAAGTTATTGGGAAATTCAAGGATGAAGTGGCTGGTCGGCAAATAACTCACTTTGTTGGTCTTAGAGCCAAACTTTATTCTTTTAAAATCGAGGAATCTAACACAAATAAAAAATGCAAAGGGATAAAAAAAAATGTTGTGAAAAAAAAGATTGAGTTTGAGGATTACGTTCGGTGTTTGTTCAAGGGTGAAAAACAGATGCGCAGTATGAATATAATAAAAAGCGAGAACCACGATATTTATTCAAAAGAAGTAAACAAAGTAGCTTTGAGTGCAGAAGATGATAAAAGGATTTTATGTAAAGATAAAGTGAATACGAAGGCGCTAAGATAAAAAGGTTTAAGGATTTTATATTAAAAATATAAAATCATGACCAATCGAGAATATATTGAATTCCAAGGAATTAAATTCTTTTATCATCCTTTTTATAAGGATTATTTAGCTAGCAAGTGCGGAAAGATTTTAAGTTTAAAAAGGAAACAGAAAAGGATTTTAAAGCCAGGAAAAAATGGAAAAAGTAATTATTTGATATTTTGCTTATACGAAAAAAATAAAAAAAAAATTTATTTAGTTCATAGATTTATATTTGAGACATTTAAGGGAGAGATTCCCTCTGATAAACAAACTGATCACATAGACAACAATAAAGAAAATAATTCATTATCCAATCTTCAACTATTGTCTCCTTCAGAAAATACTAAAAAATCACATTTTAAGAAAAAAGTTATTTCTTTCAACTTAGAAAATAAAGAAGAAATAACTTTTGATTCTTTAAAAGAGGCAGCTGAATTTTATCAAATTCATAAGTCATCAGTTTCTATGATTTGCCGAAAAATAATTAAAACTACTAAATCGAAGAAAGATGGCAAGCGTTACAAATTTTTTTATTTATAAAATTATTTGTTTAAACTATAAATAAAATGACTTACACCGATGATGAAATAAAAAAATATTTGGATATAATTCATAAATACACAAAATCACCAAAAAAGGAAACCGATCGAAAAACTCGCTGCTGGAGTTGCCAAGAAAAAGAATTTGATTTGGTTGCAGGATATGTATTTTGTATGAATTGCGGAAAACAAAATGGGCGTTATTTTGATTCATTTGACAAAAGAGACCAAGACCGATTGCTTTTCCGAAAGAAAAGTATTTATCAGCGCAAGTACCATTTTGAAAAGAAAATTAATCAAATTTCACAAAGAATAAATCTATCTGAGGATGAGAAATACAATCTGTATTCAAAACTTTTGGAAATAGATAACAGAATCATGGAAGAATTAAACAAGAAATTCAATCGAAAAAGAACTATTAGCATCATATTCCTTATAAAAAAAATTCTTGAAGAAATGAGAAATCCCAAACACAGTCTTATCGAACTTAGTATTGGAGATCAGACTATGGAAAATTATGAGAAGTGGTGGCAAGGTTACAAATCACTCAAATAATGCCTCTGTGAAAAATCCAGTAAATTATTCCTGTTAAATAACTAAGTACTTCAGACTTAACAGGTGAGTTGAAAGTGTAAACACAACCTCGTCCAAGATGAAAGTGTTTTCTAAATTCTCGAAAAGCGAGATTGAATATAAGGTGATTGGATAGTACTGACGAGTTTGATCTGCAACTGTGTCTGAAGTCAGATAGTTTGTAAAGAATTTGATTAAAGTCTAATTTTTGAGTGAAATATTTTATATATAAGTACTGATAAACCAAACAGGCTTTAATAAAGTTGTCGTCGTAGAATTTTGTTTTATGAGAAGGAAAGTAGAAATTAACATATGCTACAATCGATTCTAACATCTTCTATCTATAGAGTAGATAGAAGATGAAAAATAATATTACAAATTATTTTAATTAAATTCTTTTTATAATATAAAAATACTTTTTTTAAATTATATTTTGTAATAATCTTTATCTACTTAAATTAACATATTCTATTTGAGAAAGAAAGATGATAAATAATATTACAAATTATAATTCTTAAATTCTTTTTATAATATAAAAATACTTTCTATAAATTATAATTTGTACAAACCTTTATCAATATTATTTTTTATTTTATCTTTGATTATTTTTACATTATTCAAGTCGTTTGGATTAGAATATTTGAAAGTGTACTTATTACTGTTTAATTTGGACGTTGCTGTTTTCCTCTTTCCATCTGAGATTAGTTTAATAGATCCAGCGTTAATCTGAAGTGCTTTAGAAGCTTGGTATATTGAGTTAAAAAATCTTTTTTCATTTGTTGCCAGATTAGTTGCCAATATTTTTCTAGATTGAAACTCTGGATTGGAAGATTCGTTTAAGATACGTTTCAAATTATCTGGCCTGTTATTTTGCTTATCTCCGTCAATGTGAATTATCCTGAAGTATTTATTTGTTTCCTCGTTATTGAAGGCTTCCCAAATAAACTCGTGTTTCAACAAGCTGATTGGGTTTGAACCTCGAGGTCGAATTGAGATTCTAACAAAGCCGTTCTTTGATGGTTTGTTTCCAAGTTCTTTTCCTGTTCTTGAGTTATAAACACCTCCATTATTAGTTGTGAAGAATCTTGAATATGATGGGTGGTAATACTTTGCCATGATGAAAAATATTATTACAATTTATATTTAATCAATTTTATTTTTATATTAAAAATAAAATTCTTTATTTATATTATGTAATAATCTTTTACAAATATTTCTTATTATATTTTTTTGAGAATCTATCTGCAACTGGAGATTGATCGATAATCATTTCATCTATCAGTTTCATTCGATCTACGAATTCTTGTTTATTGAATTTATCTCCTCTCAAAGCTGATCTCAGTTCTACCAATACTTTCTCATATGTTGTAAATGCAATTTGTGACATTTCAATCTTTTTCTTGTAATTCTTCATTTTTGAAACCGAACTCACCAAGACTCCAAGACCATTGATAACACCCAGGATTATTGGATTGAGTGTTATTCCTCCAGCAATAGTTCCCACTACAACCAGTCCTCCTCCAGACAGAGTAAGTGTTTCATCAAGAATTTTATATCGCTTGAAAGATTTCTTGAAACACCAGAATTTCTTGTGATAATGTTTGTAGAAGTCTTTGAGAGTTTTGATCTCTGATTCTGATAGTGAGTTGTCAATATGATTAAATTCAAACAAGTCCTTCATTTATTTATTTAGAGTATATAACTACCATTTAGTTTCTCTTGAATCATTACTCTTTTAAATGCTTCAGAGTCAAAGTCGTAAAAATTGGGAGAAAACATAATTTTGTTCATTATTCCATCTTCAGTTATAAAGTCAAAATCTTGATTGGGTACGTAATTAGCGCTATCTATAGATAATGTTGAGCTATAGTTACTCAGGTTAACTTTTGTAACAATTGTATCAACACTATGCGTCAACCATAAAACAATTTTTTTTTTATTAAAATCGTTTGGTAAACTAAAAAATTGTCTTTTATTAGAGGTGAGTAAAGTTACATAACCAGCAGCTTTAGTATAAGTTAAACTCATTAAATTTTGGTTATCTTGTAAATTTTTCTTAACTAAAGCAAAATCTTTATCTGTTATAATATAAAAAACCAGGCATAAGGTATAATTTTTGAAATTAGCAGAGGGTTTAAAATTAACAGTGAAATTAATAACATCTAGTCCTTTTTTATTGATATTACTCAAGTCTTTATCTGGGAAAGTAATAGCATTTAAACTATGAAAGTCATTCAGGCCACTAATTACAATACCTGATGCACCTCTTTTTAATACGTAATTATTTGCATCTGAGAAGTCATAAATTTGATCAAAAAATCGAGTATAAACATGGTTTATCGTAAAAGGAATTAACTCTTTTACCATTCCAACTGTTGCAGCACTACTATTCAGATTTCTATTGAGAGCAATGTTCAATATCTTTTTATTATTTGCGTTAATATCAACATTGTACTTTACTTGCGAACCAAGAATTTCAAATGATTTATGATAGTCATAAACTTTATCTGGGTCGATATTGCTAACTTTGCTCATAATACCATAAGCAATCATGTAAACACCAGAAAACTGAAGTGGATACACAGCCAGATCATTTCCATTATTTGGAATATTGACCAAAATGTGAATAAAGAATCTGTTTCCAGTTGTCAACTTCTTGAAATTAATTATGACTCTATGATAATACATAAATTGTGTTTGGCTTTTTGAATCGGTGAAACTATGTTGGAGTTTTTTTACACTAACATTTCCAAGCTGCAATCCTTGTGACGTGTTGTTGTCAACGCTTATCTGGGTTTTATGCCATAGTTGATAATCAATGTTAAGTATTTCAAGACAAAGGGTATAGTCAGCACCTCCAACCAGTCTGAAAAAATTAAGTCCTATCTTGTACTTATAACCATTTTGAAAATTCTTTAGTATAGTCGTATAAAGAACTTTTGTATTGTATTCGTGAAAGTTTCCTTTAAGAGTTGGAAGGAAAGATATCTTTTTTGGAATAAAACTGGTTCTATTATCTATTTCATCTGTCCATTGAGTTGGACTTGTCATCAGAAAAGCAAACTCATCCTTGTAATGACTTGGTTGAACTTGAGTTTGGTGCAGATGGCCATCAACATACTTTTTGTTGGCCGCATCCGAATCTGAAGTTGGATCTTCAAGATTAATTATTTTATGACCTCCGATATTAAGATCTGAAGTCATAGTCCTACTTCCATCTTTTTTAAAGAAAGAACTGAAATCTTGGTTAGAAAGGCTATCATCCACGTACTTTTTGGGAACGGCATCTGTGTTATTTGTTGGTGTAACAAGATTAATTATTTTTTTATTATTCATGTTCAAATGATTTGTCATCATATTTGATCCATTAACGTGAAGATAAGCAATATCACCGTAAGCCAATGGTATTGGTTGTTTGGAACCAGTTGGATTTGGAATATTAAATATTCTTTTGTTATTCATATCCAAATTTCCAGTCATTTTTCTTGTTCCATCAAGTTTTAAAAAGACACTGCCATCGACTTTGGAATCGTCAACATATTTTTTATTTGCAGCATCATCATTGTTTGATGGTGTTTTGAGATTTTTGATTGAATATTGACTTTTCATATCAACGTCGGAATCTACCGTCAAAAGTGATGTTTTTCCACCTCCAGAATTGGTATCAACATATTTCTTGGTTGCAGAATCGGTGTCTGATGTTGGTGTTCCAACATTTGTCAATTTCTTTCCAACCATGTCATAATTTCCATCCGCGGTGAGATTAAACCCAACACCTGGAGCTCCTTGAACTCCTTTTGCAAATTGAAAGTGATTAGAAGAGTGTTCGTTAAATATTCCCATCTTATTTAATATTTAGATAATCAGTGAAGTTTTTTGAAATGGTTTTCTTTGGTTTATTTACATAAAGAAATGAGAATGGTTTTCGTGTTGCCTCCCTGTAAACATTTTTATCAACTCCCAATTCAGACGATATTCTGTTTGCTTCTCTGGATGATGGAAATTCGTACAAACAGTAATGAGAACAATTCAATCGAATATCTTTCGGTGTTTTGTAAAATGATTGACTCAGATAAATCACCGAACAATTCTTGTGTCGACCTTGAATAAAATAATCAACGATTTGTCTTTGATTTTTATCACAGACATAATCATCAAATATCACAAGTTTTTGATTGTCTTCGTATCCCATTTCTGTTACAGGAGTTATTTCATCATTACTCACAGAAAGGATTTCATAGCCGAGCTTATGTGACATCTCTCTCATTTTTTGCATCAGTCTCTTGTACTTATCCTGCTCCAAATTTCGAGCGTAAAGATAAATCTCATCGTAATACAACAGAGGTTTCATTAGCATATGGAAGAGCAAATTAGTTTTACCACTTCCACTATTTCCACAAATCAGCATTCGAAATGTATCCGATGGCATGAAGGGAAACAACTGTTTGAATTTCTTTTCTCCGTCATCTCTGCTATCATAATTTGGTATCTCCATTTTATATAATAAATATATAAATGGATATTGAAGAAATGAAAAAATATTCACAAAATAAGATTGAAGCAGATAATCTTGTTAAACAAGTTAGACAACAAATAAAAGAGACTAATTGGGAAAAACAAAATTTGAGAGAAGGATTTACTGAAACATTCAAACCTCTGATTTCTCAGTTTGAAGATCCTGGAAAAGATTCTAAAAAACAAAATATATTTACTCAAAACAAGGAAATGTTGCAAAATCAATTAGCTCTTACACAAGGTATAAGAAATAATCAGTTGGCTCTTAAAGGCATTAAAGATCAACAGGATCATTTTAATCGAGCTTTAGAACATTTTGAGAATATGGCTGATACGGGAGAATTACCAGGAGTAGAAGCTATTGAAGATGGAGAAGATGATAAAGACGATCAAGCTCAAGCTCCTTTACCAAAAGAGGATAAAACTCAAGCTCCTTTACCAAAAGAGGATAAAGCTCAATTCACAATAACTAAAGATTATTTTGATAAATTTTTACTTGATAAAAAATCACAAGATACACTAAAAAATAATGGTTTTGATATTCTTCCTTCTTATTATTTTGATAAAAATATAGATATTAAAGATCTTGATAATTTAATCGAAAATGTCAAATCAGATATCTTAGGTCTTCATGAAGAACTTAAAAACAAAGCAACTTTTCCAACAAATGAAAAAGGGTATTTAATAGCTGAATCTACAGCAAAAAAAAGGGGACCTAATCCAGAAACAAAAGAAAAAATAGAAACTTTCAATGTAATGAGCATATATATGAAAAATTTAATGGATCTTTTAGAATTTAGAAAGCAAACTGGTTCTGGAATGTTCAGTAACCCACAAGAACTACTTCATAGATTTGAGTTGCTCAATGGATCACTTGTTGCAGGAAACAATGGTGTGCTGCCTGAATTCATTCAAATAGCCCATCGACTCCGAGATCTCGGGATCGTGTCTAATAAACAATTGAATACTTTCCTTAGAAAAGTTATCTGAACATATTATAAATGAATGAAAGTGCTATTCATATTTCATCTGTTAAAAGAGAAAAAATAGGAGTAAACAAATCACATGATTTTTTGGTCAAATTTAATCCTCCTTTGAAACTCGATCCACAATTCAGACATTTTCTCGCCTTGGATAGGTTATCGATGACTTACTCTTGGTATAACATCCGGAGTAGTTACAAAAACAACACAATTAAATACACCCACAACGGATCTACATGGCAAACTATCACCTTCACAGACGGTATGTATTCCTATTCTGACATTAATGACTACATTCATCAGTACATGGAACAAAAGAATCATCACACAACAGACGCCAAGGGTGTGAAGAATTACTCAATAAATCTGTCTTTTATTCTCTCCACCTATCGAGTCCTGGTAACACTTGAGGGAAGTTTTCAACTCGATCTGAGAGGAACAGATTTCGGAGAACTCATTGGATTTGAAAAGAAACTCATAACTAAAACTGAATATGGAACCAAGCTTCCAAATATTACAAAATCAATTGACTCTCTTAACATTAATGTAAGTGCTATAAAAGACTCCGTTGTAAATGGTGTTAATACAAACACAATAGCAGTTATTCCAACGGATAATCTGACAAGGTCGTATCCTTTCACATTTGAACCATTTAGGCCTCTTTATTGTCCTGTAAGTTCTAATACTATTTCTGAAATGCATATAAAAATAACTGATTCTGTCAGTCAACCTGTTGACTTGAATGGTATTGATTGGTTTATGACACTGTTGCTTCGCCATACAGAAGATAGCAATGTTGTATAATTATATAAATAAAATGATGCGACAATCAGAGTTTAAAAAAAAATATGATCCTGACACAGGAAAGTTTTCAAGAAAACATATTTATGGAGAAGGAATAATGGATTCAGTAAAATCTTTTCTTGGAAGAAAACCAACCAAAAAAAAGGTAACATTTGCTCCGCCTCCCAAACCAATCCCTGCCAATTCAAATAAAAAGGCTGGTGACAAAATAGTAAAAATGCTTTCTGGTAAAAATCCTCCATCTCGTAAAACAAATAATCGGCAAGAAATCAATAATAGAGTGCTACAAATTATGTCTGGATCTGGAAAAAAATTAATATAATCTATTTATTAAAATGAAGTCTTTTAGAAACCCAAAATATCTTGAAAGATATGAAGATGTTGTTTTTGATCTCGAACAAGCCTTGGATGTGGCACCAGCAAATAATGCTACTCAAAAAAAAACAGGTCATAAATTTATAGCTGATAACACTGGTGAGGCAACACCATTTGATTGGTATAACGCGAGACTTTCGGTAGATTTCAAAGTTAATGGATTAGCAGGTGGAGCTAATATCGATGCGGACGGAGATAATTTGGGAATAGTAAATGGTTCCGCTTCTCTCATCGAAAAGTTAACTATCCTGGCAAACGGACGAGATGTTTATAGTTGTAATTACGCCAATCATGTTGTAAATATTAAGAATTTACTTGAGTATAATCCCTCCTATGCTGAGAGTGTTGCAACAAATGAATTTTACTATCTTGACACAACACGAAATGCTAATAGAGCAGAATTTACTCTCAATGCCACTCCAGTTGTAACTGGAAGAAATGCAAATTACAACAAAGGTTTTGCCCTGAGAAAAGTTGTTTTAGGTGATTCAGCAACAGTGCATTGTGAAATTCCTCTCAACAGATATTCATTTTTTGAAGCACTTGAGGATAAGCTGCTTCCAAATACAAAAATTGAGTTAAATATTGAAATAGAATCGGATAATAATGTTCTTTGGAGAACTGGAGGAGCAGACTGCAGAGTTATTTTAACAAGATTTCAACTATTTGTTCCAAGATTAGTCTTTAACTCAGAAGGACAAAAAATTTACGCTGATAATTATCTTAAACCTTACAAATGGACTTATCTTAATGAAGTAGTTGAAAGATCAAATAATGGACAGCAACAAACAGGACAATTCAGGATTACAAACGGTATTTCAAAACCACGCCATGTTTTTGTTTGGGGAATTAACACAGCCAATGTTGAAACGCAAGAACAAAATCCATTTTTATACAACACATTTAATCTTCCAAACAATGCTAATATTTCACGATGTTACCTCGAAGTTGGAAATGGGAATGAATATCCCGATATTGCCTTTAAACCAGCTACAGATCCAGCAAGAGTTTTCAGAGAAGTAATGGCCTATGTTTATGCTAACAATGACTTTCAAGGAGGCACACTTCTCAATAGATCAAATTTTGAAAATCTTTTCCCATTTGTTTATTTTGATCTTACAAAACAAAAAATAGACTTGAAAGACGGAGTAACAAAATTATCTTTTCATTACGAACTAAGCGCTAATCCAAATCTTGATTATAATATTTACGCTCTTGTACTTCATGAACGAGAAGCGGAAATAGAACAGAAAAGTGGAAAACTACTCCTTAGAGCTTGAGAAAAAATTAATATAACATATTATATAAAATGACAACTTACACCCAATACGGAGTAAAACTTTCAGACGGACAAAAATCAAAACTTTTTAATGCAATTCAAAATAAATCACCACTTACTCTTCGATTAAAACATTCTCATCTCACTGGTCCCGATGAGTTAATGTTAACACAAAGGCAAATAGGAAAGATAAAAAAATCACTTGCAAATGGAACAGGATCAGACTTGAAAATAAGTAAAACACAGATTACACGTTCAGTAAAACACGGGGGGAACTTATTCTCAAGTCTGGCAAGAATTGGTGCTAAACTTCTCCCCCTTGCAGTAAAGGGAGTTTCAAAAGTTGCTCCTGCACTTGCTACTGGAGCTGCAAATGCACTTGGAGAAATAGGATTAAAAAAACTGTTTGGACGAGGTATTTCAATTCCAAAAAAGTTTTGGAATTTTCTTCCTCCTTTTGCAAGTGAGTTTACCTCAGCACAAAAAGATCAAATTAACAAAGTTTTCAAGACAGGAGGACGATTGGTTATCAAACCAACTCGACAACAAATAGAGGGTGGATTTCTGGGAACACTAGCAGCGATTGGAATACCATCAGCAATTAGTCTGCTTCCAAAGTTGTTTGGATCAGGTCTTCAGGTTGACAGGGGATCTTCAACTAACACAAGAAGTGTTTATGTTCCACCCACACAAGGAGAGGGATACTATCCACCCCCCTTTATTGGAACTTGGGAAAATCCAATAGGAATGGGGGTAAAAAAAAAGGCAAAAAAAAAGTCCAAAGGCAAAGGAATTCTGTTGGGAAAAAACAGCCCATTCAACTCAATTCCCATCATAGGAGACATTTTTTGATTAAACCTCTTTCAAACTTTGACTTGTTGGATTGGGTAAAAAAACTTGGCCTGAAACACTTCAGAGGAATTTACAGTCGAGACAACCTTCCTCAAAAGATAAAAAAAGAATGTGGAATAATTAATCTTGATGATATGCAAGGACCTGGCACCCATTGGGTTTGTTACAGAAACTTGGATTCAGTAGTCGAGTATTTTGATCCATTTGGTCTGATTATGCCGAATGAGGCTTTGAAGTATTTCAGGTCTTCTGGAAAACATATTGTTTATTCCTTGGATGAAATACAAAATCGAAACACTGTTCTTTGCGGCTATTGGTGCCTTTACTACTTGTTTGAGAGACAGAATGGAAAAAGTATTCTTGATGTAATACACAATCCTCATTTTGATAATGATAACAGTGATTTTATAAAAGAATACTTTGGAGGATAAAGATTATTACAAAACTTTAATTAAATAAAAGTTTTTTATATATAAAAAAGATTCTTTGAATAATAATTTGTAATAATATTTTTCATCTAAGATAAGATGATAGATAAATATTATTACAAAATATAAAATAAGAAAATTATTTTTATATATAAAAAAGATTCTTTGAATAATAATTTGTAATAATATTTTTCAAGATTAAATATAAAATTTATATTTAATCTGAATCCACTGGTGAATCCTTCAACTTTCTGACCTTTTCAACTTTTCTTTCCAATTCTTTTACAGTATCAACAATAGAATCAAATTTTGTGTAAATATCAATAAGTTTGAAAAGTTTCTTTTTTTTCTCAGATTTGATTTTCAACCAAGAATATTCTCCTTTTCTTATTTTTTCCCACATCTCACATTCACCAGCCATTAACACTCGTGAAAGATCTGGATTTTTACTCCGAAGAATCTCAAACTCTTCAATTATCTTTGTTCTTACTTCTTTCTCAAAATCTTTGAGTGTTTCAACATCCATATTTTTTTCTATCTCTGAAAAGAATTTAGCTTCCATTTATCTTTAGTTTATACTAAACTTCCCCTTACAACCTGTTTGAGATCATTTGATTTCTCAGATAACTCCACAATCAACTCAAATATTTTTATAAACCGATTATTATTCTCCAATCTTGCAATACTAGCATATTCATAGCTCTCATTTAATTTATTATAAATCTTCTCAAGTTCACTTTTTACAAAATTAGCCCTCGCTGACATTTTATCTAAACATTATACTAAATGAAAGAATCATATTGCATCAAAGATAAAATGGTAACACCTTGCACTGAGCCAAGTGGTTACCAAACTGATAAAAGAGGAAGAAAACAATTCTTTTGTCGTTGTGCTGTTTGTGGAATTAAAAAAGTAAGATATGTTAAAATGACTCAAACTGGAGCTGGAGGAAAGAAAAGAAAAACGAAGAAGAAGACAAAAAACTAATAAGCCCGTCTGAGAAGGCGGGCAAGCAATCTGGAGGAGATTTATTTGACACTGTTGTTGGGACAGCCGCAGAAGCATTTACTGAACATGCTCTTCCTTGGATGGGGAAAAAGGCAATCGAAATGGGACGGTATGGAGCAAGTGAATTAATGAGAAATAAAAAACTTCAAAATAAAGCTGTAAATTACAGTATTAATAAATTATCCCCTTTTATTCAAGATTCTGTTGGATCAGCATTGGATCAACTTTCTGTCAAAGTTAGACCCAAAAAAAGATATAAAACCAACAGACGCGATTTGGATGGAGCTGGAATTGATCCAATGACTGTTGTAAAAAAAGCTCCAGATATTGCTATGAAAACAACTCAAGAATTGATACCATCTTTGAAACCAGTTTACGATCGATATAAATCTGGTGAAATCATAAAATCTGCTTTTGGTTCGGATCATGGTGTGACATCTGGTAAATTCTGGAGACGACCCACAGCCGCTGAAGAAGCCAAGATGGGAATAATAAAAAAAGGATCCAATCCTGAATTATTTTTTAAATTTGAAAAACCTTCACGAAGAATGAAAAAGGCAAGATTTTTTGAGAACAATCCAGAAGCTCTGGCAGATATGAATAATATCATTTCATCCAATCCTGACACATGGCCTCAGATCCTGAGAACCAAATATCAGATTATCATTGACGATCGATTCTGGGAATATAATCCTCTGACAAGTTTTGGAAGTGGAGTTGATGTTCATAAAGCAATTCTCAAAGTTGCACCAAAAAAAAGGATTTACACTTCCCGGTCATAAGTATACTGGCCCCGGTAATCCACTGGAATCTCAATTGAGATACGATCCTCAAACTGGTGAGATATTGGAAATATTTGAACAACCAACTGGACGAACAGATGCTGTAAGTATGCAACACGATGTTGATTACTCTGTCTGTGGAAACAAACCAACAAACGAACAAGTGAAATGTAAAAATGAAGCAGATAGGAAAATGATAAAATCATTAGATGCAATTCCTTGGAAACAGAGACAATGGGGACATACTTTGGCTAGAACAATGATTAACACAAAACAAAAACTTGGACTTGGGCTTCAAAAAAACGTGAGGCGGCGTTGAGAAATGATTGGTCTCAACAACTTGCCGACGAACTTCACAAACCAATCACAAGAAACTTTCAAAAGAGATCAGTAATCTCAAATGGAATTGATGATATCTGGGCTGCTGATTTGGTTGAAATGCAAAAGTTCAGCAAGTGGAACAAAGGGATTAAATATTTGTTGATGGTCATTGATGTGTTTAGCAAGTATGGTTGGATAAGAGGTCTGAAAGACAAAAAAACTGAAACTGTCAGTGAAGCATTTGATGATATTTTTGAAAGAGGGCGTCAACCAAAGATGTTGTGGACTGATAAAGGTTCTGAGTTTATCAGCAAACACTTCAAAGATTTTCTGAAGAAAAAAGGAATCCGGCTTTATCACACTGAAAATGAAGAGAAATCTAGTGTTGTTGAAAGATGGAATAAAACAATGAAAAACAAGATGTGGAAAATGTTTACTGTGAATAACAACACTGTTTACGCAGATAAGATAGATAAACTGGTTAATGATTACAATAATACGAGACATTCTAGTATTAAGATGACTCCTGTTGAAGCGAGTAAAAAGAAGAATGAAAAAAAAGTTTGGTCTAATTTGTATGGTGATTCTATCTTCTTGAAACCTGAGAAACCAAAGTTCGAGATTGGAGACCACGTTAGAATTTCAAAGTACAAAAGAAAGGTATTTGATAAAGGTTACACATCAAACTGGACAGAGGAGATATTTGTGATTGATAAAATTATTCCAACAAAACCTGTTACGTATTCAATTGTTGATCTGATGTCGGAATCGATCAGGGGATCTTTTTACGAACAAGAATTACAGAAAGCAAAACAGCAGACTTTTAGAATAGAAAAAGTTATCAGAAGAGATAACAAGAAAAAGATGGCATTAGTAAAATGGAGTGGATACCCTGATAAATTTAACTCATGGGTGAGTTTCAAGGACTTGGTTAATTTTTAATACAAAATTTGTATTAAAAATCTCATGTTTATTCCTCATTGTCGGAAATAACCAAATCTTCAACATCACCAACCTCAACAGTCACATCATCATCACTTTCACTATCAACTTCTTCCTCAGTTATTGTTAAAAGAGATTCTCGAGGTTTCAATGGTTTTACATAGCACTCATGGACTTTTATTTGAATAGATGTTACAGTCTTGCTCAAGAATATTCCTTCTACTATCAATGCCATTTTGACATTGCAATACTGATCAATATATTTAAAAGGATTCAAACTTTTTTCCCCCTTGGTCTTGAACAAAGAAAGTATTTTCTTTGACTTCTCAGAGTAAATAAGTTTTGCGTAAAGAACCGGAGCAGCTGACTCATCTTTTTTTGTTTTCTTCTTTCCTTTTTTATCAACAAATTCAACCTGTTTGTAATAAAGAGGGGAAGACAGGGTTGATGCCATATCTGATCCGTATTCAGTTTCAAGATGTTTGCAGCATATTTCCCTGATATTATTCAAGGTATCAAAAAATGCTTTTTCCTCCGTATTTGGTTCAGTATCTTTTCCCCAGAGACAAACTGGAATACTGTAACCAACAAGTTTGTTATTCTCTTGGTTTTTCTTTTCATTTACTCCAAAAGAGAAAAGAAACGGAGTTTCAATTACGAGAGCACCTTTCTTTCCATTTGGGTATTTAACTTCAATTGGGATTCGTTTGTACTTGATTTTGCTATCCTTTACTTTGAATTCTTTGGCTTCATTGAAAATAATATTTTCTGGTGTGAGACGATCGTAACTTGACAACTGCATTTTATTATTAGTAAATATTATTTTTTAAATCAAAATTATTTTCTACTCGCTTGATACAAGACTTATTTTTTACAAAAAGTTAAGTATAACCTTGATAATTTAATATCTTGAAATCTTCTTTTTTTTAGTTGATTGTCCCGATCTCTTAAACGTGAAAATCTATATTCGCTAAAACTTGAAAATTTGTCATAATTATCAAAACCCCCAAACCCCTCAAAACCCAAAGGCTCCATAATTTCCATAAAACCCAGAAAATTACCCATAAAGTCACAATTTCTATCTTTTACATAGGTTAAGTAAACTATTTTCTCTTTTTCTATAAAAACCATAAAATCGCTTATTATTTTGTCAAGTATTTCACTTAATTTTCCAAAATTTTCTCTAACAGTTTCATAAATAAAACTAAATAACCCCAATTCCGTTATTTTGTTATATTTAAAATTGGTAATATTATACTTTTTAAATACTTCTTTCACCATATTATAATCTACAAAATCTAAATAAATATCTTTACTTAAAACTGGAAATGATAAAAATGAATTAGTTTTCAAAAGAGGTATAATTTCCTCATTTACAGTATATTTTTTTAAGCAATCTTTACTATTTTTTTCTATTATGTATTCAACAAAATTTTTAAAAATTTGAGAGTTTTTAAAAAGACCTTCTTGACCAGATATTGTTTCATTGTTACTTAACATAAATTCATAATCAACTAAACAATACAAATAAAAGAAAGAAAACATATAAACAATTTCTTGTCTTAGTGGATTTTCTAATGCTTCGATAAAATAATCTTCAATAAAAAAAGGAATTTCTCTCAAAAGTATTATATTTATGTCTTCGAGAGGCAACCTTATTCTTTTTTTCCATTTAACCTCACTTGAGTCAAAAAAGTTAAATTTGGGTTTTGAATTTGTTTTAGAATCTGTATCTTTTAAAATAACTTTGTCTAAATAATCTTTGGTAAATCCATACTTTTTATACAGCGATAAATAAACTAAGTACAAATCTAAAACTTCTGAGTATACAACAGGATTAAATATACAATTATAATCGCTGCTGCCAAAAAAAATATCTATTTCTTCTAAAGCGCTGGGATCTTCGAATCTCTTATTTTTTAGTTCGCCATAAACAGACTCAAAAATACGTTTAAGATATCTTTTTATTATTTTTGCCGGTGAGCAAAATCTATTACCCTGCATTTTATAATATTTTTTATCTTTAATTATATCTCTATTGTAAACAAAAGGTATCACCCCGTTTCTCTCTCTAGACCTTGTATTTAAATAAGAGCCCATCTTTTATTTTCAAGTTTTTTATTTTTTAGATTAATTTTTTTCAGAACTTTCAAGAATCTATAATCGACCCTCCCTCCCCCTTCATCCAAATCCGATAAACATTCCTACAATATATTTATTTCAAAATTATTTTTATATTTATAATTAATCTTTTCTAAATATATTTTGTAATAATATTTATCATAATTCTTTAATCCAACCCAACCCATCACCCTTCATCCAAATCCGATAAACATTTCTACAATATATTTATTTCAAAATTATTTTTCAAAATATATAATCCTTAATAAAAATGATCACTAATGGCCCCGAATTTGATAATTTTGAAGTCAAACCAGGAATGGAATTAGAATCATTTGATATGAAACTATCAAAAGAAATATTTCTTAATCATCCTTTCAAAATTCTTATACATTATCTTGAAAAACACCCTCCCAACTACAGCAGATGGAAAAATGAAAACATTAATGATTTTTACTTCAAAATGTTGGATGACTTTTCCCGATATGGAGTTAGTTTTAAACGTGAAAATAATCTTTTTCCTGATAATAATTTATTTGTAATAGAAAATGATAATTCTAAAAAACCAAAACATGAATTACATTTTAATAGTAAATATGTCTTACTTTTTAATAATCACTATGATAAAAAAACTCTTCTATTTAACAAAGCAAAAAAAATTGATTTGAATGAATATGATAAAGGATTACAACCCCTTTCAGAATGGGAAAAAGAAAAAAGAGATTTTATCAGAGAACAAAAAAATAAATATCTTCAAGTTGCAATGATGGATCCAGATGTTTATAATAATGATGAAATTTTTAAAAATTTAATGAAGAAATCAGATGATTATTATAGTTTTTTGGATTATAAATATCATTTAATAGGTATTGATGGTTATCTTAATGATGAATATTTTAAAAAAGTTTTCAAAAAACAAATAGATATGGTAAAAAAACTTATTTTTCGCATAAATAAAGGAAATAGTGAATATTTAGGTATAATAAGAGATTAACTAATATTTTTTTGTTTACAAACTTTCACTCACACTCTTTTCCTCTGTGATAAACATTCCTACAATATATTTATTTCAAAATTATTTTTATATTTATAAATAATCTCTTTTGAATATATTTTGTAATAATATTTATCACATTCGCGATTGAATTCTTCTAGAGTAGTTATAAGAGGATGCTTTACCATCAATTTCGCCACCGATTATTTCTGTCATTTCCGCGAGCCCGCAGGGCGAGCCATTAATGTCATAAAGTGTCAAATAAACACAAAAATGACAGAGTTAATGGGAAACTTAAAATATTTCAAAAATTCTTTTAGTATCAAAATATGACAGAGTTAAGCTTGAAATAAAAAGTGGGTGCTTGACGGGCTAAAATTTCCCATTAAGTCTGTCATTTTTTGTACTGATGAAGTTAGTATGAAGTTAATCAGAGAAATGACAGAAATAATCGGTGGCGAAATTGAATGGTAAAGCATCCTCTTATAACTACTCATGCAAGGGTCCCGAATATCAACGCCTTTTCCTTTTCGAGTTAAATAGTGCTTCTGGAAACGGATCACAGTTCAGAAGCATTTAAGGAGAACATAAACATTTTACTTTTACTCACAGGTTCTTTCCCACCGAAGCCATTGAAAACCACGGCTCACGGTTTACCGAAAATCTCTCGAAATCTTTCCTCCAACGGCCCAACCTTCGGCAAAAAGTACAAAAAAGGTTTCCTTTTTTCAAACATTGGTATTAAACAAGGTAAAATGGGCACAGAAACGTCAAAGATTGCTTTGAATGCTCACGTTCACCTGAGGACGGCAAATCAACAGATATCACGTCTTGAACGCCATGTGGACGACATCAGTGACATGCGCAGAAGTTGCCGGCTTCGTGAGAACACTTCCGGTCGTCGTCCACTGGGCTCGTCGTCTAGGTTGCTTAAGGTCCCTATTGTCTTGCCACACTTGCCCGGTTCGTTCACCAAGCTTGTGCGAGCAAGGGAAACTTTTATTTTCTCCATTCCTAGCCAGAAACGAAGGAACTACCGATGAGTCGAAAAACCGTTTGGGATGCTATCAGCAGGAGCAATTCAATTTGCCCCGAATAGAGAATATTCTGTTTTCGACTCATCACAATGTATCGTAAATAATGGGAAGTTAACGATGCGGCGGCGACGAGGAAGTCAAATAGGCAATAGTTTGACAACAACTTTGCACGTGCATCACACTTTTTTGTACATTTCTTTGCCGTCAACTGCGCGACTACCCGTGAAAATGCATAATTTCATGTTTTGTGAAGGACGTAAACACGCAATGACGAAATTCATTCCCTTCATGAACTTGAATATGGTTGATAGAAATTCAGCTCCAGAAGAGTTCGCTTGCATTTGAAAAAGTAAGCGAGTTAGAATAATCACGATAGAAACTGAAAAAAAGTGAATTCCCTTTTCCATGCGACGTTTTCGTGGTTGTCAGCCGTCGTGGTGTATTTCAAAAATTCCCTAATATTTACGCAAGATGTGACCGATGCAAGTGTGAATACCTCTTGTAACCTAAAGCTTGTGTTTTTGAAAAAGCGTCTTTGGTTTCGGGCAGACAGTGTTTTAAAATCAGACGGGGATTTTATATCAAACCGGAAGTTTCCTGACTGTTTGGTGTAAGAGCAAGACAAGCCATGATCGAAACAATAGTCGTCGTGTACGAACTCACAAAAAGAACTCAGGAGAAACTGTTCGCCGATTGGGCACAATAATACAAAGCATTTTTTGTGCCCAATAAGGAGCCGGCATCCGCTTGAATTTTTGGAAATAGTTCGGTGAGAGTCAGTACCCGGCTCTTTCGCCCGTACTTAAAACTTTCGTCCCGCCTTTTCTCCCGACCCGACTGACTGCCCCTGGGTCTCAAGGATGTACTAAGAGTCACTAGTGACAGGTTTTTTATTTGGGTAGTAATGTTTAACTTGACGATCTTTTGGGTCCGTGAAAACAGTATTTTCCTTTTCCGAACACAGAAATCTTGTTAATATTAGAAGATGAATTATTCGTTGAGTTGTCTACAACCAGCTCTTTGACCGACGCTTCCTGTTTGTCGGGTACTGCCCTGGTGCCTCTTGTACATAGTAATATCAGTTAATTTGCCACCGGGTCAACAGCGGGACAGAAAAATGTCAGAAAATAGCAGTTTCTGTTTGCAAAACTTTGTTGCTTTCGTTAACATTAATATAATATCACTTAACTGTAAACTTTTCATTTATCAGTTAACTCAAAATAGTGACTATTTTTTTTTAACCAATTATCAGTTAACTACTGTTTTTTGGCCAAATATCAGTTAACTGTTAACCCCATTCGCACCCTCTTATAACGGCATATTTAAACTTACGTGAGGACGCAATATGCAACAGCGGTGAGTGCTTCTCCGACAAGTGACAGAGTACACCCAACGTAAGTAATGACTTTCAATGCCACCTTATGATCTGCTGAAACCTGTTGGAAAGATAGTTTAAAAACTGTTTGCAAATACGCTGAATCAATAAAGACAAATATTGGAAAGAGTCAGGGCCCCTTATTATTTTGCAAAGAAGTACTCCCAATGGTGAAAACAGGCATGGCCTCCTTATTACTCGAGTCGCTAAAACTATAAATGACAATGTGAAAAAGGGTTCATGGCGCCACGATTGTAGATGCTCCATTATTTATTTTAATATTCATGGTACAGTAAAAACCCGCGAGTAAGAACCTGTATTTTCCCACTTTAGCCCAAACAGGTTCTTACATAAATGGTAATTAGCACAAATTTAGACTATTTGAGGTTCTTAAATAAGTTCTTATTTTCTGAAGAAAAAATACATTGAATATTTAGAGGCATTCAGTTTATTCTTTATATCAAATCTGCTTATCAAATGAAAATTTATGTAAAAATAAATTTAAGAAGAAAAACTGAAGCAGTGACAACATGAATTTTATATGTAATTTTACATGTAATGCATTGTCTCAGCTCCAACAGAACTCTTATACAATAATATCGTTTAAATAAAAGTTTGTAGGTCAACTATAGATTTAAACTTTTGAAATTTATGGAAGATATCTATATTTTCACATCTACCTCTCTGGAAGTCTGCGATAAGTCAGAGAGAGTATAGCTATAAATCGCAGGTACTACATCTGATCCAGCGCTGGAGCAATATATCCTGTGGTATATCAAACATTGAGAGAATTTTTCGCATAACCTGTTTCACATTTTAGGCTAAACAGGTGCTTTTGTAGAGGTGGCCTAACTGTAACAAATTTTAGCCTAAACGGTTCTTAAAATCTCGTTTCTTACTCGCGGGTTGTTATCATGATTGGGACATGCGGAAAACAAGCCAAAAAGCTGCTCCAACTAACCTCATTGTCTGCTCCAACGTGCATAAGAACAGCAAAGTTTGTGAGGTGGTTACAAGTGCATGTGATTTCCGTTTTGGTTCTATTGACCACTGAACATCCTTTGCTTGACCAAGAACCGTTGAAATTTGATCTGCAATAGTATAGTTCCTGAGTAAAGGGCAAGGCCATTCAATTGGGGCAGCAGTTTATCAACCCTAACGGCATTAAAGTCGGTAGCGAGATATTTTCGGCATAGAATTGTCTAATTATTGTCTATAATAACCCCTGATGTTGTTAAGTCCTTTTAGGTGCTTATTGAAAAATTCTGTCACACTTACTTGGCAGTAAAATCCCAGAAGACACAATGTGCCTCTAATCCCTTAAAAAAGACATTTAAAGTTTCAGGTAAGATAAAACTAACAAAAATTAAAGAAAGGTGAATGACTCGTCGGCGTCGTAAATATTTTTATACCTGGTACTAAGTAAAAGCGACAAACGAAACACAAAAGAAAGAAAGTGCATGATCTTACAACGCCTTATGAAGGGGTTACACCGTGGCTAGACCGCGAGCGGTCGACAGGTTCTTATCTCATTGCCACGTGCGGCGAGCGAAAAATTGAAATTATGCAAATTAATGGTAAAAAGGACTCCCTCGTAACTCGCGGCTTCGCAGCTCGCCCTTAACGCATGCTTTCGACCTACTCTGACTCAGAAGAAAAATAAGAGCCAGCTCGCAGTCTACATCGTGGTGAGTTCCGCAAGTTTTAAGCCACTAACTGAGTTTTCTTTGATCTCAAAGTGTTTCAGATTAAGAAGAAAAAACAAGAATATCCCAAAACAGTACAAGCAGTTATCAATCAATCCCTTCTCAGCTAGAGAAGTTAGCATGCTCATTTTTTGTAAGTAGATTTTAATCACAGTTATAAATTAAATTACTAGCTAAAGAACATACCTCATCGTAACGTAATATAACTGACAGGTTTTTCTGAAGGATGATCTGGGGCCTGGGATCTAATGTGCTGCCTATTATATTACTTGGCGTGAAGTTCATGATAGTTTCACTGTTAGAAAAAATTGAAAAGAGAATTTATGATTACAGTGTTGTGGAAATCTCTCTGCAAAATTTCAGTGTAAAGACTTTTAAAAGCAGCGTCTGAAAAAAATAGTCACATATATCTCCCTTACAATTTTCTTCTTTAACAAATTATCTACCCACCGTGGAAAGTACATTATGGTTGATTGGAATGGAACACGACTTTTTGGTTCGTTCTAGCGAAAAATTTCCCGGAGCAGCAGAACATCTGAAAAAGTAGTCCTGTGTTTTCGGACGGAATATTTCAAACAGAAATTCGTGTTCCATTTCTTCAAAGCCATCTTTGATACCAGTTTCGAGCCTCCGCGGTCGTTTTCCCGTTTTCCGATGAATAGAATGGTAAACGCGATTCCGGGGCGAAATTTACCAGTCCTGAATTTTGCGTACCATTTGCCTAAACCGTGGAGCGACCGGTTTGCTTATAGAAAATGGTAAACAACCTATAACACAACTGTTTATTAGACTGTCGTTACCTGAGTGATTGCTTTGTACGGAGTTGGAGCAAAATTTTTTATTTATTCCTCTTTGAGTCTCTCAACCCTTAACGAATTTGTCCTTTTTAGAGTTAAACTAGAAATACGTTTATCACAACACCTCGCGAAGCTGAAAGGGCCAGCAGTATGCATGAATAAAGAAAACATGCCAATGGGTAAAAGATATAGTTGAAAAGGCAAAAACGAAACGGCCAAAACGGGAAAAGATAAAAGAAAAAAAATGCTTTGGAGCTGAACAGTTGAACCCTGCCCACCTGCATGCAAAGTCGTCTCTTAGACTACTACGCCACATCGTCATATTTCAGTTGGGCATTTCAAACTATTGTCAGTATTTACAGCATTTTCCCGTGAAATTCTGCTGGTAGACGCTGTTTGTAGTAGTGGAGTTTTATTAATCAATAATTCGAAGGTATATTTAAGGAAAATAAGCATGTTTCAACGTTAAAAGCGGTAATTTAACTCATTTCATCTCATTTGGAGAATAATGGGCGACAAAGCCAATAGGTGTCTCGTAAACCGTCGCGAAGTCCCTTGCTGAAGGTCGTTGTACAGTTTGCAGTTCCCTGCCATGTGCATGAGGAGAATCGAAAAATCAAAGTTAATAATTTTTCACAAAGGATGAATAGACACGTTAGCCTTTCACGAAGAAAACACGATAGTGCACCCAGTGGAAATCGTGTTGCTTGGAAACCTGAAAATGTGCCTTGACGTCACAATCGCCGAAGTCACTGCGACTACTAACCCGAAACCCGATATACAGCTATCCCGAGAAAGGTTGTCAGGAAACAATGTGTACGAGATTATCCCGAAATGTATTATGGGATATGATCAGAAATTGTTCCTGGCACTGTTGATGTGGAGCCTACTTTTGTTGCTTTCCTTTAGCACTCGCGACCATACTTCCATGGCCTCTCGTGCCATTCTTTCAAATACCCCAAACCACCCACAATACCTTTTGGGATTGTCGCGTGCACTTTTTCCGACAACCTTTCTCGGAATAGCTGTATATAGAAAGCCGACTCGTGTTTCTGTCTTGCTGTGCTATACACGCACGTTCCACGCGCTATGCAAATTTCGACATAATTATAAACCTTTGCTACGCAAGGCTAAAAATTAATATATTCTATATGTAAGAGATGAAAAGGTCGATATGCCTAACCCGTTTAATCCAACTCCTTCTTCACCGGGTATCCACTTCTTGACCTCACCATGGTAAAGCGTGCATACGGTGACAGTGTCTGACATAAAATCAAAGTGATTACACAAGGTAAAAAAGTGAAATGTTTAGCCGATACCGAATTTAACATTAAGGTGTTTGCCCCTTTTATTTCTCCTTTCTTGAGTTAGCATAACATAGTCTATTTGAATTCTTAACTTAATCTTAACTTATTCCAAACAATCTTGCCTGTGCCAAATTGCTCTGAAGTGGTGGTGCATAGTGCAATGTTTGAAAAACTGGTAGGACTTATAAAATAAATTATTGGTCGCTACAGTGCAAGTACTCATAATTATCTCATAATTAAACAGCTAGTGACACTGCTTTTACCTTGGGCTTGGAAGTTTTCCGAAGGAATGACAATGCTCTCTGTTCCATCGGTCTTAGAGCAAGTAATCGTTTCCGTATTGTTTTCCAAAACCCTCTGAATCTTCATTACTACAAAAGCAATAACCCATTAACTATGTGACTGTAAAGCCTTACCAATGAAATATGTCAGTTATTACAATTATATTGGTAAGATGTCATACAATTTTTAATTAGTGACTTTTCCTTGTAAACTAGTTATTGCAAGAAATTTTTATAGCGGAGCCCCATACATATAGAAATTGGGTACCCATCTATGCAAGAAAAGTTGGTTAAGGGCCGACCATTTGACTTTGACGCGGGGGTTTTGGATAATAATTTTTTCCCCAAACCGCTGGTGATATAATTTTTTCCTGACATACAATTGCAACTTGACGATATAAGATATTTTTCCAGCATTATAAGCCATGAAAGATATTTCTCTTCATTGTAGAAATTTTTCCCGCCGGTTATTTCCTTGCGATATATTATTCCTCGAAATCAGTCTGCGGATATTTTTTCCTGAAGTCACCCATACCCTCCCCCTCAAACGTCAAATGGTCGGCCCATTAACGTACGCCCGCCGGTACAACCCTTTCCCTTTCAGGTTCCCCATTTCTTTTTGACTCAAATAATGAGAGGTTTTAGTTTTTGTATACTAAGCCCAACTTGTAATGGCTGGTTTTGGAAAATGTCAGGTGGAAAAGTCTGTCTGTCCTACGTCTGTTCGTATAGAAAAAAATCAATACCTGGGATAGTTTACTTAAAAAAAAAAAAGATCTAATTTCTATTTAAATAGCATAGTTAATTTTAGGTGTGATCACTCAGCCTTCTCCCTCCCCCCCCCCAACCCAGCTCCTGGTATAGGCCGCTCCCTGCAAATAGCTAACCGGTTGGCTTTTATTAATTTCCGGCCATACTAACCACTTGATTACACTGTAGAGAACAAGTAAAGGCCAAATATTTGTGACCTTGAATATTAAGCTGGATATAATTTATAAATTTTCAACTGAAAAAAAAAAAAAAAGAATCGAGAGCACAAAACTCACCAAACAATTCCTGCACAATAACTGCGCTTTCAATCGCTCTGAGTTGAATCTTGCCGTATTTAATTGCAAATGATTCGAGTTCGTGAGTGGCTACCAGTATATTTATGTCATTTCCTCCTGGAGGTAGTTTTTTTAAATCTTCTAAAAAAATCCGGGTTGCACTGGTTGCTTCCTGTGAAAAAGAAAAAAAAAAGGAAAAATGGTTTAGAGAGGATATACTGCTGAAAGACCATCTATTCTTTATCATGAATGTATTAAGTTTATATTGAGCCTTGTCAAATATCTGTCAATATCTGGCTGTCTTTGACCCGCTTGATGTTATCAGCTAAAAGGACCAAGCAAATTAATCAATTTTTCTCCGTTCCGATATGAAATCAGAAAGAAATCAGCTTGAAAAAACCGACTAAAATGTTTTCATGCTTGAGTGCTCCATTTCAAAAATAAACATGATCAATAAATACATGCGAAATTAGTAAATTGGTGATCAAGGCCGTATTCAACTTAGGCATCAAGTTAGTTATTTGCAGTAGAGATGACGTTCACCTGTAAGGAACCATTGTTGCTAACATTAAGACCCCTAATCGATGAAGAGTACCTAGATACCTGCAAAGGAATGTGTAAAGTTTAGTGAAACCCAAGTTTTCCTCATAGTATTTCACTACATCAGCGCTTACTATTAATTTTGATTCGGGCGGACCCAGCCAACTTTCGCCTTTATTTTAGGACACCTCGCTATCACGGAATGGGCAGCGGGTGAAAAATATCGAATAAATAGTAATGGAGTAAAATTGTCACAGCGTTAGCGGACCGCGTTCACTTCGGATTCAAACATCTCGGAGCTACCTGAATGAATCCCCAGTGATGTTAACGTGCGAATTGGTTTGTGGGCCTAGAAAGAAGATCCCCTCATTAAAGAGGCAATCTTGTTATCACCCGGCTTATATCTTTTATCGACTTGCGAACTCTTCTTTGGCAAAACTGATCTACAAAGCGATCGTTTTTTTCAATTGACACTTTTAAGAGAAAATTGAAGACTCACCTTTTTAAAAAAGCATTTTGTGCCACTTAGATTATAAGATTGTATTCTTAGTTTATTAGATTATAAATAATTTTTAGCTTATAATTTTTAGTTTTTGCTAGCAGATTTTATCTTTTTATCTTTTGGTCATTAGTTTCTCTATTCCATATCTATATTATTATCTTATTTATTATTAGTAGTACTATTATAATTATAATTATTATTATTATTATTATTATTATATATATATATATATATATATATATATATTTTTTTTTTTTTTTCCCTATGGCGCATTTGTATATATTTATATAGATATTTGCGCCTTACAAGTTTTGAAATTATTATTATTATTATTATTGTTCTTGATCGACCTTGATTTATAACTTTCTTGTCTTAACTGGCACCGAGCAGCCTCTTTAAACATTCAGACATAATTAATTATATTTTTTTCACCATCTTTTATTCCTTCCTTTTCTACTGTTCTATGGTTCTCAAAATGCGCATCAACAGAAATTATCGCACTTGTTTTCTGAGGAATTGTTCGCGTACTGCGCTATTACGGGCCTTTCAAGAAGTCCTGGAGGAAACTAACTTTGTTCTCAATCTGCTGCCTCAATAACGGTAGAGGCCATCACCAGTATCACAGAAGACAAGCATCCTGATCTATCTACTTTTCATAAACATTTGCACATTTTCTTGTGATCGAGCTATTAGTTCATGTTTCTCTTGCAGGTTGCGCGAGTTTGAGGTGAAATAATTTGTTGTGTTTTTATCATGTTTGTGTTTTCAATAGAAATCTCTAGTTATGAACAATCCACCATAACTCACCAACATATTCCAAGCAGATCTTTGTGTTTTTTCTGATGGTGAGTTTTTTTTGGCTGATTGTGGTGCTGGTGATTTTGTTGATGGTATAAATGATGGTATTAATGCTGCCACAGCCGATGAATTTGTTATCAAAGATAGTATGGGTGACGTTGAAGATGGTGATGTTTTTTCTGTTTCTGCTATCGATGATTGCACAGGTGACGGTGATAATGCAGTTGTCGATGTTTCTGTCATTGTTGGTATGGGCGATGGTACTGTTGTTGATGTTTGAGCCATCAGCGTTGATACGAGTGTCATAGATGATGATGTTGTTGGTGGTTTTGTTATCAATGATGATATCTGCAACGGTGATGGTGTAGGTGATGACTTTTCTGTTAACGATGTTGATATTAGTGTTGTTGTTGGTGATGATGTTGCAGATTTTGTTGTTATCAATGAGGATATGAGTGAAGATGGTGATGTAGGTGACGACTTCGCTATTATCGGTGTGTATGACTGAGATAAGAGTGTTGTTGTTGTTGTTGTTTCTTTCATCCAAGCATCTGCGTGAATATGAGTAAAAAAACTGTTACCTACAAAATAAAGCTGCATGGTACAAGTCGCTAATCCCACCATTCACAGTCCAATGGAGCAAAAGCAAAACTAACATAAAATAAAGCCATTGTAGAGAATAGTGTGCTTGCTCGCATAAGACTCGCCAACAAATACGAGTTTTCCTCCAACAGCCCCTCTTCCACTGACGCCAAAAGAAATGTGCAGCCACCATCACCACGTTGAAGGCGAGTAAGATATTAATTTTAACATCATACATAATGAAGTTATTAGTTGAAAGAAAATGGTTTATAGTTGCTATCATGTACTTGTAACTGGCTGATAAGCACAAAAAAACTAATTAATATCCCTATGACTGCTCACTTAACGGACGTCCTATCTGCTAAAACCCCTGCGTTGTTTGTTTCTTTGTTTTTTAATTTTAAAATATCAGTGCAAGAATATAATTTGTTATAGACAACATACGGCAATCACGTTTACAACAGCACACTCTATTGTCTTTATTTTTGTGGCATTCACTGTTGAGCATCTTGCAATTGATTTTCCTATTGCCATCATCACATTCTTCCCGACATTTACAGTCAGATTTAGAGTCCGAGCCACACCGCCCGTTTTTATCGGCACCAGTACCTGAAAAATATTGCAGTAATAATAGCAATAAGTTTGTATAATTTAACAAAATATTACCTACCCCCTTTCCTCAATAATTTGAGGCACTGCTTCACCGGACTTTGCCTGGGTGCCAGAAGTTTTAGTTGCTTTGTATAAAAAGGCTGGGGTTTCCTCCCTTGAATTTTGGTTTAAGTTTGTGAGAACTGAGCAACCATTCTCACTAGGAAAGACACGCAGAAAAGCCTAATTTAGCATCAATGCATCAATGCACTTCCTAAAATTCTCGGCGTGGCCCAGTGGAATACGTGGCATACCCACAGGCTTTGTCCTTCGGTTTTAAGAGCAGTCTGCTTGATTATTAAGCCAGTTGTAGTGACGTTTAGGTCTCGCCCACCTCTATGGCAGTTCTCGCCCCACCCACCTCCCGGCAGCGATGGGGCATACCTCGTATTCTCTCCTGGTTCACCTACTCGCCAAGCCTTGGGCCGATTCTCAGGAAGTAGATGCTGCGCATGCTTTTCATTCCTTTCAACCTCTCTCTGGAAACGACGTCTCTGCGCTCATCCGTAAGTCTGCTAAGAAGTCCTGCCCGTTCTCTGGTTGTTGGCTGCCTTAGGTTCGACACAGGTGCGCCGTCTCAGTCAGATGTCCCGCCAGTGTCGCTCCAAAGTTAAACTTATTCAGTTAGGTTCGTCACATGAGTAGAGCGGCGTCTGAACCGGGCCTTATCCCGCACTAATAAGCGCATGTTGCTCACTTCGTTATAGCATTCAACAGGTAATATTTCAAAAAGTAATCGTTATGTTTCACAAAGTTTAATTTTTTCCATTTGATTATGTATTACTTTGGACAAAGTTTCATATAACACAAAATACTTTATAGAGGGCGAAATCAGTACCACTGAAAGGCTAAAACTAAGAACACTTGACTAAATGAAAACACAGTAGTGGCAATTTTATATGGCTATAGATTTTGTAATAGTTATTACAGTAATAAAAAAATTGTCAGTTTTCCAGAGTTTTTTGAAGGTCACGGGAATGTCAAAATATTGCGTGACCAATATTGTCGACCGCCGTTAAAAAGGCGCAGGAAACCCGACCATCCAATCTCAATGATGCGGTGGGCGCCTCTTAATTTTTCAACAAAGTAAACCATTTCAAAACGATTTTATGCTTGACTTGCTTACTGGATATAGATTGAGATTTTTCGGACGTCACCTTGCAAACTGAAAATAAACTATGACATCATCCATTTGGGATATGAAAAATAGCTATGAAATTATGAGCTAGTTTTGGGACAAGATTGGGCGTACAAGTTCGTGACTTTTCGGCTTGTTTCGGCTATTTCACGAAATGAGATTGGAGTTACTTCAAGATATCTCGAGATCGCCTCAAAGTTTAGTCTTTAATTTACTCGAGGAATAAATGGAGGATATTACATGGTCGCGCAAAGACACGAAATTTCTCTTCGAGTGTTGAAAACATTTCACGAGTGAGCGCTCCTTACGAACTGTTTTATGATGAATTTAAAGTTGCAAAATGCTACACAAAGATGTTTTGTCTTTGCTGAGTGTTACGTAGTTCGTTATAAACCCGCGAAACGATGATGATGAAATTATGAATAATGAATTGAAAATCATGTGTTGGCTTGGTATGTTGTGAAACGTCCTTATGTCCTAGAAAAGGTAAAAAAGTTGAAAAGAGCCAAAATTTTGCATCTTCTCTTTCTGTCAGGGCACCGTAAAGTTTATGCAACGTCAGTCGTTTTATACTATCTATTAAAATGACCCATACCATGTATAAATTAGCCCTAAAATAGTACTGAGCAGGTTTGTTTTCGAAGACAAATGTCTAGAGAGGTTTCTGAGTGATTCTTGGCTCCTGCTTGGGCTTTATGTTCGCCTAGGCTTATTAAAGCAACAATGTTTCTTCTTGCATCTACCATTAACCAGTTACGTACCAACTCGTCGTTTCTTTTTATATACTGTGTCGGCTGGTGCTGAAGGCTGCTTGCAAACGGGCGCAACAACTCCCAACATTGTTGCGCCAACAATGTTGGGAGTTATTGCGTGCGTGTTGGCAGTGGTGTGCAAACGGATGCAACAACGCCCAATAAGTTTGGGACCTGCAGTGCATCGTGGGAAGAATACAACCCATAACTCTTTGTAATCCAAACGTAATGAGCTTGAGTGGCCCCAACAATGTTGGAAGAGCTGGGCAAACGGATCCAACATTGTTGCGCTACGCTTCAGCGATCACCAAACAAAAGAAATGTTGGGAGTTGTTGGCTAAAAAGTTTGACCGGTTTCAAACTTTGCGCAACAACACGCAACGGCATGCTACAGGATGTGCAAACTGACGCAACATAATAATAATAATAAATAAAAGGAAGTGAAGAATGATCATCGCAGTAAATTTTCCAATTTAAGCAATTGGAAAGGAAAAGCCTGAAAAAAATCATGGCTTCAACGGGATTCGAACTCGTGACCTCCGCGTTGCCGGTGCGTTGCTCTACCAACTGAGCTATGAAGCCACACATTGGGAGCGTGGTCAATACGCTCCCAATGTGTGGCTTCATAGCTCAGTTGGTAGAGCAACGCACCGGCAACGCGGAGGTCACGGGTTCGAATCCCGTTGAAGCCCTGATTTTTTTCAGGCTTTTCCTTTCCAATTGCTTAAATTGGAAAATTTACTGCAATGATCATTCTTCACTTTCATCTACGACCGCAGTTCAAATGAATTATTTCATTACTTCACATCAATAATAAATAATATACAATATTTATAGAGCGCTAATTACCAATGGCCCAAAAGCGCTTTACATAATAAAAATAACAACAAAAACCTAAACCTACAAAACTACAAAACTACATTGTCATCCTATAAAAATTCCCAATGGTCCAAAGGCGCTTTACATAATACAAATAACAACAAAATCCTAAACCTACAAAACTATAAAACTACATTAATGTCGTCCTATAAAAACATCATCATTTTATACGACAACGTCGTAACCAATTTTAAAAAGCCAAGTCTTGAGCTTAGATTTAAAAGAAGAAAGGGAATTACAAGATCTAAAGTCGAATGGAAGTGCATTCCAAACAGAAGGTGCAGCAATAGTAAAAGACCGGCCACCATAAGTTTTAACATTAAATTTAGACGTAGAAAGTAAAAATTGATTGGAGGATCTGAGAAGTCTACCAGGTGTATAAGGCTTGATGAGATCAGTGATATAGCTAGGTGCAGCACCACGAAGCGCCTTAAATGTAATTACTGCAATTTTGAAAGTTATCTTTTGTTTTCAATTGGTAGCCAATGAAGTTGAATAAGCAACGGCGTAACATGCTCATATCTACTAGTAAGGTGAATAAGCCTAGCAGCACTATTTAGGACACTCTGTAAACGTTTCAAGATACATTTAGGCTGACCGTAGAGCAATGAGTTACAATAGTCGATCCTTGCAGTAACAAAGGCATGAATTAGAGTTTTACATGTATGGTAAGAAAGAAACTTGCGAATCTTAAAAATATTGCGTAAATGAAAAAAAAAACGAAGACTTGCAAACAGCAGTAACGAGCGGCAATATCGATAGAGAGTTATCAAAAATAACCCCAGTATTTTTAGCAGTAGTTGAACAGTCAACAGTGTCAGAGGCAATCACCAGGTTTTTTAACGCAGGACGTGTGCGATAGGAGAATGAAAAAGCTATAATTTCAGTCTTCCCACTGTTCAGCTTCAGCTTTTTCTGACCTGTAACATCCAACAATGTTGCCTCCGTTTGCACGGGGCCATTGAAAACGGAATACATTTTACTGAAAAAGACTGAAAGGTGGTATTAAACGGAATCAGCTTTCGAGCGCGGTCTTATTTCGTTCAGTAAGGCCGTGGGGAGACTGTTTAAAAAAGAAGCAAACTGACAAGAAAATGGAATAAATAATTTGTGATACTCACCGGTGATCCACAGGAATATCACAAATATAAACAGAAAGTTACGGACTGTCATCCTCTAACCTTTGCAACAGTTCTAGGGGAAGAGCAAATAATATCCAAGTTTACATTATGATAGAATTCTCATGTGTTAGAATTGAATTTCTTCTAGGTGATGCTTTAACTCACATACTTGTAGTAATACAACGAAAACGTACATAGATTTCCATGTATAAGGTGAGTCTCGCTATTCGCTCATGCTATGTTAACGTTAGCTTAAATTTGCTGGGCTGCAAATTTAAGGGTCTTATGGTTCGTGCTTTCTCTTTTTGGTCATGAAACCATTTTCATCATGTTTAACCCATACTTTTCCCAATAAAGATCGAAAATAAAATACGAGGCAAAGAATTTCTGGAAGTAAGAGAAAAGAAAGTACAAAAAAGGGAAAGCTACATTAACTACCACTTGCTATAAATTTCCATTTTGGTGTCTAAAATTTTAAAACTTGTAATTTAATGGGTAGTATCTCACCGAACTAAAAAATAACTAGTCAGAGTATAACTGCATGCTGTGCATCGAGACGTTGTTTCGTCAACAAACGCAACAAAAATTTTTACGATGATTTACCACTGCAAGCTATTGCAGTTTGCAAACTTATATGTTATCAGGGCTCAGAAGTTCGCATTCAGCTTTCGATGAGGTCGAAACATGTTCACTGCTGTATTTCCATTCACGTTGAAAAGTAGTTTAGTTATAGAAATGGAAAAACGAAAATGGGTCCATTTTTAGTGCCTGGCCTCCTAATTTTAATGTTCTCCCACATATAATGAAGACCTTTTGTAGCACGACATCTGTGAGGACTATCTGTTTATGGCAACATATGGGTATATTTTTAACTGTGTACCGGTAAGCACACGGTTTCAAAGGACCAATCAATATCAAAGAACGTAATATTAAATTTTCGATACAAATAAGTCTACACGGGGAAAAAATTACATTATTCTTGGAAACAAGTAAACATACTGACATACATTTAAGCTGGGGGACTGATCACCGCTTCTTGTTTGATATCGTGCCAAAGAAGTAATGGTCCATTTTGAAGCTTTAAAAGGCAGTTCTCGTTTTCTTTGATACTGCCACCAGAAGAGAACTATGAGACCGAGGGGTTATGTTTATGGTACAGGAATGACTTTCACCCCGCATGAGTTTCGTTCCAGAAAGAAGCTCGTAGAAGACCTCACAGTACAAAATAACCGGTTCAGCCTAAGGCGTTCTAGTTTGCGTAAATCGATTTCTCGTCAGGTCAGATACGCAGGCGCCATTTACCTAATTTTAATTACTACCAGCAAGTGAAGTTTACCGACCATATAAGTCTTGACAACCTGTTAGTTTACTTTTTTAATAAAGTTAATTAGGCAGTTAGCGACAAGAAAGGGTAACTTATGGGTTTTCGGTTTAACTTAAGATTGAAGTAGTGCTAAAAAAATTAGAATACCTCTTCAGTTTGCTTAATTCCGTTTAATGTGAAATTCTTACTGACGCAATCACACAAACGTTATACATGTATGGGAAGATGATTAAAAGTGAAATTTTAGATTTGGGTTGTGAGGTTCTTAGGTCTAGGAGGTTGAATTGATTAACATATATTAAAGTGTGTCTTTGAAGCCATTCGAAATCATATATACCGTTTTCGGTTTCCATGGATGTTAAAGAGGGTTTTGTAAATTATTTTTTAGTTTTATTGTTATTGGACGAATTTTTCGAACTCCCCAGGCCAAGAATATCTCATATTTTAGAACTTAAAAGTTTCTTCTTGTTTTCATAATATAGTAACTTTGACGAGCAAAGTAGTTTTTGCGCTATCGCAAAACAAATTACGATATCCTTTGTTAGTGTCTTTTTTAAATATTATTATGTCGCGTGCGGTTTGTCACTGTTAGAAAAATTCCCCAGCCTCAGTGTAACAACTCACTTAGACGGGTTACGATTGATAACTGATAACAAAATTTGGTGTTGGTCAAAAGATTTAAAAGGTAATACGAGTCAAATATTAAAGCAAAGCAGTTTTCTATAATTTCCAGTTTACTGGCAGCTGTTACTTAATGTATTTTCCCTCTAGATATACCCTTACAAATCAGTGGTCAGAGATATCTTTTTCAAGAAAAATTAAAGTTAAAGTATTTTGGCCATTTGAAAGAAGTGAAGGCTTAGGAGAGACCATCTTGGAGAGAAAGGTAGATGGGAGAAGAGAAAGAGAGAGACCGAGAAGGCAGTGGGAAGGGGACATTTTGATATGGTAACAGAAGTTGTAAGATTGGCAATTGACAGAAACTGATTCCGCTCTGCGGTCAAGGTGCAACGTTCTATGACCTGAGATAAGCAGTTAGTTATATGTACCCTGAACCCGATCTTCTTTTATGCGTTTTTGAAAACTTCTCAACAGCTGAAATGTGGTAAAAAGTTGCTTTTCGATAAATGTGTGTGAGGTACAACTCAGTTTTTTTTTTCTTTTTATGATCCGAGTTAAATTATTTATGACCGAGTTGATCCGAGTCCAATTTTATTTTATTTTAATTTTTTTATTCGATCCGAGTCGACCCGAGCTGATCCGACCCGGACTGGCGGTCGCGACTTTTGTACCTGCCTAGCTAAAATGTTCGTTTGCCCAGTGTCGAAAATATCACTCTTCATGATGAAATGGTGCCGCCGAGCTTCTGACATCTCGGTAGATTTATATAATATATATAAAGGAATCATCGCTTACGTACACAGAAACGCTTATGTGATGTAGCTGCAGGTGGTAGTTCCTATTCGTCAACTAAACAATAATCTATTTTAGATTTTTGGCTTTTCTTTTTATTTATATGGAAGGAAAGCAAGCAAGACTGAGAAAGGAAATTAATGCTTTGTTTATGTCCTCCAGGTGACGCTATAAAGTTGAAATTGAGCAATTTAAATAAGAAAAAAATGACACCTCTATCAAATCATCTTTTTATTGAAAAAAATCGCTGGCGCATTAATTTTATTAGTTGTGTGATCTTGTGCATCTACTCTTTCTGGCTCCAGAAACGAAGAAAATGTATTTTTAATCAGACTTTTACTCATCTGTGCTTTTTAAGCGTCGAACAAACTAGATCAAACTATAAACAAACCTGCACAGCAGGAGCTTTACGAGCCTTGCCAGGCAAACGTAGCATTTTGCGCGAAGCGCTAGACGAGATTTCGCCAATTTTTTTTCTTCTCCCTTGCCTCGCGTCTCGCGCTTTGAGCAAAATGCCGCGTTCGCCTCGCTTGGCTCATAAAGCGCCTACTGACTGCTGCCAAAATGTTGAGACTGAGACACTTAGAAGAAAATGTGCCCTCATTTCTTTAAAACGCCTCCGCTATAGTCGCTACAATAACAACAACGAGCTTTATTAATTGCACGACAATACAACGAAGTACATACAGTATTGCAAAAGCTATTTTGGGGCCTATTGATATGAGCCCGGTTGACCAGGCTGGCCCGGCTTCCGAGACTCTCGCCTTACCTCTGAATTCTTTGGAAAATTTTCGAACAATTCGTATGAGAGGGAGGGCTTGCTCAGGTCCCGAGATCTCGGTTTTTCCAGCCGGGATTTTGGTAAGCGGGCTGAAAAATTTTGCCGTATGACCACTTCAGCCCGGTTATTTTTTTCGGAACAGCCATTCTACGGAAATTATTACCGCAAAGCCATGTAGACAATTTCTTTGCACACTCCATGAAACTACCGTCCTTAATAGAAGTCTTGCTCAACCATTGACCTTGCCGGGGGATTTAACAAACGAAAGAAGGCAAAAACTAAAATTAATTAACTAGAAGCTATACTTACTTTTTCAATTCATACGGCCTAACACCAGTGCACATTTGCAAGTCAATGTTATTGCGTTCTAGCACTTTCCTCGGCGTCAAGCGTTTCGGTAACTATTTTTAAGCAAAAGACGAGAAACTGCATTATACACTCCACAAATTTATGCTTAATGTGAAAGACTTCAAGAGAGCTGCATCATTATGACGCCTCAGTGACGCTTGGGGCTTAAAAAGCGATTATGAATTTAAGTAAAAAAAAAAGAATATCAAAGTTTTTCACCTTACTCAGATTGTTTAAAAAGCTGCATTTTTTTCCGCGAATGTATCAAGAACGAATTTAAAAATTAAGGAACAAATTATTGATTAAGTTTTCGGTGAAGCTTTGAATAATGGCTAAACTAATTTTTTTACAGGACAAAATCAACATATTCTACGAAATGTGTAATATCAAGAGAGGAAAATATTTAATATAAAATTCACTGCGTTCGGTGTGCCAATATAAAATATAATCGACAAAGAAAATTATCGCGTGTGTAAACAAGTATCTTAGCTCTTTCACTGTAAAAAAGTGATGAAGCAGATTATAATTCCAAACCGTCACGTAAACAATATTAAATTTTAGACTTTTGGCCATTCTTTCTATTTCAGTGTCACCACCAATTGCGTTTTCAGTCAGGTGTTCTTTCTGCACAGTCATACTCATCCTGCACTTTTACATTTTCATTTTTAAGGTATCAAACTGGAAGTCGCGTGATTAAGGAGCTTTTAGATTAGTGTTTTATCCAAGATATAAACAGGTGTTGTTCAAAAAAGAGAGAAAAGAAATATTGCCTTTCACATAAAAAGCTCGTTTCAATAAATTGCAATTCATGTTATATAACGAGAAATAAAAATGACATAAAAATGAAATAAAAATATAGAAGGAGTAAAGAAGAATGGAAAGAAAACAATGCTTTGTTCAGTTATGCCCTCCAGGTAACGCTGTAAAGTTGAATTTGAATTAGCCTGCGTAGCAAGCGTTTCCGTTTGGTTTCGGAGCAAAGAAAGACCGAGGAAAGGGATTCTCGGCTTTGGCCGCGCCAGAAATGGTCTTTGACTCTCGCAACAGCACGGAAACGCTTGCTCATAACACAGGTTGAATTTGAATATAATTCGAATAAGAAATGACCCCTTTTTCAAACCATCTTAAAATCGCTGGCGCCACCATTTCATTTGTTTCATGACTCTACTTTCTGAATTTAGTCTTTCTTGTTTCATTGACGAAGAAAACATATTTTCCACCAGAATGTCACGTATCTGTGTTTTGAAGCGTCGCAGAAAATATACAAACAGCTTCAAAACTACTAAGACACACTCAGAAGACACTCAGTTTTTCTTAAAGGGCGGGGGCCGCTGGATTCAAGTGCGTAGGGAAGCAGAGGGGTGGTGGTGGTGGTAGTGGTGGGGATGCTGGAGATTGGGGAGTGGTACGAGGGTTTTTACAAGCCCTTTCACGAGATGGTTGATCTAGCTGTCGATCATTAGAATGTTAGGATATTATCGCCGAAAAGCTGATTGCAGTGTGTTCCACTATTGTTGGTTTTCAGTGTCACGCCATTCAAAATAGATCAAAATAAAAATCAAAACCGTCCAGTAGATAAAATCCAGAATCTGGGAAATGAAAGGAGGTACATATACAAAGACCCTCGCCAAGATTCAGGTCAGATGAATATTTCGTATACGAGAAATCCGAAGAAATGTTTTACCCAAATTTATAGAGATTTGTATGGAGACGCCATGCTGGTGCTCACCTGGATGAGCTCCAACATGGCGGAAGGAAACCAACAGAAACATCTGTTACCGAGTTTTGCTACAAAAGCGTGAATTTATTCCTCGAGAAACTCATAAACATTAAAGTAATACTTTTTCTAATACATGAACTGTTTAAATAGCAAAATTTCCTCAAATAAGTCATATTTTTAACCTACATGGCAGCTCTCTTGGCCGTCATGTAAATGACGCGTCAAGCAAAAACTTAGAAATTCAAGCGTCCTCTATCACAAAACCAAGAACCCTTTTGAAGCGAAAATTTGTGTGAAAATTAGTTTTCAGCTGCTCTAATGCATCGTGAAAGTAAAATCTCCGTAGGATCGATAGTTTTTTAGTTTGAATCTTAGTGACGTCATGTGAAAACCAACAATTGGATAGAAGCAGTCTGAAATTCCTTTCGCTCCATCAGCATGCCGATTCCTTGTTCATCAGTTTAGATCAATAGACCTTTCCACGGTTTTTTCAATTTTTTTTGATATGGACAAGTTAGGGAAAATCTTTCTAGAAGAAATTCATTAGGCTAGTGAAGTTAATATCTATTTAAATGTTCTCAAAACATAGCTAAGAAAAGTCTTAATGATGCTGACAGTTTCGATGACTGTCAGCCATCTTTATCAAAACTTGAGAATCGTCAAAGGTGTCAGAAGCCTTAATAGGCTTCTGAAGGTGTTAATTATTGCGAAAAACGCGCAAAGTCACTCTGTGGACGCCACCTCCCCCCCTCTGTTAGGGGGTAGAGATTTGCCTAGTCCCTGTACGGCGTTTTCCCAGTCCCTCTCGGTCAATTCATTTCGGTGACGTATCCGAGGCGAACGGTCGGGAAACGCTCCGAACGGCCGTGATAAAAATTTCGTGTATTTTGAACTCCACGAAGGACAATTTTATAAAGAACAGCCTCCCTTTATCAACTTGAAGAAAACTAAGCATTCTTTTGAAGTTTCCTTTCCCATCTGTGTGTTTTAGCGGTGTATTTTTAACCTTGAAATGCGAAACTCTTGTCTTGTTTACCATCGCCATTGAGCTGTCTCACTTTTGTCTCACTTTCTAGGATTTTTGTCTAGGCCTCACATTTTCGATCGGACCACGTGACCCAAAACGCTTTGGCCGCGCGGAATAATGAGGCTTAGGGACTAGGCAAGGTAGAGATCACTTGTGTCCATATGGGAGAAAGCTGATAGGCCCCCTCGTCCCTGTTCATAGTAGGAGTGTTCGATCTAATACATATGCTTTCCTTGATTCATCTCTTAAACTTGTCGCTTTCCTGCTCAACTATTTCACTTGCTTCCCAATTCATGATATGATTTTTCTGACAGACGTGGTCTGTTATGGCTGATTTATAGTGCTCATTGGTAGAAGCTCTGTGGGTGGATCTTGTGAAATTTCTATCAGAGATCTTTTCTGCTTCCTTTTTGTGTTCTGTGATCCTGGTTCCCAGCTGTCTTCCCCTTTCATACGACGCTGAATGAATTTCTGGATGATTTTTCGAATGTTTTTAATATATAAATTAGGGAGAATGTTAAAATGTTGGAAAAGTTGGAAAATATTGGATTTGGGGGTTGTTAGAAGTTAAAACTGATGAAGTGAATAATCAGAAGAAAAATTAATACCAGAGACTCCAACAAGGAGTGCCTCTGACCCCATTAGCGGACGAACTGCTTTTTCCATCAGAGATCTTTTCTGCTTCCTTTTCGTGTTTTGTGATCCTGGTTCCCAGTTGTCTTCCTGTTTCACCGATGTTTCGCTAGCTCTAAAGAGCTGGAAATACGCACAATGTTACGTATAATACATCCTTTCATGAACCTCCTATTGCTGTGTCTAAACTCCTCAATCTTGCAATGCACTGGCCCTCAAAAGTGTGACCGGTCAGTATGATTGCCCGTAAAATTTGCTCGACGATAGAAAGGAATCTTTAAAATTCATTACACCACTGGACACGTGACTGGACATTTCATTCCAAAAAAGTATTTAAGAGGCTGTCTCATTAAAAACCGCCCACTCAATTTCGGGTGAAAAATAATTTTGCCTGAAACTCTGGCGAGTGAAAGGCTTTATCGACAATATAACTAAAATAGGTTTGCTTTGATTGACAATAATTTTATGGCCGCTTCGGGGGACGCCGAGTATTTTGTCCTCCACGGCCAGTTTGCACGTCTTAAAACTGAAACAATTTTTTGCGGCGCTGTAAAATGTTTGATTTCCACCATCTACTAATGAATTTAATACCTGTTTATAGGTAAACATCTCTAGTCTTTCCTGAATGTAATAGTTATCCGCTAAATTTAGCTGGAAAGACGAAATCAAGCAAAATATGACCCCAACTAATAGGCCATTTCCGAGTTCCCCGGGCCTCTGTATCAAAACGAGGTTAGGTGCTCAGCCTTTCTTGTGGAAATGAGTTTTATTTGTATGAGAATGAAAAATCATTTCCATATCAAAGGTTGAGCACCTAACCTCGTTTTGATACAGAGGTCCGGAGGAACTCGGAAATGGCCTATTGCCTTGGAGCGAAAGGCCAAAAATGACCTTCTTTTAAAAGCTTATTTCTGACGTTTGGGACATAGTTGAAAGCTCTAGACTAAATAAACGCAAGGATAGACCATCTGTTATTAATAATATACAAAACCCCATGGACGATTTCAGTATTTTAAAAGTCATGACCGTTTATATCAACGCGTAGGCGAGCTAATACGACATTTTCAGATTTAGCGTAACGCCTATCTCAAGCAGATGTAGTCAAAAGTACGGCTTACCTAATTCCTTACTGGCACTGACTCACAAATTGAGCCATATTCCAATCCCTGAGATGGCGGACACCATAAAATTCCAGTAAATGTGTTTTAGAAACTGCTGGTATGCGGCCATTTTTGAATATCATGCTAACAATCCGAAGCTCAAAACAGGTGAAACTGTGTCACGTTTCGAGCTAAATAGCTCGGTAAAACAACCATTCAGAGGTGAAAGTTTGCTCGAGAATCAGAAAATCAACTAGGCAGCTTTCATTTTGGATCAGAAAATTGAGATTTCAGAACTACAGCCTTGAATAAACCTTCTGGTCAAATGCAGGTTGCCACGTAAACCGGAAATGCGGAAATCCGGATCATCCGGAAATCGACAAATCTGAAATCAATCAGAAAAAAACTAGAGATGTTTACCTATAAACAAGTATAAAATTCATTGGTTGATGGTGGAAATCAAACAATTTACAGCGCCGTAAAAAATGCCATGGCCGTGGTGAGACAAAATACTCGGCGCCCCCCAGCGCGGCCAGAAAATTATTGTGAATCAAAGGAAACCTCACTCGCCAGAGTTTCAGGCAAAATTATTTTTCACGCGAAATTGAGTGGGCGCAGTTTTACTGACACAGCCTCTTAAGTCTAGTTTTCTATGACAATAGAAACCATAAAATCTCCAAATCCAAGAAATCGGAACAGTATGTCCGTGATGAAATCGAAATATTTATCCGTGTCTTCGATGAACACTTTGCTCACCATTTTGAAAGTCACTGACGCGAGACGTGACGTCATACTAGCAGGCGGACTGTACCACAGATTTTCTTGGAGACACCTCCCCCCACTCCCCCACCCATTCCACCTTAGCCTGTTTTATTTTGTTTTTATTTTGTTTTTTGTTTTTTTTTGTCATCTTCCGATAAAGCTATATCGCGGAGCGCTGTAAATTTGCGAGACTTCAATTTTGCGTATGGCCAAATAGCTTGACTTGATTATTGCGACTGTTAAAGGTTTTCCTTATTGGAAATAACAGTGATTCTCAGTCAATTGCTGGTTTTCAGTGTCACGCAATTCAAAATATATCAAAATAAATATCAAAACTGTTCAAAAGATAAAGTCCAGAATCTGGGAAATCAAAGGAGGTACATATACAAAGACCCTCGCCAAGATTCAGGTCAGAGGAATATTTCGTATACATGATATCCGAAGAAATGTTTTACCCAAACTTATAGAGATTTGTATGGAGACGCCATGCTGGTGCTCACCTGGATGAGCTCCAACATGGCGGACGGAAACCAACAGAAACATCGGTTAACGAGTTTTGCTACAAAAGCGTGAATTTATTCCTCGAGAAACTCATAAACATTAAAGTAATACTTTTTCTAATACATGAACTGTTTATATAGCAAAATTTCCTGAAATAAGTCATTTTTTTAACCTACATGACAGCTCTCTTGGCCCTCATGTAAATGCCGCGTCACGCAAAAGCTTAAAAATTCAAGCGTACTCTATCACAAAACTAAGAACCCTTTTGAAGCAAAAATTTGAATGAAAATTAGTTTTCAGCTGCTCTAATGCATCGTGAAAGTAAAATCTCGATAGGATCGATAGTTAGTTTGAATTTTTGCGGATACCAATTTAATCTCGCACTCGCATTCTGATCCAAAAATCAGAGACACAAAAAATTAATTATAGGTGATAATACGCACACGTAGTGACCTATATTCCCACTCGCAATTTCATACTTAACCCTACGGCGACCGCCAGCGAGTAGCGAAAAAAGAACCGGATTTTTCACCAATGCTATTTAACATGGAAATGGCTAAAATGAGTTTTGCAACAGTAAACTAGGCATTTTCTGACTAATCGGATGTAAATTAAGCAGGTTCTTTTAGCGAAATTGGCAGTGGATTTTTCACCAGAACTGATACTTCTTTTTTGTGTGTAACTCTGTCAGAATTGTTCAGAATTTCCAAAACTAATTATCGATGTAGCGACATGTATGCTGACGTTGCTGCGTCAGTACCAGCTAGGAAGGAAAATATGCATGTTCCATATGGAACGAAAACGACCCAAGAGGTCGTCAAAGAGTTAATTTAGTTAATTTATCCATGACGATCTCTGATGACTACGATAAACGGTCAATGCATATGAAGTCACTGCAAATTCTGCAGGTTCTAACGATGGTACTGGAGTTCTGCTTTTCTCGGGTAACGTGATATAAGCTAACGATTAATTGTCTTTATTGGGTATCTCTCTTCACTACAGCATGGACTGATATAAGCATAGCTTAAATAAAGGCCTTATGAATTTCCAAGTAAGACTAAACTAGGTATAAAGTCTAGTACTAGCCAGGGCGACCTGTCAACTCATGATCAATTGAATTTTTGCTCCTTGAGACTCTGATTCAATGGAGAAACATCGCGTTTTACAAGCAACAAAGTAATGTGATAATACAATGTTGGTATTCAACGAGGCTAAGTGCAAAACCTTTCCTGGTTTCATTTGCCGCATGAGAATGAAAAAATCATTTTCGTAGCAAAGGCTTCGCATTTAGTTTCTATTCAAAACAGAGACTCAGTGGAGCAACTCGCGCGGAAATGGCCGACTGACATTCACGTGTCATCAGAAGAAATTTTTCTTTGTAAGATTTTTTACGCTATTTCCTAGAATTAAACGTATAATGAAAACTTGCCAATACTCTATTTTCTGACAATGGCTACTAAAACAAATTCGCGTGCAGTCTACGTGACAATCACGTGTCAACAGGAGTCATGGTTCTTTCCTCGTGCTGGGCATTGTCAATCTTGCTTTTTACTTCAACCCATGATCTTAGAGAGGCACTGCTAGGTTCTTTTGTACAACTTGGCTCATTTGTCACTTTGCTTGACCACAATCCGAAGGTATTGCGGTTTTCTTGAGAGTTTTTCACGCTTTTTGCTTCATTTCTCTTCTGCATTTTTCTAGAGTATGCTGCACGTACGTCGCTGTTTCTCAAAACGTGGAGTGTGAAGATGAACAAACCCTAAAAATGTGTGTATCGACCAAAAAAGAAAAGTTAAGTTCCTTCATAAGGATAAGAGAAAAGAAGACATGAAGGCAAAATTTATAGTCAATGGTTAATCGCAGTAGATGGTATCAGGTACCGCCCACCATCTCTACTATTCTATGTTCATGTTAATTTTCTCGATCGCTATATTCCTCGATACTACTGTCAAAGTCGGAGTAAACTTCGAATGCTTGTGTGGCAAAATAAAAAATAAAAAAATAAATAAATAAATGGACGAATGAGCAAATAAAAACGGCTTTTTTAGCCACCGAGTTAAGTAGTTTGACAAAAGAATATTAGCTGCATGATTAAAGCACCCGAAAATTGAACTTGCTCGCTATCAGTTAGCCTGAGAAAACAGTTGACATTGTGCGAAACCACCACTGGTTTCCCCGCGTAATGACGTTGGAGAAACGAGCGGAGAAATTCCATACTAATTACGCGTCACTACCCAGATCTGGGTAGTGCTTCTGATTGGTTAAAATCTGCTTCATCCAATCAGAAGCACTTTCCATGACGATCTGGGTTGTGACACGTCATCAGTATGGCATTCTCCGCCCCACGTCATTGTTTGGGGAAACCAGTGATGGCGTCGCGCCAGAAATGTAGGCTGTTTCCTCAAAAAATTAACATGTTGGATTTTCTAGTACCTGCAATGAATTGAAGATGGTAAAGATGTACTGAAATACGAGTCCAGCATCTGTGACACTTAAGACACCAAACACCCAGGTCAATCCCAGAAGAGGAAACAAAACTACGCATGCTCTAACTCCTTGTCGAACTCTTTCCAGGTGGGATGTTTTGTTGGCTTGGATTCTTAGAATCTCATGAACCACTCGAGCAAGTAAAACTGAGTTTATCTGCGTGGAAACAATGCAATGAGAATAAGATACATTGTACCTTTTGATGGCAGAAATTAAACCTTGGGCCCTGTTGACTTCTTTCTCTTAGGTCTTTAAAATATAATTTTCAAGAAATATATATATATATATATATATATATTAAAAAAATGAAAACGTAAAATATAATCGATAAATAATCGATCAAGGCTCAGACTTATGAAACACCTCCAGCATATCACACCTTGTATGACGCCACAGCCTCCCCTCCACCGCATCGATCTATCCCAGATGTATCTATCCCAATATTCTGTAAGCAATCATTTTTTTAACTTGTCCTCTTGTCCTTACTTAATATTCACTTATGGAACATTTTCCCTTTCTTACCCTTACCGTGCAAACTAAGAGAACAGGCGCAACAAACGTCCAGATAAGGTTATTTTTGAAGGAAACCCAGCAACTGAAAGAAATATACCAATTCAAGGTGTTACTAAGAAAGGATTGTTTGCTAAAACTTGGGGGTTAAAATTTGAAATGTTGGAGAAAACGTACGAAGACTTATCTTTCAGTTGCCGTAAACCAATTGTTTAGGCCTGTAACATGAACGTGCCTACAATAATTTCTCCGAAAAAGGCAGATTGGGCAAATTTCATAAGCAACTTTGTAAAAAATAAATTTAGAAAAAAATGGTGAAAAAAAAAAATAAAATAAAATAAACAGATTCTTGAAACCTCCGAGTTTTTTTGCTTCTTTTGTTCTTAGTAAGGTCTGGCTTGTTTACTTACAAATGATCATGGACATAGCTTTCTATCCCGCCATCTTGAATGGAAGCAATCACTATCGATAAAACCACAATCAAAAGGGAGAGACCTAAGGTTTGATTGAAAACGAAAAAGAGAAAAATGAAAAGTTAGGCTCAGTTGGGTTACGTCAGCTACGTCAGCGTAGCACTCTTATGATAACTGTTGTGTGGTACAAATTCCTCTGAATAGCGAGTCTCAATTGCAAGTCCTTGTAAGTACGTAAGGAAAGTAAGATAAACCAGGAATCAATTAACGAAATGCTTTTGATCCCGGAATTTAGGACTAACAAGTCACGACCTCTTGACTAAATCTACCAACGGGCCATTTTCTGTGGTAGGCTTTTGCTTTAATACATACCCCAAGCCACTCCATAGAACAAGCGCAATCTGATGACCGTATTGAACACTTTGACAACCATCAGATACAGGTAAACACCCTCAAATAACATCCAAGCAAATCCCACCAGATAGAAGTAATGAATCATGGCTGCTACAAACACACAGAGTTCCTATAAAGAAACGGGATTCACCGTCATTATATTGCCCATAACGGCACGCTTTTTACCACCCCCTCCCCCCAAAAAATATATACATAAAAGGAAAAAGAAAAAAAAACTCTTGCTGCAACGCAAACAAACCAAGATACTAATAAAAGAGAACTAAAGAGCAATCGGTCACAAGTCTTTAAAGGCACTGTCGTCTGTCTGTCAGTAACACTTTACTAGATCCCATGTAACCTTAGACCCATACCTGTTTCCTATAATAATCACAGCAGCCGAAAAAATCTATCAAGGACAATTTTTATTTCCTTAAAAAGTGACAGAGTAAACTTGACTGCCATGTTTGCGAAATATTATACAGGCGTTGAACCATCGCTAAAGGTCAGAGCAGTCAGACTCCATTCCTCACAAATTATCCTTTCAGGATGGCAAAGGGGTTTTTCGTGACGCGTGATCGAACCCAACTGACCACTCCAAAATTTTGGGGTGACAAACAAAGAGCATACGTTATGGTACGGGAGTGGTCAATTTAACCGCCTGAGGCGTAATTTAGCCTAGCAGCGTGATGCGTGATTTACTATTTTTACATACGCGTAGCGCGTGATTTCCCTTTGAAATTTCTGTGATGGTTGATATCATTTGAAACTAGAAGCAGAGACAAAAAAAAATAGATAGTTCTTCTTGCCCTTTTTCTCGTTTCTTGACCTCGGATTTCCTCAGCTCAAATGACAATAGGAAAGGCACCTCCTGATCCTTGTTAATGTAGTTAGTATCATAATTTTGTTATTCTGTGATGCGTGATAAGCATTCCCCCACCCTTTGCCACCCTGTCCCTATAGCGCATTTGCGTAAAATCGAGTTCACGGGAATATACCATCTAATGACATTGAGTTATTCAAGACTCAACTCTTTTACATCCAACGAACTTTCATTCTTGACTTTTACTTTTAAATGTTTGGCAATCAATTTATCACCCAAGCGAACAAAATGCTCATTATTTCTTTATATTTCTCGGACTTGCAGATTAACTAACATCTTAGCTTACCTTAACTTCTGTGGCATCAATTCCAGCAAGAAACGTGATTTGTGCTATCGCTATGGCGACCACAAGGTTAAAGCGGATCTGAGTTTGGTCTTCTTTCAAATCCCTTAACGAGGCAAAAAATAATTGAGCACCGTTGACATGTTATTTTTTTTCAAAGCGGGAAAATCCCATGTTAAGGTGCTCCTTAATTTAAAAATCATAAATGACCGTCTGACAAGCTAATCCAGAGCCTAACTGAGCTACGAGTGGTTGTGAAGAGGGCGGTTGATTCGGCTCCCCCTCCTTTGTATTTTTGTTATTGTCATAATTTTACATTTACTGTACTACGAATTAAGATTCAATGCAAATAGTTTAGAAACAAAGCATGTCTTAATATGCTATGGTTAAACATTTGGTGCTGAAAAATCTGTTTAAAGCGCTTGTTGGACGATGGACTTCTTCATTTGTTATAGTCCCATGTTTTTCTGTTGAACGTCTAGTCTCGAACGCTTGCTGTTTTGTTGCAGGCGACAATCTTGGTTTCACTCTTCCCCACTTTATGCTCGGTGCATTTGAAACCAAGATGCGTGAATTTAAAAACGTTTTCCTCGGCCTTGATTATTCCTGATATATATATATAAAAAAAAAAACAAATCTAAATGTCTGAGCTCTTTTATAAGAGGGGACCCAACTTTCAGTTAACTGCTATTTTTTTGGCCAGTTCTCAGTTAACTACTAATTTTGGTTAACTATCAACCTTCACTTTCCTACAGCGAATATTATTCCGTCATAACCCGAATGTTCCTTCTTTCAGCAAGTCAATCACTTTTGGGGGTAGGCCCTACTAAAATCAAGGTAGAAGTTTACATGAACTCTGCCACTGGTACAATTTGTTAGCAACTAAAATATAAGTCGTATAACCAAAATAGATCCGGACGCACATTTCATGATCTCGTACTGATCTTCCCGACATGGTCATGATTGTCCTGCCATAAACTGCTTCAAAGGTCACCTTCTTCGGCACTTTCATTATCTGATCAGAATCGCAGTGTTGTACTGATCTGGTTGCTGTATGTCCTGTATCTTATTCATATTTAATCCTTGCAATCCATTGCAACAGACGACGAGAAACATTATCAATGCCAAAATATAGTCTTCAATAACAAAACTGGACCATTATTTTTGGGGTTCAATTGGTGAATCTAATCACTCTTTGCACCGAGGGGAGAGAGATAGTTGAGAGTGCTGACAAAGGCATGACATGACACTGTTTCGCTTTTCGTGAGTGACTAGCCTACTTCGAACTTAAGCGATTGCTTTACTGTGGTTCTAAAGTCTTGGGCGTAGTTCAAAGCACTAAATGTTTTGTGTTGAAGTGAGAAACCAGTGAAGGCTTTCCACCTGCGTTGTCACAAGTTTTTTGTACCTCGTTACAGATTTCGCCGACATCCTCTTACGCGTCCCTCAATGCTAGCTTTTTCGCAGACGTACTTTTTTCGCGTATATCAAAAGCCTCGTAAAGATATCCAAGAGTTTTAAAAAACTGTTTCAGAAAGACCGGTTTAAACACGAGGTTTTCTTCTTATGAAAAAAGTCTCAATAGTTAGAACTCGCAAGTACAAATTCCATGTACTTAAAAGAAAGATTGCTGGTTTCTTTGAACCCTATGAAATTCTTTTTGGCCAGATTCAATACTAAGAGCATCCTCGGAGACCCAGGAGCAGTCAGTCGGGTCGGGAAAAAGGGCGCGACGAAAGTTTTCAAGTACGGGCGAAAAAGCCCCTGGGTACCGACTCTCACCAAATTATTTCCAAAAATTCACGCGGATGCCGGCTCCTGATTGGGCACAAAAAATGCTTTGTATCATTGTGCCCAATCGGCGAACAGTTTCTCCTGAGTTCTTTTTGTGAGTTCGTACACGACGGTTATTGTCTTGCCACACTTGCCCGGTTCGTTCACCAAGCTTGTGCGAGCAAGGGAAACTTTTACTTTCTCCGTTCCCAGCCAGAAACGAAGGAACTACCGACGAGTCGAAAAACCGTTTGGAATGCTATCAGCAGGAGCAATTCAATTTACCCCGAAAAGAGAATATTCTGTTTTTGACTCATCACAATGTATTGTAAATAATGGGAAGTTAACGATACGGCGGCAACGAGAAAGTCAAATAGGCAATAGTTTGACAACAACTTTGCACGTGCATCACACTTTTTTGTACATTTCTTTGCCGTCAACTGCACGACTACCCATGAAAATGCATAATTTCATGTTTTGTGAAGGACGTAAACACGCAATGACGAAATTCATTCCCTTCATGAACTTGGATATGGTTGATAGAAATTCAGCTCCAGAAGAGTTCGCTTGCATTTGAAAAAGTAAGCGAGTTGGAATAATCACGATAGAAACTGAAAAAAAGTGAATTTTCTTTTCCGTGCGACGTTTTCGTGGTTGTCTGTCGTCAAAGTGTCTTTCAAAAATTCCCTAATATTTACGCAAGATATGACCGAGGCAAGTGTGAATACCTCTTGTAACCTAAAGCTTGTGTTTTTGGAAAAGCGTCTTTGGTTTCGGGCAGACAGTATTTTAAAATCAGACGGGGGTTTTATATCAAACCGAAAGTTTCCTGACTGTTTGGTGCAAGAGCCAGACAAGCCATGATCGAAACAATAGTCGTCGTGTACGAACTCACAAAAAAAACTCAGGAGAAACTGTTCGCCGATTGGGCACAATAATACAAAGCATTTTTTGTGCCCGATAAGGAGCCGGCATCCGCTTGAGTTTCTGGAAATAGTTTGGTGAGAGTCAGTACCCGGCTCTTTCGCCCGTACTTAAAAACTTTCGTCCCGCCTTTTCTCCCGACCCGACTGACTGCCCCTGGGTCTCCGAGGATGTACTAAGAGTCACTAGTGACAGCTTTTTTATTTGGGCAGTAATGTTTAACTTGACGATCTTTTGGGTCCGTGAAAACAGTATTTTTCTTTTCCGAACACAGAAATCTTGTTCATATTGGAAGATGAATTATTTGTTGAGTTGTCTACAACCAGTTCTTTGACCGACGCTTTCTGTTTGTCGGGTTCTGCCCTGGTGCCTCGTGTACATAGTAATATCAGTTAATTTGCCACCGGGTCAACAGCGGGACAGAAAAATGTCAGAAAATAGCATTTTTGTTTGCAAAACTTTGTTGCTTTTGTTAACATTAATATAATATTACTTAACTGTAAACTTTTCATTTATCAGTTAACTCAAAATAGTGACTATTTTTTTTAACCAATTATCAGTTATCTACTGTTTTTTGGCCAAATATCAGTTAACTGTTAACCCCATTCGCACCCTCTTATAACGGCATATTTAAAACTTACGTGAGGACGCAATATGCAACAGCGGTGAGTGCTTCTCCGACAAGTGACAGAGCACACCCAATGTAAGTAATGACTTTCAATGCCACCTTATGATCTGCTGAAACCTGTTGGAAAGATAGTTTAAAAACTGTTTGCAAATACGCTGAATCAATAAAGACAAATATTGGAAAGAGTCAGGGCCCCTTATTATTTTGCAAAGAAGTACTCCCAATGGTGAAAATAGGCATGGCCTCCTTATTACTCGAGTCGCTAAAATTATAAATGACAATGTGAAAAAGGTTCATGGCGCCACGATTGTAGATGCTCCCATTATTTATTTTAATATTCATGGTACAATAAAAACCCGCGAGTAAGAACCTGTATTTTCCCACTTTAGCCCAAACAGGTTCTTACATAAATGGTAATTAGCACAAATTTAGGCTATTTGAGGTTCTTAAATAAGTTCTTATTTTCTGAAGAAAAAATACATTGAATATGTAGAGGTATTCAGTTTATTCGTTATATCAAATCTGCTTATCAAATGAAAATTTAAAAAAAAATAAATTTAATAAGAAGAAAAACTGAAGCAGTGACAACATGAATTTTAAATGTAATTTTACATGTAATGCCTTGTCTCAGCTCCAACAGCTAATAAACTCTTATACAACAATATCGTTTAAAATGAAAGTTTATAGCTCAACTATAGATTTAAATTTTTGAAATTTATGTAAGATATCTATATTTTCACATCTACCTCTCTGGAAGTCTGCGATAAGTCAGAGAGAGTATAGCTATAAATTGCTGGTACTACATCTGATCCAGCGCTGGAGCAATATATTCTATGGTATATCAAACATGGAAACACAACAACAATAGAGTGTTTTCACTCACGTGGCCAGCACCTATGCAAATTTATTGGAACAAAAGAAAGCGTTTGCATAACAATTAAAAGAGTTCAACTCCCACAGGATTAGTTTGGGACACCAAAATGGCCGTCGTTTTATTGTTTTGGGACACCAATATGGCCGCCGTGACGTCATGTGAAAACACTCTATAAAGCAATGTACGGAAATTGAGAGAATTTTTCGCATAACCTGTTTCACATTTTAGGCTAAACAGGTGCTTTTGTAGAGGTGGCCTAACTGTAACAAATTTTAGCCTAAACGGTTCTTAAAATCTCGTTTCTTACTCGCGGGTTGTTATCATTATTGGGACATGAGGAAAACAAGCCAAAAAGCTGCTCCAACTAACCTCATTGTCTGCTCCAACGTGCATAAGAACAGCAAAGTTTGTGAGGTGGTTACAGGTGCATGTGATTTCCGTTTTGGTTCTATTGACCACTGAACATCCTTTGCTTGACCAAGAACCGTTGAAATTTGATCTGCAATAGTATAGTTCCTGAGTAAAGGGCAAGGTCAATTAATTGGGGCAGCAGTTAATCAACCCTAACGACATTAAAGTCGGTAGCGAGATATTTTCTGTCTAGAATTGTCTGATTATTATCTATAATAACTATAAATCAACTCATACTAATAACCCCTGATGTTGTTAAGTCCTTTAAGGTGCTTATTGAAAAATTCTGTCACACTTACTTGGCAGTAAAATCCCAGAAGACACAATGTGCCTCTAATCCCTTAAAAAAGACATTTAAAGTTTCAGGTACGATAAAACTAACAAAAATCAAAGAAAGGTAAATGACTCGTCGGTGTCGCAAATATTTTTATACCTGGTACTAAGTACCCTGGGTACCAGAGGTTTTTCTCGCGTGCAGCGGGAATTTTCGGTGTTGGCTGAAGGCCGACACATCTTCGGCCGCAGGCCGAATTCACGAACGGTGAAGCCGCGAGAAAAACCTCCGGCACGGAGCGATGCTTTTGACCGTCCCCGTTGACCTTTAAGCTTTTTTATTCGATTTCATTTACGCCAGTCAGATTGAAAGTCTCCAACTGTGATCATGTCGGCCGGCACGTGAAGAAATGTCCAAAGACCCATATTATCCTTAGAAAAACAAGTTCGAGTTTAAAATTCATTGTTTTAAGAGCAATCATGACTGGGTAACATCGCAATTCCCCACACTTGATGTAGCTTCAGTTTAAGCTGCAATCCATTCTTCGAGATTTGGATCTGAAAATCACTATCCGTGAGAATTTAACATCCTGCTAAAAACGCTTACGAGCTGGTCCCTGCGTGACAAAACATTGCAGTAGGAAACAGTTACTTTCACGGACAAAAAGAAAATCGCTTATAATTATTCAGATCCGAGAGGCACTTTGCAGAAATTAAGCAAACTAAAATCCTCATTTAGCCGCAATGAAGAGTTTAACATTTCAAAAGAGGTCAAAGAAAAAGCTCTTGCATCAGAGGGAAAATCATATGCCGACCAGACACAATAACCGCAGAAAATAGATATGCGTGTCACGACCTCTCAGTATGAAATAATCGGGAAAAATCAAATTTGCTCAGTCAAACGTTTTTCTCCAGAGCGTAATCTTCCCGTCCGAAAAAAATGAAAATACATGTTTTGTTTTTATATCCCTAAAGCCATCAATACAAACTATTTCAAAACATGTTGAAATCGTTTGAAATAGGAAATTAGTTAATTGCGAGTTCTCTTACGTCATGTCAACAGCACAGTTGGAAAAATTCTTTCACGTGCTGGTCTATTCTTGTCAACCAATTGAAGCGTCTGTTAGATTCAAAGTTCCTCAGGTGGTCGTTAGGAGCCAATCAGCTGTCTTGTCCAAAATTTGGACCAACTGATTTAACCATGCTAACGATTGGATCGGCGCCATCAAAGCAATGGCGCTCTGCTCCAGAAGCTTTCCGCGCGGGTCACTATAGCTATAAAGACTTGACAGAAACCGGTAACCGCGCTAGAAAAGTCTCTGGCACCCAGGGTAGGTACTAAGTAAAAGCGACAAACGAAACACAAAAGAAAGAAAGTGCATGATTTTACAACGCCTTGTAAAGGGGTTACATCGTGGCTAGACCGCGAGCGGTCGACAGGTTCTTACCTCATTGCCCCGCGCGGCGAGCGAAAAATTGAAATTATGCAAATTAATGGTAAAAAGGACTTCCCTCGTAACTCGCAGCTTCGCAGCTCGCCCCTAACGCATGCTGCCGACCTACTCTGACTCAGAAGAAAAATAAGAGCCAGCTCGCAGTCTACATCGTGTTGAGTTCCGCAAGTTTTAAGACACTAACTGAGGTTTCTTTGATCTCAAAGTGTTTCAGATTAAGAAGAAAAAACAAGAATATCCCAAAACAGTACAAGCAGTTATCAATCAATCCCTTCTCAGGTAGAGAAGTTAGCATGCTCATTTTTTGTAAGTAGATTTTAATCACAGTTATAAATTAAATCACTAGCTAAAGAACATACCTCATCGTAACGTAATATAACTGACAAGTTTTTCTGAAGGATGACCTGGGGCCTGGGATCTAATGTGCTGCCTATTATATTACTTAGCGTGAAGTTCATGATAGTTTTACTGTTAGAAAAAATTGAAAAGAGAATTTATGATTACAGTGTTGTAGAAATCTCTCTGCAAAATTTCAGTGTAAAGACCTTCAAAAGCAGCGTCTGAAAAAAATAGTCACATACATCTCCCTTAAATTTTCTTCTTTAACAAATTATCTACCCACCGTGGAAAGTACATTATGGTTGTTTGGAATGAACGCGACTTTTTGGATCGTTCTAGCGAAAAATTTCCGGGAGCAGCGGGACATCTGAAAAAGTAGTCCTGTGTTTCCGGACGGAATATTTCAAACAAAAATTCGTGTTCCATTTCTTCAAAGCCATCTTTGATACCAGTTTCAGGCCTTCGCGTTCGTTTTCCCGTTCCGATAAATAGAACTGATTCGTACAAATGGTAAACGCGATTCCGGGGCGAAATTTACCAGTCCTGAATTTTGCGTACCATTTGCCTAAACCGTGGAGCGACCGTTTTGCTTATAGAAAATGGTAAACAACCTATAGCACAACAGTTTATTAGACTTTCGTTACCTGAATGATTGCTTTGTACGGAGTTGGAGCAAAATGTTTTATTTATTCCTCTTTGGAGTCTCTCAACCCTTAACGAATTTGTCCAAGTTTTTAGAGTTAAACTAGAAATACGTTTATCACAACACCTCGCGAAGCTGAAAGGGCCAGCAGTATGCATGAATAAAGAAAACATGCCAATAGGTAAAAGATATAGTTAAAAAGGCAAAAACGAAACGGCCAAAACGGGAAAAATAAAAGAAAAAAAATGCTTTGGAGCTAAACAGTTGAACCCCGCCCACTTGCATGCAAAGTCGTCTCTTAGACTACTACGCTACATCGTCATATTTCAGTTGGGCATTTCAAAATATTGTCAGTATTTAAAGCATTTTCCCGTGAAATTCTGCTGGTAGACGCTGTTTGTAGTAGTTCAATAATCCGAAGGTATATTTGAGGAAAATAAGCATGTTTCAACGTTAAAAGCGGTAATTTAACTCATTTCATCTCATTTGGAGAATAATGGCCGACAAAGCCGATAGGTGTTTCGTAAACCGTCGCGAAGTCCCTTGCTGACGGTTGTTGTACAGTTTGCAGTTCCCTGCCATGTGCATGAGGAGAATCGAAAAAACAAAGTTAATAATTTTTCACAGAGGATGAATAGACACGTTAGCCTTTCACGAATAAAACACGATAGTGCACCCAGTGGAAATCGTGTTGCTTGGAAACCTGAAAATGTGCCTTGACGTCACAATCGCCGAAGTCACTGCGACTACTAACCCGAAAATCCGATATACAGCTATCCCGAGAAAGGTTGTCAGAAAAAAATGCGCACGAGATTATCCCGAAATGTATTATGAGATATGATCAGACATTGTTCCTGACACTGTTGATGTGGAGCCTGCTTTTGTTGCTTTCCTTTAGCACTCGCGACCATACTTCCATGGCCTCTGGTGCCATTATTTCAAATACCCAAAACCACCCACAATACCTTTTGGGATTGTCGCGTGCACTTTTTCCGACAACCTTTCTTGAAATAGCTGTATATACAAAGCCGACTCGAGTTTCTGTCTTGCTGTGCTATACTCGCACGTTCCACGCGCTATGCAAATTTCGACATAATTATAAACCTTTGCTACGCAAGGCGAGAAATTAATATATTCTATGTGTAAGAGATGAAAAGGTCGATATGCCTAACCCGTTTAATCCAACTCCTTCTTCACCGGGTATCCACTTCTTGACCTCACCATGGTAAAGCGTGCATACGGTGACAGTGCCTGAGATAAAATCGAAGTGATTAGATAAAAAAGTGAAATGTTTAGCCGATACCGAATTTAACATTAAGGTGTCTGGCCTTTTATTTCTCCTTTCTTGAGTTAGCATAACATAGTCTATTTGAATTCTTAACTTAATCTTAACTTATTCCAGACAATCTTGCCTGTGCCAAAGTGCTCTGAAGTGGTGGTGCATAGTGCAATGTTTGAAAAGCTGGTAGGACTTATAAAATGAATTATTGGTCGCTACAGTGCAAGTACTCATAATTATCTCATAATTAAGCAGCTAGTGACACTGCTTTTACCTTGTGCTTGGACGTTTTCCGAAGGAATTACAATGCTCTCTGTTCCATCGGTTTTAGAGCAAGTAATCGTTTCCGTATTGTTTTCCAAAACCCTCTGAATCTTCATTACTACAAAAGCAATAACCCAATAACTATCTGACTGTAAAGCCTTACCAATGAAATATGTCAGTTATACAATTATATTCGTAAGATGTCATACAATTTTAGTGACTTTTCCTTGTAAACTAGTTATTGCAAGCAATTTTTATAGCGGATTCCCATACCTATAGAAATTGGATACCCATCTATGCAAGAAAAGTTGGTTAAGGGCCGAGCATTTGACTTTGACGCGGGGGTGTTTGGATAAGAATTTTTTTCCCCAAACCTCTGGTGATATAATTTTTTTTCCTGACTTACAACTTGACGATATACGATATTTTTCCAGCATTATAAGCCATGAAAGATATTTCTCTTCAGTGCAGGAATTTTTTTCCGCTGGGTATTTCCTTACAGTAATTATTTCCTCGAAATCAGTTTGCGGATATTTTTTCCTGAAATCCCCCATACCCTCCCTCTCAAACGTCAAATGATCGGCCCATTAACGTACGCCCGCCGGTACACCTCTTTCCCTTCGAGGTTCGCAATTTCTTTTTTACTCAAATAATGAGAGGTTTTAGTTTTTGTATAGCCCAACTTGTAACGGCTGGTTTTAAAAAATGTCAGGTGGAAAAGTCTGTCTCTCCTACGTCTGTTCGTATAGAAAAAATCAATACCTGGGATAGTTTACTCCAAAAAAAAGATTTGTTTGCGTAGATTTCTATTTAAATATCCTAGTTAATTCCAGGTGTGATCACTCAGCCTCTCCCCCCCTCCCCCAACCTAGCTCCTGGTATAGGCCACTCCTGTAAAAAGCTAACCGGTTAATACGCTTTTATTAATTTACGGCCATACTAACCACTTGTAATGATTACACCGTGTAGAGAACAAGTAAAGGCCAGATATTGTTCATTTTTCCTTGTGATTGTCAGCATCTAGCGTACATTAATGTGACCTTGAATATGAAGCTGGATATAAATTTATAAATATTCAACTGAAAAATGACCTCAAACAAAGCATAAAACTCACCAAACAATTTTTGCACCTGTACAATAACTGCGCTTTCATTCGCTGAGAGATGAGTCTTGCCGTATTTAATTGGAAATGATTCGAGTTCGTGAGTGGCTACCAGTATATTTATGTCATTTCCTCCTGGCGGTAGTTTTTCTAAATCTTCTAAAAAAATTCTGGTTGCATTGATTGCTTCCTGTGATAAAGAAAAAAAAAAGGTAAAATGGATTAGAGAAGATATGCCGCTGAAAGACCATCTATTCTTTATCATTAATATATTAAGTTTATATTGACCGTTGTCAAATATCTGTCAATATCTGACTGGCTGTCTTTGACCGGCTTGATGTTATCAGCTAAAAGGACCAAGCAACTTAATAATTTTTGTCCCTTCCGATAACAAATCAGAAAGAAATCATCTTGAAAAAACGGACTAAATTTTTTTCATGCTTGAGTGCTCCATTTCAAAAATAAAAATGACCAATAGTCCGGAAGATTAGCGTAAAATTGTTCTAATTGGTGATACAAGTACCAAATTTCATATTCTTGGTCCTTTTCAAGTAGGTAATGATAAGAAATCAAGATTCACTTGAGATCCTGATCTCTTCACCAGTTATTGCCCAACGAAAAGTTCCAATATATTTTATATAGGAAACCACAGGGCACCCAATGTCAAAAGAAAGGGGAAAACATTAAAAAAGAGCTATTTGAGCTATTTATCCCACTGGTTTTACGAGGTACTTTTTTCTTGTGGTAAATGCTAAGCAATTATAAGATTTACTTGACAAAATCTTACTTGTAAGGTTTTTTTAACAATGTAATCTTGATAGCAATTACCATTGCAAGCGCACAGCGCATAACAATGTAATCTTGATAGCAATTACCATTGCAAGCGCACAGCGCAGTGCAAGAGAAGTTTGCCTTGGTGCACTTGCAAAGTTCCCGGTATGCCCGCTTACAGCCACATCTGATGAGCTCACTGCACGCTTTTGAAGCCTTAGGTAGGGTTGTCCAATTCGGTGTTTATCCGCCTGAAGATAGATGTCATCCCCAGTCTGCTGCACTAGGAAGTTCCTGGATAGAAACTAATGTTTGACCCCAAAATTGACACGTTTCATATGAATGCTGTCCTGTTGATGTGCTGTTCAACTGCAGCTTGGCTTGGCAGGATACTCTCAATGCTTCTGGTACCTTGCGAAAGCATGAAATATGTGCCTTGTTGACATCTTGATGTGAGGTTCTTCAGTTATACACACGCACACGTCTGCGGGTTCCTGTACCCTCTGGCTTCATCAGAACCTTGGTTGAGGCTGTTCTCCAAGTAACGATCCCACACTAAATCAATTCTCTTTACATTTTGAGTGCGATAGTTGATGACGTACGGGAGAAAAACTGCTTCTGCGTAGTGCTTAAAGGTCTTGCACTTACCAGGTGGAAGCATGTTAACCGAAGGACGCTCAAACGTTGTGTTGACCTCAATGCATAAGGTCCGATTTCTGTCCTGTACGCATCGTCTCATTACACGAAAGGGCAGGCGGACGTGAACTGTTTTCCATCGTCGGAGACCCAGGGGCAGTCAGTCGGGTCGGGAGAAAAGGAGGGACGAAAGTTTTCAAGCACGGGCGAAAGAGCCCCTGGGTACCGACTCTCACCAAACTATTTCCACAAATTCAAGCGAATGCTTGCTCCTGATTGGACACAAAAAATGCTTTGTATTATTGTGCCCAATCGGCAAACAGTCTCTCCTGAGTTCTTTTCGTGAGTCTGGATCATGCACCAAAGAAATGCATGCAGTCAGGAAACTTTCAGTTTGATATAAAATCCCCATTTGATTTCCAAAATACTGTCTGCCGAAAACTAAAGACGCTTTTCCAAAAATACAACCTTGAGCTTACAACGTTAACAGGTACTCACGCTTGCATCAGTCACGTCTTGCGTAACTATTAGGGAGTTTTTAAAAGACACCACCAAGGCTGACAGCCACAAAAACGTCGCATGAAAAAGTGAATTCACTTTTTTTCAGTCTCTATCGTGATTATTCCAACTCAATTACTTTGTCAAATGCAAGCAAACTCTTCTGGAGCTGAATTTCTAGCTATCAACCATATCAAAGTTCATGAAGAGAATGAATTTTGTCACTGCTTGTTTACGTCCTTCACGAAACGTGAAATTAGGCATTTTCACGGCTAGTCGTGCAGTTGACAGCAAAGAAATGTACAAAAAAGCGTAATGCACGTGCAAAGTTCTTGTTTTGCCTTGTCAAGCTATTGCTTATATGACTTTCTCGTCGCCGCAACATCTCATGCAAACTTCCTAATAACGATACATTGTTATCCGTCAAAAACAGAATATTCTTGGGGCAAACTGAATTGCTCCTGCTTATAGCATCCCAAACGTTTTTTATACACATCGGTAGTTCCTTCGTTTCTGGTTAGGAAAGTAGAAAATAAAAGTTTCTCTTGCACGCACAAGCTTGGTGAACGAAGCTGGCAAGTGTGGCGAGACGATAGCCGTCGTGTACGAACTTACGAAAAGAACTCAAGAGAAACTGTTCGCCAATTGGGCACAATAATACAAAGCATTTTTTGTGCTCAATCAGGAGCCAGCGTTTGCTTGAATTGTTGGAAATAGTTTGGTGAGAGTCGGTACCCAGGGGCTCTTTCGCCCGTACTTGAATACTTTTGTCCCGCCTTTTCTCCCGACCCGACTGACTGCCCCTGGGTCTCTGAGGATGACTGTTTTCGAGCTTGAAAAATTCCTCGAGGTTTCCTTCTTTTGCTTGACAGAGATAAGATCGTGCTTCTTTTTACGATCTCATCCTCAAATTGTTCTTCTACAGCTCATGATAGATGTTGTTATTTTTAAACTGACTTAAATTTCCGTAAATCTAGTGCCGGATCCAGACCTTGAGATAAGGGGTGAGGGGGGGGGGGGGGGGGGGGGAGGGGGTCTCCAAAAAATATTATTTCGACCCTTTGGGCCTCAGTTTGATCTAAAAAAAAGGGGGGCCGCCCCGCCCCCCGGGCCCCTCCCCTGGTTCCGCCACCGAAATCAACTCACGTTTGTTTACAATCAAAGTAAAGTTTAATTAAGGGACGTTTAATGAATATGCGTTGTCAGATTTTGTAATTCTTTGTTGGCAATATTTTTAAAATCATGTTTGAATTCATGTCAAATATGCGTTATTGACTAAGTGCGAGATCAAGATGGCACAAGCTTGGTCAGTAAAAGGATTTATTGAATTTATTATGTGGACAAAAAGAGAACTCTTTTTCGCGACCAAAAATAGTCTCAACATATTCAGGTCGAAGATCCCTAACTTACTGTTGTGTCACTACTTCCCAGACCGGATTTTACCGTGATCATCCTGATTTTCCTCCCTTCTTGCTCGCAAAAGAAGCATCGCTTTATGTCATCACTGGTCAAAAGTTTGACTGCTGTTTCAAGTGAGGCATGTCTAGTTTTGAATGGACTCGATTGTGTGGACGTATCCTCGTCAGAGTCCAGATTGACCTCTGTATGCCTCCTCTTTTGAGCACTGGTGAGCTTTGTATTGCTCCATTTGTTAAAAGATGACTTGTGCCACGATGCTTTATGAGATCTGAACGTTTCTTCAATTCACTTCCCTTCGTCTAAATGCGAACTTTGGTAGATTATCGGCTAACGTTATATAACCTGATCCGCTCTCTCTTCTAGTAAAATTAATCGGTGAAACAAGCTTGTCATTTTTATTTTGCCCTGGACATAAAGCACACAAATCCCAGTTAACACGAAAAGGTGTTCGATCCGTTGTACGAACCACAGAATGTAACTGATAAGTTATTCCATCTTAAAACAGTCTGTTTATGCATGGAAAAAAATCAGTCAGGCGTTACATGCTACCTTTCCTGCTTTACTTCCGAAATTTTTCAAATAAGCCGGGATAAAGATGACTTCCAATTTTTTTCGAAAGAAAATATGGTTCTTTTGATTATATATTATTATGATAGCCTTAATTTCGTTTAGATAGTTGAAAAATACGGCAAGCTTTGAGCATGCGATACCGAACCGCTGACCGCCTTTAAAACGACTTAAAACGTACATTCATGATCAGGATCCAAAAAAAATTTCATCGGAATATGAATCTTCATGCTAAAAAGCACTTATCCTGAAAATTTCACACTTGTATCACTAATTTGAACAATTCCGCATTTTTCTGTCGCTAATCTTCCGGACTACAATAAATACATGCGAAATTAATAAGTCAATGATCAAGGCCGTATTCAACTTAGGCATCAAGTTAGCTATTCGCAGTAGAGACGACGTTCACCTGTAAGGAACCATTGTTGCTAACATTGAGAGCCCTAATCGATGAAGAGTACCGGGAAACCTGCAAAGGAATGTGTAAAGTTTTGTGAACTGGCCAAGTTTGCTCCATAGTATTTCCCTACTTCAGCATTTACTACTAATTTTGATTCGTGTGGACGCAGTCAATGGGGGAAAATTGTCACAGCGTTTGCTGACCGCGTTCACTTCGGACTCAAACACTCGGAGCTACCTGAATCCCCGAAAGACGTTAACATGCAGAGGTTTATGCTAGAAACAAACTCCCCTCATTAAAGAGACAATCGTGTTATCACCCTATCTTTTATAGAGTTGCGAACTCTTCTTTAGAAAAACCGATCGACCACGATTTATAACTCTCTTATCTGAACTGGCACCGAGCAGCCTCTTTCAACATTCAGTCATAACTAATTGATTTTTTTCACCGTCTGTTATTCCTTCCTTTTCTAAGGTTCTATGGTTCTCATGTTACGCATCAACTTAAATTATCGCAGTTGTTTTCTAAGGAATTCTTCGCGCACTGCGTTGTTGGGGGCCCTTCAGTCCTGAAGGAAACTAACTTTTGTTCTCAATGGGCTGCCTCAATAACGGGAGATGACTCTCAAAGGCTATGGCCAGTTTCACAAAAGACAATCATCCTGACCTCAGTACTTTTAATTTTCAATAACATTTGCTTCTTTTCTTGTGAGCTACCATGCAGTTCATATATTCTCTTGCGGGTTGCGCGAGTTTGAGGTTAACTAATTTGTTGCGTTTTATCATGCATGTGTTTTCAATAGAAATCTGTAGTTATTAACAATTCAACATAACTCACCAATATTTTCCAATTCAACATTTGTGTTGTTTTTGATGACGACTGTTTTATTGTTGATTGTACTGCTGGTGATTTTGTTGATGGTACAGATGACGGTGATGCCGCCGCGGTCGATGAATCTCTCATGAAAGTTGGTATGGGTGACGTTGAAGATGACAATGCTTTTTCAGTTTCTGTTATCAATGATTGTACAGGTAACGGTGATGACGCAGTTGTCGATTCTGCTGTCATTGTTGATATGGGTGATGGTGATACTGTTACTGCTGTTGATGTTTGCGCCGTCAGTGTTGGTACACGTGTCATTAATGATGATGTAGGTGATGACATTTCTGTTATCGATGTTGATATGAGTGTCTTTGATGATGACGATGTTGCAGATGTTTTTGTTATCAATGAAGATGTGGGTGAAGGTGATGATGTGGGTGAATGTGATAAGAGCGTTGTTGTTGTTGCTGCCGTCCAGGCATCTGCGTGAATATGAGTTAAGAAAAATGTTACATATAAAATAAAGCCTGCATAGTGCAAACCGCTGATCCCACCATTTAAACTCCGACAAAAAATAATCAAAACTAAATCAAACTGTAAAACGAACACATGTAAATAGGAGAGAAAAAAGGAGGAATGGTGGCCTAGTACTCAACACACCCGAGCTTTATCATAGAGTATTTAATGCAAACTTGCTAAACTTAATGTAACGCTGTCTGTTTTACCATGAATATTAAATTGGTAAATACTAAGCTAGTGTTCATCGTAATCTTAAAGGTTTTTACAGATGGAACATGTGCGATGTAATAAGAGATAGTGAGTTAGAATGGTCAATTTACTCCTCTTTACTGTCGATAGCAGAACCTATACTTTAATTAATATTCACATGTTTTGAGTTGATGTCGAGTCAGTTTGGTGAAAAAGAAATTCCATGGTGTAATCCAATTGACCGTACAGCTTAGCACTCACTCAAACCCACGAAGAGGACAACGAAGAAAATGAATCTGATATCGCCGCTACACTGATCAGCCGTTCGCACCGCCATTAAGCATTACTTAAACTTGTACGAAAACCATTTCTCGTACATCAAGATCTGGCGCGTTACTCTAGAGCCTTCTGTTGTTCCCGTTACGGTAAACATTGGAAGAAAGGGTCCGGTTAAAGTCGTCACGAGAAGACCTGTGACGGCAAAGTGCAGCTCAAGTACCCAGGTGGCGAGTAGCACGATTACCAAAAACCATTTTTTAAGAACTGGAAAAAAAGGCAATATCTTTCCTGAAGAAGCACGCTATTTTCCGTACCATGCGACATTTGATTTCTAATGCTACTTTGACAAGGAGAAAACACAAGAATTAAAAAAACACAGATAAGTTAAACTGACAATCTGGCTATGTACCCTTGAGTGTAGTCACGTGCCTGATTACAAGCACCCAAATGTTTCGTGTCTAACGGCGACCCAAACGCGTTTATTACAGAGTTTATCCAGCCCCTCGCCAAGATAAGCCTGAAAAGTTCCTCTGTGCTCCGTGAAGACGCATGAAGATCAGCTCGCTCAAATACCTGTGGATATACAAGAAGGAAATGTAGAGTCTGACGGAAGCGGACTCGACAGCGAACAAGGGGGAGAAGGCGAGGAGGCAGCTAGACAGCGAAGATGAAAGTAGAGGGACTGATTTGATGGCGAGCGATAATGAGGACGATGAGGAAGAATTAAATTGAACAGGAAAACGATCAAGACCACACGTTTTTCGATGATGAAGTAAGCGAAAAGGAAGATATATCCTTTTACAGAAAACTAAACGTTGAGTTGGACCAAGGCATAAGGCAAGAACTGAGAAAGAGGCGTCAGGAGATCGCAGAATGCGAAGAGTTTTTTCTTTGGGGAAGCACAAACTAGTGAAAACAAAGTCCTTATTATTCAGTTAGAAGAAAAACTTAACGCCCATACACAAGAACTGCCTGTCGTCGGCTTTAACTCGGGAAAGCACGATTTGAATTCCGTGAAAAAAGTTCTGTTTCCGTACCTGATAGAACATCACCCTATCAAGTTTACTGTCAAAAGAAACAGCAATCACATGTGTCTCAAGACGGACTTCCTGAAACTTCTAGACATTTCAAACTATCTGGCCCCCGGATTCAGTTATGACCAGTTCGTACGAGTGCGAACAAACGAAAGAGTTCTTTTCATACGAATGGTGGATGAAATGGACGAGCTTGAAGAAACATCGCTGCCTCCTCACGAAGCCTTTTATTCATCCATGAAGAGCATTGTCAGAAAGTGTAGGAAGAAAAGCAAATGTCCACAGTTAAAGTCTTCCTAGTCTGGTAAGATAATGTAGTTGTAGTGGTGACGTTTTAATAGCTGTCGAGAAAATGAACCAGTTCTAGAAAGAACGAATAGAAAGATCGATATGTTTAAAGACGGCATTTTTGTCTTTAGTCTCACTCTCAAATTTAGCTTTTTTTGTTTCTGGGTGACCAAACCTATCTCAGTTTCTTCGATGAAGCCAACAGCGACCTCTATCACCTCATTATTAGCGACAACAACTCGGGAGGTCCTTCTACCATTTCCACCGCTACCACGAAGCTGGCGAAACAAAGATCAGAGAATCGGAGAGAGGCCAGGCTGCTAAGTAGTGCGAAAAGATCTTCGGCTATGGGTTGTGTTCCAAAATCTATTACTGTTTTGGGGCGAAAGACAAGTTTTCCTGCAAGGGTGTCAACAACTAGGAAGAAATGCAATGACATTTAAAAAGAGAAATGCTTAGATGCGTTACTCACGAAACAAAAAAGTCCTGGTGTCAATCGCGGTTGTCGTGTTGTGAACAACACCATGTGTACTTAGCACACAAGTGCCCCCAAACGCAAAGTTTTAGAAGATGGGTTCAGTACCCTACCTCTTGATATTTAAGTTTTGTTTGCAAAAGTTTGTAAATAGAATTTCCTAAAGACTTAATAATAGTAATTTTTCTAATGATAGAAGTTGTACATAGATTGTAAATAAATATTGTTTGATACACTAAATATGGCTAGTTTTCTGTCTAGCCACGCGCGCGACCTTCACGTACATGATATACGTGAGCGAGCTGGCCGGAAAGGAACAAAAAGGAAACACAAATAAGGCCCGTTTCAAACGTCATGCTACTGCCGTGCCGAACTAAATTGATCGAATTAAATTCGACTTTAGCACGGCAGTAGCGCGACGTTTGAAACCAAGTCGTGCTACTGCCGTGTAGCACGGCAAGCTTTGCCGTGTTACACGGCAGTAGCTCGATTTGGTTTCAAACGTCGCGCTACTGCCGTGCCGAACTCAATTCATAAATATAGATACATTAGAACACATTCAAAAGTTTCCTAAACTGTTTCTTTATTTTTGTGTTTTGTACGGCAACAGCCGTTCTATTCGACTGAATTAAATTCGACGTCTGAAACCAAGTCGTGCTAGTGTCGAGCTACAGTCGAACCAGCTTAGCACGGCAGTAGCACGACGTTTGAAACAGGCCTAAGGTCGCCTCCGGGGCGTAGAGGTTTTTCATTTTTAAACGTGCTGATGTTGACTCTGACGAAAATTAAACGTTAACAACACTCTTCCAAACTCAAATGGCACATATCCCTCTTGTCTCTCTTTATATTGACTTCGACGGTTTCAAATTGCATTCTGCTCAACAGATTCATATCGAGGGCGCACAAACGATTTACTTACTCGCTGACCGACCTCTCTTTCTACAGGAACAATTCTAAGCAAAGGTACTAGTGCATCGCCAACATACTGTGATTAAATAAGATCACACTACTGGAAACAATGGGACAAGCCTATTGTTCCTAATGTATAAGAGAGACGCTCACTACATATGAGAAGAACGACTTGATACTAACTCGATAGTGTTATTGCTATAAAGGTCTAGAGGCGGTATTTACCATTTATTATATAAACACCAATGAAATACCAAGTGAGCTTTCGAGCGAAAACTTGATATCTTCACATGTGAAAATAACATGTTATACTCACATGTGAAAATATGGCCGTTGCTATGGCTTCATAATAAACCGCACCTTTCAGACCAAAAAGCTATTTAAGTAAAATGGTTTGTTATTTGATTAGTGTTTATATAATAAATAGAACATTACATGGTCGCTTGGAGATACGAAATTTCTCTTCTCGTGTTGAAAAAAATATTTCACTCGTTCGCTACGCTCACTCGTGAATATTTTTCAACACTCGAAGAGAAATTTCGTATCTCCGCGCGGCCATGTAATATCCTCTATATAAATAGAGAGATAGGTGACGGTGACGTCATGGACTCGACCTAAGTCGACACTAGGGAATTTAAGATTTAAGACTACGATTAACGGCTACGGTTGGACGAGTACGCGGGATCTGGGTTGAGCTTTTTTGCGCATGTGTAAAAGTTATGGGATGGCGTTTTGCTTACCGTCGTTTTTCACTACTGTAAGTTTTGAGAGCTTTTCTCGTCATAGTCAAAGATCTAAAGCGTGTGACTTCAATGGTGAGAATTTCGTATGTTACTCAAAGAAATAACACATTTCTTTTTCTTTTCGATTTATTTTCTGAGTTTACCAGCGAGCTTCGTTTGTTTCTTAAAGAAGTGACACTGAATTCTTCTTTTTTTTTTCAGAGTTTACGAAGCGGTGCGGGAGTGAAAGCATGGATATCCACGGTGAAAGTTGGTAAGTAAACCGATTGCTTTGTAGTAGATCGCTCAAACTATTTTGTAGTAGATCGCTGGATATGCTTCAACATGAAATAGGTTGAAATTTTCGAATGTTCTTAATTGTTTATTTGCTTATTGTTAAAAATTATGTTCACTTTTTTGACAGGCTCACTACCTCGGCCGCCGCGGCGCGCGAGAAACAACAAGTAAGCTTGTTAAACTTAAATAATATCTGTTTAACCTTATGTGCCTAGCTAACTTCATCTTCAATAAATGGATATCTTCTTTATCTACTCTAAATTCAGCTCTAGCTTCACTGCTGTCAAAGTTATCGAGGCTGAAAGGCTCGTATTCCCAGTGAGGAAAACTTCAATTTGTGGACTCGCACTCTTCATAAAGAATAAGAAACTCTTCTTCACTGATCACTCCATCAGAAAAAGGGCAAACTAAGGCTTTACAAAGTTCAGGAAATGACATTTTTCACAGGATGACCGTCGATAAGTGATTCATCAGTAGCATTGTTTACAATCTTAATCTCTATTTTTCGCCCCAAACGGTTCGTACTCGATCCAATCCACCATCGACAAGAACGGCAGACCTCTCCTGCTCGTCCAACCGTAGTGGTCAATCTCAAATTCCCTACTAACTCGACAGTAAAGAGGAGTAAATTGATCCGTTCTAAACTAGTCGAGATTTCCTCCAACACTCCTCCCCCCAACCCACACCAAAATATATAATGTGTAAAATGCCTCCATTCAGACATAGTTATAGAAGTGTAGCTACCATCACCACGTGGCAGGCGAGTAAAAAAATTTTACGACCACATATATCGAAGTTATTAGTTGAAAGCAATAGTTTATAGTTACTATCCCATTCTTACAACAGGCTGATAAGCAAAGATAATTAAATGTATTCTTATGACTGCCCATTTAAAGGACGTTCGATCCTGTCTGCTAAAACCCTCGCTTTGTTTTTTTCTGTTTTTAAAATTTCAAATATCAGTGCAAGAATATGATTTGTTACGGACAACATACGGCAATAACTTTTGTCACTTTTAGAACAGCACACTGTTCCTTCATCTTAGCTGCAGTCACTGTTGAGAATGTTGCATCTGATGCTCCTGCCACGATTGCCACAGCTTTTCTTACATTTACAGTTAATAGGCCTTTGCTTTCGGTCTGGGCCACACCTGTTTCCCCGCCCATCATTATCTCAAGAATATTTCAGGAATGATAGCAGTAAGTCTCATAATCTAACACAGTATTACTTATCTCTTTCCTCAACAATTTGAGGTACTGCTTCACCGGAGTTAGCCTGAATGCTGGAGGTTTTTTTTTCTCCTTTTACTTCCCTCTATGCATCTGGCCGCTTGTGAGCGAGAAGACCTCTGACATCCACTCAGGTCACTTAAGGCATGACTATCTAATTAATATTTTCATAAAATGCTCTATATATTTTGAAAACGACAGCGGTCAAGAGCCAAGATGTACCCGAATCCCCACTACCCTTGAGTGTACTAAAGACCATGTTAAATATCTTGGTGTCCTATTGGATAGCAATTTAAGCTGGAAATTTCATATTGATGTTATTGCATTAAAAGTAAGCAGAACTGTTGGTGTTGTTGCCCGTCTTTGGCACTTCGTCCACGTACTACCCTTTTAAATATTTATCAATGTTTAATATTGCCTTATCTGACATACATATTTTTTAGGTACATTTCAGAGGCTATTAACAAGGTTCTGAAAAATTCGCCTTAAATGTGCGTTTACGTTATATTAAATAGGAATCGGTGAATAAAGGGTAAAGGGTCACGTGACTTATTAATTAGTTAAATATCTAAAAGGATAAATAACATTTCTAATCATACAAGGCAAATTTACGATTTACGCTGTTTATTGAACATTTTCAAAGAGAAAACTCCTAAGATTAAGCTTTGCAACCCTTTCCCTTTTAGGAAAACATGTTTTGTGACGTCATTGACGAAGCAATCTCAAGTGTTATATGAAATCACGTTTCACGTGTTCTTTTCGTTGAGTAACATTTGTAATTCACTAGCAAACCGTTCTAAATAGCATTTAACAAAATATGCATATTTAATTGGGTACTGTCATGCCTTAAGTGACCTGAGCAGGGTACATCGTAGCGTGCGTGACATTGGTCGAGCGTTAGGCTAAGATAGCTGGATACTTTTCTTGCCGCAAAAAAGGACAGGTTCAACGAAAGGAAGACCATTGATAAAATATGTTCATTGATTTATTATATGGCCACGATTGTTACTATTATCATGAGAAAAGCTTTTGAGTATCCTTGAGATAACCTATGTGAAGTGATCTTTTTAAACGGTCGCGATAATGACCTTCGAGAGATGAATAAAGAAGGCTCCCAATGAAGTTAACTGGCGTAAAGTTTTTCTCACAAGCACAATTTGCCATGTATAGGGTGTTGACATTGCAAGGTACTACTCCACGTTGCTTTTCTCGTGGCTGATGGATCGTGTTTCAGCTCTTTTTAGTCTTAGAAAAGTCATTAGAGGCTTGAGTTGATGGAATCTTTTGAACTTTTTTCAAAACAACTGATTTTTCTTTGTCAAATGTATGGTAACCGTAATGGAGAAAGATGAACCGTTAGGCGCAGATAGGCCAAATATTTACCGTTAGATTCAAATGCCTCACCAGATTGTCTAAAGATACTTCCATGGGTTGTAGGAATAGGTTGGAGAGCAACTTACCTACAATGGACCCGTGACTCCCTTTCGTACTCATCCCTATTGGGCGGGGTTGCACTCAGTAAAAGCTAACAAAAAGTAGCGCTTAATATGAAGACGCGCCCTGATAGGAAGTAGGGACAATGTCACTTTAGAGAGTAAAACTATTGGATTGCATTTGCGTTATTAGGGAACTTTAGATTCTAAGACGAAACCAGGTATAATTTTTTAATGATAGGAAGAGCGCGTGAACCAGCATCATTTTGATGGAATACGCGATACCCGTGTCGTCATTCTACTACGTATTAGGGACCTTAAGATTCGACGACGGCGACGGGAACAGGAACGCCACAAAAGCAATAGGTTTAATTAGCAAAACAACAATTTTGCACGTGCATCACGTTTTTTTTTACATTTCTTTGCCGTCACTGCACGAATACGACGTGAAAATGTCTAATTTCACAATGTACAGAGGAAGTACACAAGCGACGACAAAATCACCTCTCTCTTTCTGGACTTGGATCATGGTTCTTAGGAATTCAACTTTAGGAGCGTTCGCCTACATTTGACAAAGTTAGTGACTTGGACTAATCGTGATGAAGATTGAAAGAACGCGAATTCACTTTTTCAGCGACGTTTTCTCTGCCGTCGCCGTCCTCGGATCTTAAGGTCCCTATTTTAGCAACTGTTGTAGTGACGGAAGCAAATTATCGAGTGTTACAAGTCTTATGACTTAGCCATCCGGAGAGGGCTTAACCTCCAACTTTCCCGGTGAAAAAAGTAAAATAAACTTTCCTTCTTTCTCGTCCTACTAGTCGTCATCATCCTTAAACTCAAAGGTCTCTTTACGTAAATTTAAGATTACATACCAAGCTTACCTTCGTCGTCATCGTCGTCGTCGTCGTCGTCGTCGTCATCGTCGTCATCGTCGTCATCGTCGTAATCGTCGTCATCGTCGTCATCGTCGTCATCGTCGTCATCGTCGTCATCGTCGCCTTCACGGTCCGCTTTTAAAACTAGAAAAAGAGACAGCATCGTTACATGTAAATATATGGCTCACAAAACTATTCCCAATAAAACCAAACTGACGCGTATTATTCATCGTTGCACGTGTTCAAGCCAAGGAATGTGACTGTGTAACTAGTTTCGGTAAGAATTGACTTGTGGTATATCCAACCTTGGAAAAAGATCGTTGACTAAAGCACACATTCGACACAGATAATAGAAAGATACCCTTAATGACATTGTAGCTCCTCCACCTTAGAGGTGGGCGAGCTACAATGCTAACCCTGATTGGCTCATGTAGAATCTATTGTGTCTTCAAAATAAAAGCGGGCAGTTTTTGAAAGCACTATCGTTCTTGCAATCGCTTTGCTAGGAAATAGTTGTTCGAGTTCGCTTGCCTAACAAAAAATTCGGTTATAAATAAAACTCAGACGCAAAATGGAGCTCAAACTCTTTATTTCAATCTATTACAAAACAATGTTCTCTCTATGAAATTACTTTATCTTGATGTCTTGTTACACGCTCCATTAACCAGTAGTAATTTCCAACTGACTCATGCTTCTTTTGTGTTCCCGTTTAAACAACAATGCCTAAGTCCTCTAACATAGAGATAAGAGACCGTTTAACACACAATTGTTAGATCTGTTGAAAAATAAATATTCCACTGCAAAGAACATCGACAATCGTTTAATTATTTGGTTGTTGGTCTATCGAGCATTTGTTTGGTTCTTTTCTAGAAAAGATCTTACCCCGGGATCTTCTTTATGCAAATAAATCCATTTTGATTTTCCATTGCAATAGTGTCTTATTTTCACAGGTGAGTAATTTCCATACGAGTATGATGGAAGATACGGATCATACGAAGAAAACGGAGATTCAGAAAACGTGGCTCGTATTAAAGCTGAGAACGCTCTTCTTCCTGTTTACAGAAAAGAGCTGAGAACAGTACTCTTAGAGAATCTACAGTTGATGCGTGCAATGAAAGAAGACCCCACCTTCTAAAAGTGATGGAAACCCAAAAAGAGCTTAAAGATTCATGGGGATTTGGTTGGCTGGAAGACTAGACCTAAATTATAGAATTTTTTTTATTTTTTTATTTTCTGGACCTTTGTATTGTTTCGTTTCAATAAAAACTGTAAACAACCAAACGTTAAGACTTAGTGTGTTTTATTGATGACTTCACAATATTTACAACCTTTTATCTTTACAGGATATTACATTAAATTTATTATTTAAAACCAGGGGCGTAGCCAGGATTTTTTTAGAGGTACGCACAATTCTCCAAATCGCTTTGCCCCCCCCCCCCCCCCTCCACTCCCGAAAAAAAAAAACAACAACAACCTTGTAATTTCGCAATGTTTTGTGCTGTAAACAATATCTCCAACTTATCTGGATACTTTTCCGCGTTTGGTCATAAGAGTTTGCAGTAAAACCAAAATGAAACTGTCACTTTGATGAATATAGGGCGCTTTAACAATGACGACAGGGAGGGCAACGAAAACATCTCTAGCTATCGAAATGAATGTGTGTTTTTATTGTTATTTTTAAATTTTTCGCGCTTATTTCAACTCTCTTAAAATGGCATATATAGGTGAACTTCCTACGAGTCTTGGGGACCGCACTTAAGGTTCGGACTCAAAGAATAAATTGAATTTGTCCCAGTGTTACGTCCTCTAAACAACGTCGCAAAAGGACATTTAACGTCGTGTTCGTACAGGTTGTAAAGAAAAGCGCGCTGCACGTGCGAAATTGCAAAATGTGTTGTTTTTCATGTACCTATGGGACTCGTTTCGTCTGACGCTCTCATTGCCGTCGCCGTCACCGTCACTGTCGCCTTCGTCGTTGCTCCCAGGATTTATTGGTGTGCGTAAACGGTTAGGTATCCGAACACGTTTTTAGTGAAAACGCCTGCCATCTTTTCATTAGATATATATGTTATTCAAGATTCGGTCCATTAATGAATTACTTCTTTTCTCCCGTCATTTGGATGAAGAAGAAAAACAGTCCGTTATATATTTCAAAGAAACAACCAGAGTTGAATGAATTGAGGCAAATTGTGCTCTTAAAATAATTATCTTTAGATAGTTTGATTTGTTTTCAGAATGAATTGACTTTTTATTTTTTACTTTTTGTTCCTTTTATATAAATTATTTTTGTGTGTTCGACTTTTTCTGGTACGCACGTGAGTGCCGTGCGTACAGGTGGCTACGCCCCTGAAAACAAACTTGTTTCATTGTTTTAGAAAAAACAGGAAGACCTAGGGTTCCTTGCATTGTTAACCATAGAAAGACATTTTGATCTGGGTGCATGTTGTACAATAGCTCAAGAATAAGAAGGTAACGTTTTATCGTTTTCAATCTCTTCACGTTTTTGGGGGATGTTTTCCTTTATGTGTCTTTCATACAAAGTCTTTAACACTCGGTAACTTTCGTGGTGATATCCGTCCTCCCTTGCGTACTTGTAATACGCCTGACGCAGCACATCGTTTTTCTCTAGACTAAGTGTAGGGTGTGGATGATCTGGAGAGTCTTCTTTTTTTCGGACTCACAACTTGTACGATTCCCATACTTTGTACACCCATTCTCTGTATCTAAGCCCATGAAAGATGCTAGAACTTCCTAGACTGTTAAAACCGTTGTCACACATTTCAAAGCTTCGTCATATTTGCGTGTATGGCCATGGTGTTGGATTAATGCTTTCTGTTTATACTCCTGGCGATGTTTTTCAAACATCCCCTTTATCTTTCCATAAGGATGGAATCTTGCGACCTTTGGCTGAGGTGAATACGAGAATTACTCTCTGATACCATGCGATATTGGCTGGTCTATCCACATAAAGAAGTTACGCTCTTTTTGTAGCATGTCAGAAACATATGATCCTGGCTCCAAGGATGTTTACTTTTTTTCAATGCTAGCTTGTTAGAACCGTGACAAGGACCAACTGAAGTGCACGTTGTTTCACATCAGAGTGTGTATGATGCGCGATCCACTCTATGTCCTCTTTCCATTCTGAAGCAGGGGCAAACATAAAGCACTTTTTCTCGGAACAGTACACATAACAAAATCTTTGCGTTTTTTCTACCAATTCCAACGTTGAGTGGGGATGAAACGGGCAGAACTGACCAGGTAAGGAACTTGTTTTAACTTCTGTCAACAGAGGTGAAGCGCCCGATTCGACTTGCATGTTTGAAGCAATGTTTTTAAAAAATACTGGTGATAGCGGGACTTTTTTCAGAGCAAACTGAACTTACAAGTCAGAATAAAATGCTGATTGGAGAGCGCGTTTTTGTGTTTAAAACATAATAGATTCTACTGAGCCAATCAGTGTGGGTATAGAGCGGGTAAGTCTGGGCAAGCCAATTGTGCCTATTGTGTTCTTCCATATGAAAAGAAACGACTATCCACTTAATATATATATATATATATGGAGGAAGGCACTTACTTAGTATGCAGGAAGGCGGTGACTAGGCACTTAACTAGTACGGGTGAACGCACTTTTTCTCTAGGTTATAACAATGGTTGACGTCATAGACTCGACCCCTTTACATATTAATAAAGGGAAGGATTACAGAAGGCAGGGGAAGGAACCAATGAGGCTTAATTTCAAAAATAGTACTAGACTACTCACGACAGTCCTTTACACAGAATTCAAACTTACACATGTTACCAAGTTCCACCAAATTTGCAAAAAATAGGCAGCTGTTATAAAGAAAACAACATTTATCTCGGCCGTGTTAAACTAAACAAGTCTTTTAAACATGTTTATATTTTGGTGTGAACGGAATCAGCTATCGAGCGCGGTCTTATTAGGTATTTTCGTTCAGTAAGGCCGTGGAGAGAGGTCCTCTTTAAAAAAGAATCAAAATGAGAAAATGGAATAAATAATTTCCCATAATTTGTGATACTCACCGGCGATCCACAGGAATGCCAAAAATATAAACAGAAAGTTACGGACTGTCATCTTCTAACCTTTGCAACAGTTCTAGGGGAAGAGCAAAATAATAATATCCAAGTTTACATATTAATTAATTTATAAAATTCTCATGTGCTAGAATTGAATTTTTTCTAGGTAATGCTTTAACTCAGATGCTTAACATACTTGTAGTAATACAACGAAGATATGCATAGATTTCCATGTATAACATTAAGGTGACTCTTGCTATTCGCTCATGCTATGCTAACGAATTACTTCAAATGGGAAGATCAGCAAAAATTTGCTGCGCTGTAAATTTGGGTCTTACGGTTCATGCTTCCTCTCTTTCATCGAGAAAATCATTTTCATCATGTTTTACTCATATATACCATTCCGAATAAAGATCGAAAATAAAATATGAGGCAAAGAATTACTATAGAAGTACTATACTACCACGTCCTATAAATGTCCATTTTGGTGCCTAAAATTTCGGTCGTTAAAACTTGCAATTTAAATGGGTATTATCTCACTAAACTAAAAAAAAAAAGCCAGAGCATAACTACTGTCCATCGAGACGTCGTTTTGTCAACAATCGCAACAAAATTTTATGCGATGACTTACCACTGCAAGCTACTGCAGTTTGCAAACTTATATGTTATCAGGGCTCAGAAGGTCGCATTCAGCTTTCGATGAGGTCGAAACATGTTCACTGCTGTATTTCCATTCACGTTGAAAAGTAGTTTAGCTATAGAAATGGAAAAACGAAAATGGGTCCACTTTTAGTGCCTCCTAATTTTAATGTGCTCCCACGTATAATGAAGACCTTTTGTAGCACGACATCTGTGAAGCCTATACCTGTTTATGGCAACATATGGGTATATTTTTAACTGTGTACCGGTAAGCACACGGTTTCAAAGGACCAATCAATATCAAAGAATGTAATGCTAAATTTCGATACAACTAAGTCTACACGAGGAAAAAAATTACATTATTCTTGGAAACAAGTAAACGTACTGACATACATTTAAGCTGGCGTACTGATCATCGATTCTTGTTTGATATCGTGCAAAAGAAGTAATGATCCATTTTGAAGCTTTAAAAGGCAGTTCTCGTTTTCTTTGATACTGCTACCAGAAGGGAACTATAAGACTGAGGGGTTATGTAAATGGTACAGGAATGACTTTCACCCCGGATGAGTTTCGTTCCAGAAAGAAGCTCGTAGAAAACCTCGCATGACAAAATAACCGGTTCAGCCTAAGGCGTTCTAGTTTGCGTAAATCGATTTCTCGCCAGGTCAGATACGCAGGCGCCATTTACCTAATTTTAATTACTAACAGCAAATGAAGTTTACCGACCATATAAGTCTTGACAACCTGTTAGTTTACATTTTTTTAATATTTAAAAGTTAATTAGTTAGCGACAAGAAAGGGTAACTTGGGGGTTTTCGGTTAAACTTAAGATTGAAGTAGTACTAAAAAAATTGGAATACCTCTTCAGTTTGCTTAATTCCGTTTAATGTGAAATTCTTACCGACGCAATCACAAAAACGTTATACATGTATGAGAAAATGATTAAAAGTGAAATTTTAGATTTGGGTTACTGGGTTCGTAAGGTCTAGGAGGTTGAACTGATTAGCATATAGTAAAGTGTGTCTTTGACATCATTCGAAAACAATTATTGTCAAAAAATGTGTCGAAATTAAATATACCGTTTTCGGTTTCCATGGATGTTAAAGAGGGTTTTGCAAATTATTTTTTAGTTTTATTATTATTGGACGAATTTTTTCGCCCTCCCCAGGCCAAGAATATCTCATATTTGAGAGCTTAAAAGTTTCTTCTTATTCTCATAATCATGAGTAACTTCGACAAGCAAAGTAGTTTTTGCGCTATCGCAAAACAAATTACGAAATTCTTTGTTAGTGTCTTTTTTGAATATTATAATGTCGCGTGCGGTTTGTCACCGTTAGAAAAATTGCCCAGCCTCAGTGGAACAACTCACTTAAGACTGGTTACGATTGATAACTGATAGAAAAAATTGGTGTTGGTCAAAAGATTTAAAAGGTAATACGAGTCAAATATTAAAGCAAAGCAGTTTTCTATAACTTCCAGTTTACTGGCAGCTGTTATATTTTCCTTCTATATTTACCCGTATAGATCAGTGGTTACAGATATCTTTTTAAAGAAACAGAAGTTAGTTAAAAGTATTTTGGCCATTTGAAATGAAGTGAAGGCTTGGGAAAGATCATCTTGGAGAGAAAGATAGATGGAAAAAGAGTAAGAGGGAGACCGAGAAGGCAAAGGGACTAGGGACATACGGGATATTTTCGATATGTCTCTATTATAAGTTGTAAGATTGGAAATTGACAGAAACTTTTTCCGCTGTGCGGTCAAGGATGCAACGTCCTATGGCTCGCGATAAGCAATTAAACTAGTACAGATACCCTGAGCCCGATCTCCCTTTTTGCGTTTTTAAAAATTTTCTCAACAGATGAAATGTAGTAATAAGCTGCCTTTCGATAAATAATAATTATAATATCCATTTATTTATAGTGCGCTTTTTAACATACTAGGTGATCAAAAGCGCATTACAACAATGAATAACCTAAAAACTATACAAATTAATATTAGAAATATACAAATATATGTGATATCTAAGAGATATTAAAAGCTAATAAAAAAAAAGTTAAGATTAGACTTAAAAGTAGAAATACATTTCATGCTGCGGAGGCTAGCGGGAAGAGCCTTCCATAAAGTGGGCGTAGCCACACTGAAGGATCTGTCACCAAATGACTTTTTTATTTTCCCTGACAGATGCTTTAATAAAACACCTTCATTAGAGCGCAGCAAATAGCGCGTATTAGTCTTAGTATGAATTAAGCCAATGATGTAACTAGGTGCCATGCCATAGAGGGCTTTGAAAGTAAGTAATAAAATTTTAAAATTAATTCTTACTATATCTTACTGGTAACCTGGGCGTAAATTTATCAAAATGGGCGTAATATGGTCATACTTTTTACATGACATAAGCAGCCTAGCTGCAGCGTTCTGTACTCTTTGCAACTTAGCTATTTCACAGTCCGGTAACCCATAGAGAAGTCCATTACAGTAATCAATTTTACTTGTATCGAAGGCAATTGCAATACCATTTGTAATTTATCCCTAGGCAGAAATTGGCTTATACTAGAGACGTTAAAGTCGTCTGAGACGTTAAAGTCGTCTTGAGACGACTTTAACGTCTAGTATAAAAACGGTAAATAAGGCAGAGGACTTTAACGTCTGACGACTTTAACGTCTTCTGTTAAGTGCGTCCGAACGACGCACTTAACAGACACTTTAACGTCTCAGACGTTAAAGTCGTCTGTTATAAAGACGGGCCGTCGTAAACTAAGACGCATTTATGCTCAACTCGTTCAGAGACGACTGGGACGAGTGCAAAACAACATGGCGGCCAAGAAGAGCATGAAGGAGTCTCGTGGTAGATAGTGGAGTGAGGATGAACTTAAGGAGTTTGCATCTGTTCTCGCAGACGACCGAACTGAATTTGCGTTAACTTTGAAGACTCTTGCACTCAAAAAGTCAGCTAATTTTCATATTTTTTAAGCCATTAAGAAGGAGTTAGATGCTCGTTTACAAGCGACGGCGAGAAATAGACTTTAAAAGTTGTAACGCCGCCGCCATGTTAGAGTTTGAACAATTTGTTCGCATTTCGTGGCCTTGAAGTTCATTTTTGGCGCCATTTTTGTGCGTCCCGTTTTTACACTGGACGACTTTAACGTCTCAGACGTTAAATGCGTCTAGACGACTTTAACGTCTCTGGCATAAAAACGGCCATTCTCTTGATATTATGTAACCAAAAAAATGCCGCACTACAAGACGTAGAAATATGGGTCGACATAGAAAAATTCGAGTCGAACCAGGCGCCGAGGTTACGCACTACCTTTAACAGGCTTAATATCAGTAGTGCCAACACAGACAGAACAGTGATGAATTTTCAGCAACTGTTGTCTTGATCCGATAACAAGAAATTCAGTCTTATCATCATTGATCTTTAGTTTGTCCCGATATATCCATTTACTTAATCACTAATGCATCGCTCGAAATAAGCAGAAGAAGTATATAATCGACAGGTTGCGATATTTTTTCTTTAAAGACGTGCAAAAAGAGAGCGTAAGCGCAATAAAAGCTTTAAAAGGTTCACATTTTTGAAATAAATAAATAAATTAATTAAGCGCCATAGAGCATGACATGTGCAGAATTGGTGTGTCTTGCTATCAAAATGAAATCGATCAACATTGTAGAGCGATATACCACTTGTTACTCATCAGTTAGGAGGAGCAGTGTAACGAGAAAGTTACCGCTCCAGTTATTCGATTTAGTGAAAATGGTTTAACTTCTTTATGTTGTGAGAATTTCCTCAAACAATTACAAATCGAATCGGTTATCCCAGCTGAAGCCGTTTCTGCTTAATGTTATTTATTTGGAATGTTTTCGTTTTCAAATTTTGATAATTTCCATCTCACTCTTTATTACCACAAAGCCAACTGGGGTCTTTTTCGCATGAGCATGCGCGACCGCTGAACAAGCGATGTACATGGAGGCTCATCACAGGGTCTGCCTTCATCAAAATGGCGCGTCTCAAAGCTATCATCACGATTATTTTGCTCGTTGGTCTTGGCAAATGTGCGCTCGTGATTTAACAAAATGTGTAGTTTGCAAAAAGACTCTAACATGGTCTTAACAAAAGCGAAGTAGACCGGCTTTAACATACACGAGCTACTATCAAATTTCATCTCCCACTTGACCTGGACAACAGCGCGCGTATATGTAGTGCCTGTAGGATTGCGCTGACCACATCAAAGTCCAAACAAAGTGCCAAAACGTTTGTTGATACAACTAAACACTTTCAATTTTCTTTGTTTTGAAATGGGAAAGGAACAGATATGTTAAAAAAAAAAAAGAAACTAGCACATTTCAGCGAGCGGGTTCGAAGTGCGCAAAAGCCGGTGTTCAGTTCAGCAGTGAATTAAATAAAATATATGTTGTACAATTTTCCCAGCACTTTAAAGCTACAAAATTAAGAGCACACGAAACGTAGATTATTCACCTGGTGAGATGTTAGTGGTAGTCACTCTGTATGTCTCGAGCAATAAAAAAAAAATGAATATCAATGAGACACAGTCAAAACTGCATTCAAGAGGACCGAAATTAAAGTCGAATCTTGTGACTGATTTTGATGAGACAAACGGATAGGTTTCCCAAGAAGTACAGTAAGCATGTGATGCCGACCAAAAGTTAAAAATTATTAGAGCTCCTGGATAAAAGAAAATTCCTGTAAAAGATGCGTTACAATGTTAGTCCATGCCAAAACAAGAAGTTCTACAATTTTCCGATAAACAAACTTTGTATCGCTGAAATACTTAAGGGAACAACTTTCTATTCCAACTGATAACGGCGTGGTAGTCGCCCGCTGATCGTTTTTAATCCATTGCCGAAATATGGCTAAATCAGCTAGCAACAAATTATTGACAGAAATCCTCTACGGCATCGAGAAACTAGTTTACATCCGATTTATAGACAAACACTAAATAAAGAACATTTTGCTCAATAGCTACGCATCAGCAATACATTCTATGCCAAACTTTGCGGTTCTTGAAGCGGAATCAAGACACGAGTCGAGCGCCAAACAATAACAAACAGCTATGTTCGTGTCAGACATCCTTGAGAAATTTGCTCTTTTACCTCGTTCAGCGCACAAGTCTCCACTTTAAATCACCAGATCTTTACTTATTTTGTACAATGAAGGTCTTTCCTGAGTTCCTGCTATCATTTCAGTCTCAAGCAAGCTGTCAAAGTGAACAATTTGGTTCCTATGACTATGCACCACGGTCGCTGTCACTGGTCGCGTGCCCATTGTCAAGTCAGCGGTCGCGCTTGCTCATGCAAAAAAGACCCCTGTTCACAAAGGCAATATGTAGACGTTTTTAATTTATGGTTATTGGATAAAATTTACAATACCACCGACTTTAATAGAACTCTCGCAACTATTAATTATAGATCTAACAAATGCATGCCGTGTTTTTTTAGCTCTCTTTCCTCTTATTGTTAACAAAATTACTTCATAACACTGTCAATGAAAGTATTGCGGATCCACGATTTGCTTTTTTTACAAAAATAAAAACTTCAAATCTTCATATTGATGGTAAACTTTTGCCAGTAAGAGGAGGGCAAGAAATCACTCAATTATTGTATAAACTGAACTAGGAGTAATCGGAGCTTAGAAGAGTGCGTTCGATATGTTGGCTAGGCGTACAGGTAGCAGTGAAGGGGAAAGGGTGGATGGTTCTTGCGATAGATAACTACGATTATGGCATATTTGAAGGCAAGGGTTGCGTGCAGCGAAACCTCGATTTAAACTGTCTATCATAGTGTAAAGGTTTTGAAGGCTAGTGATCAGCGTGATATCGCATGGTTCGTCTCAAGTGCTTGTTATTTGAGGAGACACTGGCCAGAGTGCTTCGGGCGTGTAAAAAGATTACTTTTTGTTTTACTGGCGCAATAGATGTTCTACTGGGCGCAGTTGTTCGAAGGCCGCGATCAGCGCTTAACCTGGGTTTCTTTTTCTTTTGTTAAAAAACATTTTCTTTGGATAATTTTCTCAGTTATTTTTAAGAGCGTCCAATCATCAACTTGTTGGCAAAATGAAGCCGGGTCGCTTGTTCGATTCTCGCCCGGGGCATGAAAATTTCCTTTGTCCCGGGCGAGCATGGTTTCTCCTCCTTCCCAGTTGAAAATGTTCACTGGAAGTGCATGTGTAAAATAAAATTAATTTACGCAACCACGAGTTCGTGAGAAAAAAACAAAATGGCGGGTGAAAGGTAAGTGACGCCGACTGATTTTATTTTTCTTTTTATGATCCGAGTTGAATTTTTTATGATCCGATATGATCCGAGTCCAATTTTATTTTATTTTTTATTCGATCCGAGTCGATCCAAGTTGATCCCACCCGGACTGGCGATCCCGACTTTTGTACCTGCCTAGCTAAAATGTTCGTTTGTTCAGTGCCGAAAATATCACTCGCCATGATGAAATGGTGCCGCCGAGCTTCACATCTCGGTAGATTTACTTTGTGAAATAACGGCCTCCTAGTTACACAACTCAGTAGATTTACTTTGTGGCCCAACAGACGCTGAGCTTCACAACTGTACTCGCCAGTAAATTCACTTTGTGGGCAACGGACGCCGACCTAAACAACCCGGCTTGATGCATGCACCAGGACAAGCACGCATTTTCCAAAGAAAAATATGAAGGCTTAATCCAAACTAAAATTTTACTGAGGGTGTAAACTTTCAGCACACTTTTGAAAGATGAACGCTTTGGAAGATTCATTAAACACAGATCGATAGTAGACGTTCAGCAAACTCTTAAATATGTACGCTTTACGAAAATTCAGCACACTTTTAAATTATGAACGATTTACGAAGACAGAATAGCAGACCTCAGCAAACGTTTGAAAGATGAACGCCGAGGACACACGAATCACCAAGTGAGTAGCGCGTCAAAGTGAAGCGAAAGTAAGCAAGCGCCTCAAAGCGAGGCAAATGTGTGTCGACGACGAGTTTATTCTGACTTCAGTGAGACGCTGCCTTACATGTCTCTCCATATGAAAACCTTTTTGAAAACCACTTTTGTTTTCTTACCCGTGCGCTCGTGTGCACTTTCGCTTGTTATTGTCCAACTTGTAAAAAAAACTTGGTTCAACGATAAATTTTATTTTCTTCAGGTTCTTTGTTCCAATTTGTCAATAAAAAAATAATGCTCGAATATTGTCTGCAATTCCCTTGATTTGCATTCTCTTGAAAATTAAAGAATGCGGAATTCAGTCAGTTATAGGTCATATAATTGTTGTCGTTACAGAATAGGGGGAAAAACATCAAAGATTTTCCTTTTTAAAACAACGCAGATAAAATGAAAAAAAAAAAGTATTTTCGAAACCGGTGATTTTTTTTTCTGAGAAGGAAGATGTGACTGTGGATGTCCATATTGGATATGTGGGAAGGAGCAGCAATATTAAAGCAGTTGGTTAAAACGGACTAAGACGTTCATAGAAGCAGACTTTATAATAACCATGATGAGCTGGTCATATATTTCAATGTCTCACCTTTTTTGATGTAAAATCACGACATGTAAGGCAACGTCTCACTGAAGACAGAATAAACTCTCGGCCTCAAATGCTTTCAAGTTAGTTTACAGTTTTTCTTTAAAGCACTCCCCTGGACAGCTCATTTCTTAATACACTCCATCAATAAAAATGCTTCGTCACTTGCTACAGATGCCATGGCATTTCGCCTACCATTCGGTGACCCCATATAACTCGGCTGCTTCGCGGGATGTTTTTCTCATTCCCAAAATCAGCTATATAATTACTCATTGCAAATTTGTATTGCAGGGCTCGTGCATTAAAAAAAAAAAAAACTCAAAACGACATGTTCTTTTCAAATTGGAACAAAAAGCCCGACGAAGAAAAAATTTATCGTTGAACCGAGTTTTTTCTCAAGTTGGACAATAACAAGTGAAAAAATTGCACACGGGCGCACGTGCAAGAAAACAAAAGTATATATCTATCCATATATCTCTTCATATCAAAACGTTTTTGAAAACGGGTGTATATATATATATATATATAAATTCGTTTTTTGAGTAGAACGTACTTCGTAGAGCGCTCGACTCAATTGATTGAGGAGCATCAGCTATAACTTCACAGAAGTTCAGGTTTCACGAGTAATCATCGTTTTATTGCTACAGAACTGTTTCGTGTGGTGCAAGGACCACACTCATCAGGCAATTTTGACGACTGAACTGTTGGAATTGGAAGGCTGGCAGTTAAATGCGAAAATTTAAATGGTTGCTATGGTAGATGCGTTACATTCAGGTTATATGAAACTGTTGAAGGGTTGCTAGGTAACAAAAACATTATATAAGAGGGATTATCTGTAGTTATAAAAATGTGATATAAGCGGGTTTTAAGCTACGTTACTCTAAAGTTTCCAAGTACATATCGGTTTCTGTGGGGGCATGAACTTGCTAATTCGTTTCTTCTGTTGAGGCTACACAGTTCTTTTTTACAGATGATTATGAACTTTTCATTCAGGCAAAGACTACATTTTTTGCTAACGTTGCTGTAGGGTTTACATTTTTTAAGAATTTTCCATTTAATCTGAAACGGTTTCTTTTCGTTTTGTAAGTTCCAAACATATTTGGAGAGTTGTGTTTCATTTCTTCTTTTCGAGTGTCGAAAGGATGTTTTGTGGTTCCTGTAACGTTCTTTAAAGTTTGTGGCTAGTCCAACGTAGGTTTCAGTTGCTGTCTCAGTAGTAACTGTGGCTTGATAAATGACGTTAGTTTGAAGGCATTTTCCTTCTAATGGGCAATCAGACTTTTTTCTACAATTGCAGGTGTCGGGTTGCGGTGTTGGGGTATTTGCATTGGAAAGAACGTGTTTGTTGTGTGACGATATGATGGATTTCATATTTGGCATACATGAGTAGCTGAGCTTGAGAGTGTGTCTGTTGAAAATCTTGTAGAGCGGGTGCTTTTTCTGGAAGCATTTATCGACGATGCGGAGAAACTTTCAAATCTGAAATTGGTGTCATCAGCAAAAACATCCTCGACCGCATAAACAAAGAAGTCATCCAAGCAACCAAGGTGAACCTGTGGAAAAGCACTAACAACACCATAGAATGGTTCAAGGCAATCCCAGAAAAGGAAAAACACGCATTTATCACCTTTGACGTGTGCGACTTCTATCCATCCATTTCTGAAGACCTGCTCCTGAATGCATTAGATTATTCTTCCAAATTCACCTCTATCACTCCACAAGACCGCCACATCATCATCCACGCAAAAAAATCACTCCTTTACCATCAAAACTCTCCCTGGACCAAGAAAAACACAAATGACATGTTTGATGTTACAATGGGGTCATACGACGGAGCAGAAACGTGCGAATTGATAGGAATTTACATGCTCTCATTGATCGCATCCAAATTCAAAGATGAAGTTGGACTGTACCGCGACGATGGTCTTGCGGTTTGCAAAGCCACTCCGAAAGAAATTGAAACTAGAATCACTTCGTGAATTTTACCGGGGCCACTTTTGTCTTGGTAACCCACGTGGAAGGTTCGTTGTCATCGACAAGTTTGTTGGGCGACATGAAAATCGTTTTTAGTTCAGATATTCATTTGATTGTAAGGCAGTGGTTGATACATAGTGGCATTCATCAATATGACCTATGGTAATTGTAGAGGAAGTATTTCTTTCCTGAACTGGGTAAAAAGTAGTAAGTGGTGCAAAACCTTGATTAGATTCCACTATTTCTATAGTAACATTTACTGCATCTGCAACTGCTTGAATGAGACCGTAAGTGCATCAGCCCATGTACCTTGAATACACATATTATTCAGATATCTAAGCCATGAACTTTCGGTATTGCTCTCAATTAATCTTTCTGGGTTGTCTCTTATAAATTGAACCCCAGCAGTACGTATACGCAAATGATAGTTGCTATTACCATATAATTGATGTGATACAGATCTAAAGAAACAATCACCCGCACCGCCAACATCTATTGATTGTAAACCAAGTTCACCTAATCTTGACTGCATCAAATTCTCAGAGCAAATAGGAGAGGTCAACTGCATTGTTGAGCTGTGATTTTGCATAAAACGTCTAATTATTACTTCATGATGATCAGTGTTGTATTGAGTAGGTCCTGGATTCTTCTCAACATCTTTACTTAGTTTGAAATTCACATATTAATTGGTCATATGACTCACACAATTGCAAGAAAACAATGATAAATATCGATGTGCTTTACATTTTAGTTTCATTATCCTGTGATAGTGCCTGCTAAAGAAAGACAACAAATAAGCTTTCTCGGGTATAGCCATTTTATTTAAGTTAATTATCTTTGGATCGCGTTTGTTATTACATTTATATCGTGCATGATAAAGTTTTCTCACCTTATTAACATAGCGATGGAGTTTTGAAGACTTCGGTATATCAATCGTTGAAATCTTTTTGAAGACAAATTTCTTCAACATGCTATTCTTCTTGTTGAGACCTCTTAGAAATGGCAATGGAATTCTGCTCGGTTCATGTGCACGTCTAGATCGCCTTGTAGCACGTTTTTTAAGATGATATAAAGTTAGTTTTGATAAGTGTTCGCTTTGATTCTCGATAACTTTCACGATGGAAGGTTCACTCAATGTAGCTAGCTTTGATAAGTCGCTCTTATTCTCGATAAGTTTGACGATAGAAGATTCACTCTTAAGTGGTCGCTCGTAAATTTGTCTCTCCAAATATTCACTCTTAAATTTCACGCTTGGAAATTTTGACCTAAAATGCGGCCAACTTTTCGTGGCCGCGCGGAGGATTGGGTCCATGTGAATCTCAAAAAAAAAAATGGCGGCTCAAAGGGAACCTGACCAAGTGGAAATTATTAGTGGCATTAAAGGAGCATTAAATCGCCAGAAGTCGAAGTTTTCTCGGCGGATTTCAAATACACATAAGCTGAGAGATCTAGATCAGACTTTTCAAGCGCTAGGAAAAGTGGCTGAGGCTGTCGTGAAGGGAAAATACGGTCCCCTTCGGGATCGATATCAGCATGAAATTTGCCCCATATATTCCATGTTGGAGCGCACAATGATACGTGCTAAGAAAGGAATTTATCGCCGACTTAGTCCGCGGATGAGTAAAATCCATCCTTGGATGATTTTTTTTTGACGTCCCGATGCCACAGGAAGTGTTCAATTTATTGAATAAAGGGGTTGTAAATCTTACACGTTTTGGTGTAGATGTTTCGGAGCAGCCTTACTCAGTCACAATAACATTCTCAAGTATGAGAAGACTGTGTGCCCTATTTAATAAATTTGAGGACTGCCAAGGATTCACAAAGAAGCTAGGAGTTGGAAAAGGGGAAGTGAAACTCATTGTTGATGAAAGGAAGAATGGAATTATGAAATATAAATATAAAGAAGAAATGTTGGAATTGAAATTCCATTATGGCCATTGGAATGCCTTTGGTATCCTTCATCATTGAATTCGAAGAGGGAACAGTGTTTTCTATACAGTTACCAATGAGTTGAGGTAGCAACAGATATATATATATATATATATATATATATATATATATATACAGCCGTTTTCAAAAACGTTTTCATATGGAGAGATATATAGATATATATATACTTTTGTTGTCTTGCACGTGCGCCCGTGCATTTGTCACTTGTTATTGTCCAACTTGTGAAAAACCTCGGTTCAACGATAAATTTTTTCTTCGTCGGGTTTTTTGTTCCAATTTGAAAAGAACATGTTGTTTTGCGTTTTTTTTTTTAGAAAAATGCATGCGCCCTGCAACACAAATTTGCAATGACGAATTATATAGCTGATTTCGGGAATGAGAAAAACATCCCGCGAAGCAGCCGAGTTATATGGGGTCACCGAATGGTAGGCCAAATGCCATGGCATCTGTAGCAAGTGACGAAGCATTTTTATTGATGGAGTGTATTAAAAAATGCGCTGTCCAGGGGCGTGCTTTAAAGAAAAACTGTAAACTAACTTGAAAGCATTTGTGGCCGAGAGTTTATTCTGTCCTCAGTGAGACGTTGCCTTATACATGTCGTGATTTTACATTAAAAAAAGTGAGACATTAATATATATGACCAGCTCATCATGGTTATGATAAAGTCTGCTTCTATGAACGTCTTAGTCCGTTTTAACCAACTGCTTTAATATTGTTGCTCCTTCCCACGTATCCAATATGGACATCCACAGTCACATCTTCCTTCTCAGAAAAAAAAAATCACCGGTTTCGAAAATACTTTTTTTTTTCATTTTATCTGCGTTGTTTTAAAAAGGAAAATCGTTGATGTTCCGCATTCTTTAATTTTCAACAGAATGCAAATCAAGGGAATTGCAGACAATATTCGTGCGTTGAACCAAGTTTTTTTCACAAGTTGGACAATAACAAGCGAAAGTGCACACGAGCGCACTTGTAAGAAAACAAAAGTCGTTTTCAAAAAGGTTTTCATATAGAGAGACATGTAAGGCAACGTCTCACTGAAGACAGAATAAACTCTTGGCCACAAATGCTTTCAAGGTCTTTTAAGTTAGTTTACAATTTTTCTTAAGCACGCCCCTGAACAGCGCATTTTTTAATACACTCCATCAATAAAAATGCTTCGTCACTTGCTGCAGATGCCATGGCATTTGGCCTACCAATTCGGTGACGCCGTATAACTCAGCTGCTTCGCGGGATGTTTTTCTCATTCCCAAAATCAGCTAATTAGATGTAATTCTCCCTTGCAAATTTGTATTGCAGGACGCGTGCATTTTTTAAAAAAATCTCAAAAGGACATGTTCTTTTCAAATTGGAACAAAAAACCCGACGAAGAAAAAATTTATCGTTGAACCGAGTTTTTTCACAAGTGGGACAATAACAAGTGAAAAATGCTCACGAGCGCACGTGCAAGAAAACAAAAGTATATATCTATCTATATATCTCTCCATATGAAAACGTTTCTGAAAACGGGTGTATATATATATATATATGAAGAATACATGTAGTTTTGATTCCAGCACTCTTTAAACAGTTGTTTTAATAATTTGTTTATTTGGAAGGTGTTATATATGCATAAGCTAGACTCTTTCCATTAATATTTATGATACAGGAAAAGGAATAGATAACATAAAAATTGTATGTTATTATACGACTTTCATAGCGAGTAACCTGTGAGATAGCTAGTAGACTGTTGTGCACTATTATGCACTAATTCCAGTTCCTTTCTTTGTTTACTTACTTGTGGCTACAGTGGCATTTGTTGTTAGTATCTACTTCACGGGCTAAGTAAAATCACTCTTCGGTTATAGTTAATAATTCCATCATTAATAATCATTTCTTATATATTACTTGCTTAAAACAAAACAAATAATTGAAACAACAAGATGTCATTGTCTCCTCCGACCAATAAGGAGAGACCTTAGGAGCAGCTCCTACGCTACTCTTTGTAATGCTCCTGAAATACTTGATGCTTCCAAAAAAACTGTATGATATCTTTCTCACTGTTACTATCTGTACAGGGATATAACTATTTCACTTTCGTATAATTTCTACTACAAACTATGAACGGTATCTCAAACATAATGTACTTGGCTTACCATCCCGTACGGAGGTTACTACTTCTTGCATTAGTGCATGCCCACAAAAGAAACAGTGTTCAGCTTCAGCATCTTTGGACATACCACAATAACAAAAATTTGAGGGGTCCTTCAAAATGCGTGTAGGAATTAGAGTGTCATGTGACTGGTGGTAAACTAGGAGTGAAGGTTGCTGGAGAGGTAGCCACAGCTTACTTACATGATCATGCTTAAAAACCTGAACCCAACGTTGTTTAAACTGACTGTTTCTAGCTTAACCTGCGATCTGCACATGTTTTGCCTCTCGCCTTTGCATTGTGTTGATCCCCAATCCCACTCCATATTTGTCAAACATTTTCTTCGAGTGAACATAGACTAAATGCCCAACACTCCACACAGTACCTGACACATTACCAAACAAAAAAACTGCAATGAAGTAATCACTGCATAACTGGGGCAATTTTGCAAGACTTTGTTCAGTTAGGTGGTACATTGAAAAAATTGCTACACAGTCCCTGAGTCGAATGCCTATGAAGACAATTGGCAGAAGTCGCATTAGCAACTTGGGATCATTTGAGTCACCCTGAATTGCTTTCACTAGATACATAAAGCCATGCAAGATTAGGCGGGAATCTTTACCAGTTAACCTGTAAGTGAAGTCTTTGTCTTTAGCTCTATCCTCAAGGAGCCACTTACCTAGTTGTTTTTTCATTCTCCCTGCTTTAACATCTTGTTCCATGGCCTTTAAATATCTGGACATTGCCGAATTGGAGGGCAAATCATCAAGGCTATTTAATTTTTTGGGGAGGTCACTTACAGAAATAGAAAGATCAAGTAACATTGCATGAAAATGTTGGACACCATTATTCTTAAGGTGAAGTGGTTCAACAACTTCCTTGTCACATAGCTTACCAATTAGTGGTTTGAATTCTTGTCTGGATTTTTTTACAGCAATAAATTGAGTTACTTTGGATCTCTTTGTTGATACTGCTAAATGACTAGGTATTTTTTTCTTGAAATCTTCAACCTGTTTTGCAACATTGATTCTTTCTGCATACTGCCAAGGCTTCCACTTACAATCATGAGATTCTCCATACTTCCCATTCAGTGCATTACAGTCATCTTTAGAGACATTAGCAAAGCTAGAAAAATATTTAGCTGCATTACTTAATTCCCCATTTATATATGCAAGGAATTTCATATCTCCTGGCAGGAGATCAAAAGAAAAGGTGACATTCTTACCCAATACTGTGTAAGATTTGCTCTCTATTTTTTCCATGTCTGTAGCAAGTTTCACTGCAAAACGAGAAACAACCATGTGGTCCTCCTTACAATTAGCTCCAAATAGCAAATATTGTCATTGGGACTAGCTACCCTGGGCCCCACATTCAAAAAACTTATCAGCCATTACATAGATTGATCCCATTTCCCAAAAGGAGCCCCATCACCCCCTATGGCAACCTTAAATGCTCCCTCCCTCTCACTGAACCACACCAGCTTATCCCCAGGTTTCCTGTACTGATCAGTCTCAAAATAGAACTTGGCCAGCACAAGTAGAAAGTTCTCCAGGTTTCTATAGACCCCATCAACCTGCTGATCAGGTGGAAGGTCATGGCATAGGGTTTCCCTTATTGAAAAAAATTCCCCCACATCAATTTCTTCAATTTTTTTCATTAACAACCGATAGGGAAGGAGTTTAGGAATTGGGATACCCATACCAAACAAAACTCTTTCTTTTGACACAGAACCTAGTTTCTTGGTGTGTTTCTTAGTATTTTTCATAACAAGAGCTGATCTTGATTGTTCATATTTTACCTTTCCCATCAATCCCCCTGCATAAAGTATAGAAAGTGAACGAATGACATTATGATCACTTTGCTCATACTGCTTAACCTGAGGTTTTCTTACTGCTAGACTAGCTTTTCTCATCTTTTTTGATGAAGAAAAGTATTTAGATAGAGCTGCTGTCTTCGCATATTTATTCAGCGTAGAAAACATGCCATCCAAGGCTGGGGACCTGTTTTCAACAGATCCACCATTCACCTCTGTTGCTGCGACCAACGTTTCAAGTTTGCCTTCTGCTGGCACTTCGCTGCGGCACGTTTAGATTTCCCTCATCAGTGAGCACAGTTGGACTTTTTTTTCTTAGAGTGGATGTGTTAGCTGTCACTTCAAAAACTAGCCTTCTTTTATTAGTCTTGACAGCGGGGAGATCTATTTTTACCTGATCTTCTTTTATGCGAGTTCTCTGCAAGTGAAAGAACGTAAGTTAACCCTTTGAGCCCTATATGTGTGATCAGCATCAAATTTCTCCTTGTAATATAAATACTTTCTTAAACAGAGTGGTCATGAGAATTGCGGACATGATCACACAAGATGAATTTGCTTGATATTTTATCAACTTCTTCCCACTACTTCTGTACGAAATAAATGTAGCGAATTTAACTTAGAGAACATTTACTCTGGAGTAAATTTTAGCGGATCGATGGAAAAATCGCAAAAATAAGAACCCGCAAAATTTTCGTGCCACACGGTAGTCCTCTCCTGTACTCTCCTTTCACTAAAAAGACCCTTTTCAAGCTAAACTTACCTTATTCTTCAGTCGCTGAAGCCTTTTTTTTAAGGTACAAATTTCCTTTGATTTCGAAAGGTACTCAGCCCGAAGCGTAGCCCTCTGCCTTCTGAGCTCCCCAACAGGAAAATTTGACTTACATTTCTTAGATGTATCGCTCTTTCTTCGTGACTTGCTCCCCATGCCAAGCGCTCAGCGAACCTACCGAACCATATAAACGCAAAAATCTCCAAGAAGCAGAGGCATCCGGCAAAAAACCAAAACGAGGAAAACACAGCCAAGGTTTCAGGTCTTCTGTTTACGATAACATACCTGGCAATAATACGTTTCCCAGCGAGAAAATTTCCGACAAAAATACTCAATTTTTCTTGAAAGACTGCGAACTCGGTGTGCATGAAACAGAGAGTAAAAGAACAAGGAAAAATTTTGCAGAAGAAAGATGTAAACTTATACCAAATGACATATCAACAGAAAGCTTAAAGCCTGTAGAAATTTGTTTTTGAACGGGAAAAACTCCCCTAGTACCCATTCCTTCGTAAATGGCCAAATTCTCACCATGATTTTTGAGCGAAAATGGCTGCAAAATGACCGCGCTATAGAACTGCTAATTAGGGACTGGAAACTGGGGACACCAAACTTGGCCAAAATTGGCACAAAAATTTCCAAGCGTGTTTTCGCTCATAAACTAATGCATCGTAAAGGTTCGGGAACAAAAAGCTATAATCTTTTTCTTGAATGTCCTCCATGTCTCGTGCTTTCCAAAATGACGGATAAGATTTCAATGAGCCAGCGAGTAACGAGCCAGCGATATATCCCTAACAATGTAACGTTGAAAAAACGGACCGTCTGCATTTTAAGACCGGTGCCAGCCTTCGCAGAAGGCTGGGCCCCGGTAAAAACCAAGAAAGAAGTCTGCAATGTATTTAAATCAAAGGGCCTAAAGATTACAATCGATGCCAACAAAAAAATCGTTCACTTTCTTGATGTCACCTTCGACCTTACAGACGGAAGTTACAAGCCATACAACAAACTCTCGTACGTCCACCAGCAGAGCAACCATCCCCCGGCATTACTAAAAAACATACCACTCAACATCAACAAAAGGCTAACTAACATCTCATCCAGCAAAGAAGTTTTTATGGCGTTCCGTTACGGACAAAATTGTCAAACTGTACACATATACAACGAAATTCAACATATAGACATCGAACCGTATATATATACATTGAAATTAAAAATATATATATCGAACCGCATTCATACAAATCGAAATTACACATATGAACATCGTACCGCATGCATTTACATCGAACCGCGTACATATACATTGAAGTTGCACATTTATACATCGAACCAAATACATATACATCGAAATTACACATACATACATCGAACCAAATACACATATGCCGAAATTACACATATATAAATGGTACCGTTCAAATAAATCGAAATGCATTCGTACACATCGAAATAATTGGTTTATACTTTGAACTGTTTACTTGTTTATGTCGGACTTTCTTATATGAAGTATTGAACCGTGAAAACTTTTATATAAATCGAAACTTTGGGCAACCGGTCAGCGGTTACACAAGCAGGGGGTAGATACTTCATATATGATTCCTATAGTGTACCGATATATAGAGTCTTACTTACTTACTTACTTACTTACTCTTTCTTCTAGTGTACCGAAGTACTTGGTTTACTTAGGTACTTGGTTTGCTTCAGTGCCTCTTTGCCTACTTGTATGTCTTGGCTTGCTTGAGTGTCTTGGCCTACTTGACCTACTTCAGTTACTTGGCGTGCTTGAATGTCTTGGCCTACTTTAGCAGCTTTAGTAACTTGGCGTGCTTTAGTGTCTTGGCCTACTTCAGTTACTTGGCGTGCTTGAGTGTCTTGGCCTACTTCAGTTACTTGGCGTGCTTGAGTGTCCTTGCCTACTTTAGTAACTTAGCGTGCTTGAGTGTCTTGGCAAGCACGCCAAGTTACTAAAGTAGGCAAGGACACTCAAGCACGCCAAGTTACTGAAGTAGGCCAAGACACTCAAGCACGCCAAGTAACTGAAGTAGGCCAAGACACTAAAGCACGCCAAGTTACTAAAGCTGCTAAAGTAGGCCAAGACATTCAAGCACGCCAAGTAACTGAAGTAGGTCAAGTAGGCCAAGACACTCAAGCAAGCCAAGACATACAAGTAGGCAAAGAGGCACTGAAGCAAACCAAGTACCTAAGTAAACCAAGTACTTCGGTACACTAGAAGAAAGAGTAAGTAAGTAAGTAAGTAAGTAAGACTCTATATATCGGTACACTATAGGAATCATATATGAAGTATCTACCCCCTGCTTGTGTAACCGCTGACCGGTTGCCCAAAGTTTCGATTTATATAAAAGTTTTCACGGTTCAATACTTCATATAAGAAAGTCCGACATAAACAAGTAAACAGTTCAAAGTATAAACCAATTATTTCGATGTGTACGAATGCATTTCGATTTATTTGAACGGTACCATTTATATATGTGTAATTTCGGCATATGTGTATTTGGTTCGATGTATGTATGTGTAATTTCGATGTATATGTATTTGGTTCGATGTATAAATGTGCAACTTCAATGTATATGTACGCGGTTCGATGTAAATGCATGCGGTACGATGTTCATATGTGTAATTTCGATTTGTATGAATGCGGTTCGATACATATATTTTTAATTTCAATGTATATATATACGGTTCGATGTCTATATGTTGAATTTCGTTGTATATGTGTACAGTTTGACAATTTTGTCCGTAACGGAACGCCATAAGTTTTTGACGAATCAATTGCTCCTTACCAGCAAGCACTTAAAGAAAGTGGATATGATCACAAACTAACATACAACCCTGAGCCCACTCCGAGAACCAAAAGAAAGAGAAAAAGGGACATTACATGGTACAATCCTCCTTTCGATTCCAATGTTAAAACCAACCTTGGTAGAAAGTTTCTCCGCATCGTCGATAAATGCTTCCAGAAAAAGCACCCGCTCTACAAGATTTTCAACAGACACACTCTCAAGCTCAGCTACTCATGTATGCCAAATATGAAATCCATCATATCGTCACACAACAAACACGTTCTTTCCAATGCAAATACCCCAACACCGCAACTCGACACCTGCAATTGTAGAAAAAAGTCTGATTGCCCATTAGTAGGAAAATGCCTTCAAACTAACGTCATTTATCAAGCCACAGTTACTACTGAGACAGCAACTGAAACCTACGTTGGACTAGCCACAAACTTTAAGGAACGTTACAGGAACCACAAAACATCCTTTCGACACTCGAAAAGAAGAAATGAAACACAACTCTCCAAATATGTTTGGAACTTACAAAACGAAAAGAAACCGTTTCAGATTAAATGGAAAATTCTTAAAAAATGTAAACCCTACAGCAACGTTAGCAAAAAATGTAGTCTTTGCCTGAATGAAAAGTTCATAATCATCTGTAAAAAAGAACTGTGTAGCCTCAACAGAAGAAACGAATTAGCAAGTTCATGCCCCCACAGAAACCGATATGTACTTGGAAACTTTAGAGTAACGTAGCTTAAAACCCGCTTATATCACATTTTTATAACTACAGATAATCCCTCTTATATAATGTTTTTGTTACCTAGCAACCCTTCAACAGTTTCATATAACCTGAATGTAACGCATCTACCATAGCAACCATTTAAATTTTCGCATTTAACTGCCAGCCTTCCAATTCCAACAGTTCAGTCGTCAAAATTGCCTGATGAGTGTGGTCCTTGCACCACACGAAACAGTTCTGTAGCAATAAAACGATGATTACTCGTGAAACCTGAACTTCTGCGAAGTTATATATCTGTCTGATTTCGTTAAAACGTGGTCAGTAGGTTTTCGCCTGGCGCCGGGCGAAGCCCGGGGCCAGTCCATCCCTGCGTCCAAAATAGTAGGGGGCTTGGCGTCTTGGTCGGTACAGCTGCATAGCCCAGGGACTGCCCTAACAGCTGGTGGGTGGATCAGGCCTGGGGGTCGAATCTAGTGGGGTAGGGAGGGGGCTGTTTTGACACAACTCCTTCAGTAAGCAGCAGTGTTGAGTACAGGCCTTGAGGGGCAGCTACCTTGGTCTTAATTTGCCCTAGCCAGCTGAATCAGGCCTCTGCTGAGAATGATTATCATGATAATTGCAGAGCTCAGTGGGAGGTGTAGACAGCCACCCATTGTCCCGGGTGGGGAGGGTCAAAGTCTTGGTACCAAGGACACACTTAGGCTAGGACCTTTGGACACTTGCTGAAGCCATGTTTTCATAAATCCAGACAGATATATATATATATATATATAACTTCACAGAAGTTCAGGTTTCACGAGTAATCATCGTTTTATTGCTACAGAACTGTTCGATGATTACTCGTGAAACCTGAACTTCTGTGAAGTTATAGCTGATGCTCCTCAATCAATTGAGTCGAGCGCTCTACGAAATACGTTCTACTCAAAAAACGAATTTATATATATATATATATATATATATAACTTCACAGAAGTTCAGGTTTCACGAGTAATCATCGTTTTATTGCTACAGAACTGTTTCGTATGGTGCAAGGACCACACTCATCAGGCAATTTTGACGACTGAACTGTTGGAATTGGAAGGCTGGCAGTTAAATGCGAAAATTTAAATGGTTGCTATGGTAGATGCGTTACATTCAGGTTATATGAAACTGTTGAAGGGTTGCTAGGTAACAAAAACATTATAAAAGAGGGATGACATATAAGCGGGTTTTAAGCTACGTTACTCTAAAGTTTCCAAGTACATATCGGTTTCGGTGGGGGCATGAACTTGCTAATTCGTTTCTTCTGTTGAGGCTGCACAGTTCTTTTTTACAGATGATTATGAACTTTTCATTCAGGCAAAGACTACATTTTTTGCTAACGTTGCTGTAGGGTTTACATTTTTTAAGAATTTTCCATTTAATCTGAAACGTTTTCTTTTCGTTTTGTAAGTTCCAAACATATTTGGAGAGTTGTGTTTCATTGCTTCTTTTCGGGTGTCGAAAGGATGTTTTGTGGTTCCTGTAACGTTCCTTAAAGTTTGTGGCTAGTCCAACGTAGGTTTCGGTTGCTGTCTCAGTAGTAACTGTGGCTTGATAAATGACGTTAGTTTGAAGGCATTTTCCTTCTAATGGGCAATCAGACTTTTTTCTACAATTGCAGGTGTCGGGTTGCGGTGTTGGGGAATTTGCATTGGAAAGAACGTGTTTGTTGTGTGACGATATGATGGATTTCATATTTGGCATACATGAGTAGCTTAGCTTGAGAGTGTGTCTGATGAAAATCTTGTAGAGTGGATGCTTTTTCTGGAAGCATTTATCGACGATGCGGAGAAACTTTCTACCAAGGTTGGTTTTAACATTGGAATCGAAAGGAGGATTGTACCATGTAATGTCCCTTTTTCTCTTTCTTTTGGTTCTCGGAGTGACCTCAGGGTTGTATGTTAGTTTGTGATCATATCCACTTTCTTTAAGTGCTTGCTGGTAAGGAGCAATTGATTCGTCAAAAACGTCTTTGCTGGATGAGATGTTAGTTAGCCTTTTGTTGATGTTGAGTGGTATGTTTTTTAGTAATGCCGGGGGGTGGTTGCTCTGCTGGTGGACGTACGAGAGTTTGTTGTTGGGTTTCATGTATGGCTTGTAACTTCCGTCTGTAAGGTCGAAGGTGACATCAAGAAAGTGAACGGTTTTTTTGTTGGCTTCGATTGTAATCTTTAGGCCCTTTGATTTAAATACATTGCAGACTTCTTTCTTGGTTTTTTCAATTTCTTTCGGAGTGGCTTTGCAAACCGCAAGACCATCGTCGCGGTACAGTCCAACTTCATCTTTGAATTTGGATGCGATTAATGAGAGCATGTAAATTCCTATCAATTCGCACGTTTCTGCTCCGTCGTATGACCCCATTGTAACATCAAACATGTCATTTGTGTTTTTTTTGGTCCAGGGAGAGTTTTGATGGTAAAGGAGTGACTTTTTTGCGTGGATGATGATGTGGCGGTCTTGTGGAGTGATAGTGGTGAATTTGGAAGAATAATCTAATGCATTCAGGAGTAGGTCTTCAGAAATGGATGGATAGAAGTCGCACACGTCAAAGGTGATAAATGCGTGTTTTTCCTTTTCTGGGATTGCCTTGAACCATTCTATGGTGTTGTTAGTGCTTTTCCACAGGTTCACCTTGGTTGCTTGGATGACTTCTTTGTTTATGCGGTCGAGGATGTTTTTGCTAATGACACCAATTTCAGATTTGCTTGGATTAATGAGTCTGCAGGTCGGGTTGTTAATGAAATCTGGTTTGTGGTCTTTCAGTGTAATGAAGGAGTCCCTTGATGCCGAGACTTCAATTCGGTCCGCTAGTTCGATTTTTTTGGCTATCTTCTTGTCCTCTAGAGTTATTATGTCCGGCACGTTCGGGTTTGTCTTCTTGTAGGTCTTCGTAACGTTTTTGTTTACAAGTGTCATATAGTCTTCGGGTGCAGTCTTGTAATAGTTTGTCGTTTTGTCTGCTTTCACAAAAATGTTGCGTTCTTCCTGTATTTCTTTTACGTCTTTATTGAGCTTTTTCTGAAGGTCATTAGAGTAGGTATTGGTCTTGAATTCAACTCGCTGTATCATTTCAAGCATACAGTCCTCAAACTCATTCAGTTCCGCTACATGAGGTGGTGACCGTTTCGATTTAAATCCGTAAGATTCTTTGGATGTGTCGTTGCAGTTCTTGTTCAGAAAAAAGAAAGCTTTCCAGCGCATACGTTGAATTAGGGATTCTGTTTTCGCGATTAGTACCTGAAGGTACGCATTTTTGGATGCCAGCGGGATGTTTTTTGTAGAATACTCGAAGTCCTTCACTTGGAAATTCATTCTTCAAAGCGCTCAACTGCAGAACAGGAGCAATGCAAATTCGTTTTTTGAGTAGAAAGTATTTCGTAGAGCGCTCGACTCAATTGATTGAGGAGCATCATATATATATATATATAATCGACAAAGGAATCATCGCGTACGTACACAAGAGTAATCTGTACAAAAGTGATGTCAGTAGCAGTTTGTAGTTCCTTTCTTTTTATTCATATGGAAGGAAAGCAAGCAAGACTAAGAAAAGAAAGCAATGCTTTGTTTTTTTGTCCTCCAGGTGACGCTATAAAGTTGAAATTAAACAATTTGAATAAGAAAAAAGTGACACCTCTATCAAATCATCTTAAAATAATCACTGGCGCTTTAATTTTATTAGTTGTGTGACCTTCTGCATCTACTCTTTCTGGCTCCATAAACGAAGAAAATGTATTGTTAATCAGAATGTCACTTATCTGTGCCTTTTAAGCGTCGAACAAACTAGACCAAACTATAAACAAGCCTGTATAGCAAGCGCTATACGAGCCAAGCCAGGCAAACGTATAGTAGTATTTTGCGCGAAACGCGAGACGAGGTTTCGCCAATTGTATTCTTTTTCTTCTCCTCTTGTCTCGCGTCTCCCGCTTGTTTCGCGCTTTGATCAAAATGTCGCGTTCGCCTCGCTTGGCTCATAAAGCGCCTTTTTTTCAGGCTAACTACCAAACTGCTGCCAAAATTTTGAGACTGAGACAGTTAGAAGAAAAATGTGCCCTCATTTCTTTAAAACGCCTCCGCTATAGTCGCACATCTGTGCGATACAACAACAATAACAACAACGAGCTTTATTTGCACGACCATACAACGAAGTACATACAGTATTGCAAATTAAAGCTATTTTGGGGCCTTTTGATTTGAGCCCGGCTTCCGAAATCTCGCCTTACCTGTGAATTGTTTGGAAAATTTTCGATGAATTCGAATGAGAGGGTAAGCTTGTTCTGGTCCCGAGATGTCGGTTTTTCCAACCGGGATTTTGGTAAGCGGGTTGGAAAATTTCGCCGTATGACCACTTCAGCCCGGTTATTTTTTTCAGAACAGCCATTCTACGGAAATTATTCGACGGTAGATTCTCATAAAAACACTGTAAACTCTCACGCATTTGCCTTTGCCAAGGTGGCAACGATTCTGTTTCGTGTTGGAAAGTTTTTTTTCATTTTTTCAATGCTTGATAATTTGCATCACTTTTTATTACCACAAAGCCATGTAGACAATTTCTTTTGCACATTTCATGAAACTACCGACCTTAATAGAAGTCTTCCTCTGCAACCATTCACCTTGCCGGGGGATTTAACAAACGAAAGGAGGCAAAAACTAAAAATTAATTAAACTAGAAGCTACTTACCAGCTGTTACTTAACTTATAAATACTTCTTTACGAACAAGGAGACTTTTTCAATTCATACGGCCTAACACCTATCAATGTTATTGCGTTCTAGCACTTTCCTCGGCGTCAAGCGTTGCGGTAACTATTTTTTAAGCAAAAGACGAGAAACTGCATTATACACTTCACAAAATTTATGCTTGATGTGATAGACTTCAAGAGAGCTGCATCATTATGACGTCTCAGCGACGCTTGGGGCTTAAAAAGCGATTATGAATTTAATTAAAAAAAAACAAAAAAAAAAAACAAAAAAAACAATAATTGGAGGAAAAAGAAAGTTTTCCACCTTCCTCAGCTGATTGTTTAAAAAGCTGCATTTTTTTCCCGAATATATGAAGAAGGAATTTAAAAATTTAGGAACAAATTATTGATTAAGTTTTCGGAAACTCAGAAGCTTTGAATGATGACTTAACTAATTTTTTGACACGACAAAATTACCATATTCTACGAAATGTGTAATATCAAGAGAGGAAAATATTTATTATTTAGCTCCCGCATGGTCTATTAGCTAATTCACTGCGTTCGGTGTGCCAATATAAAATATGATCGACAAAGAAAATTATCTCGTGTGTAAACAAGAATCTTAGCTCTTTCACTGTACAAAAGTGATGAAGCAGATTATAATTCCAAATCGTCACGTAAACAATTTTAAATTTTAGACTTTTGGCCATTCTTTCTATTTCAGTGTAACCACAAACTGCGTTTTCAGTCAGGCGTTCTTTCTGCACAGTCATACTCATCCTGCACTTTTACATTTTCATTTTTAAGGCATCAAACTGGAAGTCGTGTGATTAAAGAGCTTTTAGATTAGTGTCTTATCCAAAATATAAGCAGATGTTGTTAAAAAAAAAGAGAAAAGAAATATTGCCTTTCAAATAAAAAGCTCGTTTCAACAAATTAAAATTCATGTTATATAGTAAGAAATAAAAATGACATAAAAATGAAATAAAAATATAGAAGGAGAAAAAAAGAATTGAAAGAAAACAATGCTTTGTTCAGTTCTGTCCTCCAGGTAACGCTGTAGAGTTGAATTTGAGTTAGCCTGCGTAGCAGGCGTTTCCGTTTGGTTTCGGAGCAAAGAAAGACCGAGGAACGGGATTCTCGGCTTTGGTCGGGCGAAAGCACGGAAACGGAAACGCTTGCTCATAACGCAGGTTGAATTTGAATATAATTCGAATAAGAAATGACACCTTTTTCAAAGCATCTTAAAATCGCTGGCGCCACGTTTTCATTTGTTTTTTGACTCTACTTTCTGAATTTAGTCTTTCTTGTTCCATTGACGAAGAAAACATATTTTCCACCAGAATGTCACGCATCTGTGTTTTGAAGCGTCGCAGAAAATATACAAACAGCTTCAAAAATACTAAGGCACACTCAGAAGACACTCAGTTTGTTTTTAAAGGGCGGGGGTCGCTGGATTCAAGTGCGTAGGAAGCAGAGGGGTGGTGGTGGTGGTAGTAGTGGGGATGCTGGAGATTGGGGAGTGGTACGAGGGTTTTTACAAGCCCTTTCAAGAGATGGTTGATCTAGCTGTCGATCATTAGAATGCTACGATATTATCGCCGAAAAGCTGATTGCAATGTGTTCCACTATTGGATAGAAGCAGTCTGAAATTCCTTTCCCTCCACTAGCACGCCGATTCCTTGTTCATCAGTTTAAGTAGTTTAGATCAATAGACCTTTCCACGGTTTTTTCAACTTTTTTTGATATGGACAAGTTAGGGAAAATCTTTCTTGAAGAAATTCATCAGGCTAGTGAAGTTAAAATCTATTTAAATGTTCTCAAAACATAGCCAAGAAAAGTCTTAATGATGCTGACAGTTTCGATGACTGTCAGCCATCTTTATTAAAACTTGAGAATCGTCAAAGGTGTCAGAAGCCTTAAATAGGCTTCTGAAGGTGTTAATTATTGCGATAAACGTGCAAAGTCACTCTGTGGACGCCCCTCCCCCCCGGTTAGGGGGTAGAGATCACTTGTGTCCACATGGGAGAAAGCTGATAGGCTCCTTGCCTCATTATTCCGCGCGGCCAAAGCGTTTTGGGTCACGTGGTCCGATCGAAAATGTGAGGTCTAGACAAAAATCCTAAAAAGTGAGACAATGGTGAGACAGCTCAATGGCGATGGTAAGCAAGACAAGAGTTTCGCATTTCAAGGTTAAAAATACACCGCTAAACACACAGATGGGAAAGGAAACTTCAAAAGAATGCTTAGTTTTCTTCAAGTTGACAAAGGGAGGCTTTTCTTTATAAAATTGTCCTTCGTGGAATTCGAAATACACGAAATTTTCATCACGGCCGATCGGAGCGCTTGGCCTGTTTTGAAACGACACCAAGTAGCGAAGTTTTTGAAGAATTTTCAGGTAAATTTTGTTCTCTGTAGTCAAGAAAGTGACGTATTTGGAAATACCGGTATTTTATCTTGGACGTTTTATACATTTCCAGATCGTCTTGAGCGTCCTGATTTGAGATTTGTGTTGTATATTTTTTGCCATGTGCTCAGCCGATTTCACTTGCGTGAACGGATCCACCAGCCAAATTTGTGTTACGCGAATTGCTTTTAAGGATTAATTTATGGGCCTTTGAATAAAAATTTTTCGAGAAATAATTTCTCTGTCTCTTGTTGTGTGTTCTTTCATTGATAACATAGCTCAAAACATGATCCAAAGACAACGCATGCAAGTTGAATTTTATGCTTCTCACATTATTGCAAATACACGCATCACTTCTGTGAATGTCGGCGAATTTCAAATTCTTTTTCTTTTAGATTCAGTCTCTGGGTACTTTTTGCTACGCAGCTTATGTATTTTATTTGAAAGTATGGTTTTTCTGATTATTCAAGATTTGAAGTCTAATAGAACACAGAGGGTGAATGTTGTTTACTTTGAAAAACTCCAATAGCTCAGTTGGAATGATGAGACTGAAGGAGCAGTATCAACACTCAAAGGACTATGAATAGCATTCTGATGACTTTTCAAAGCCGGTCGGCAAAATTCGATCCCGCAAATATCCACAAGGGTTGTTAAAAAAACAAAATCTCCTGTTGTTTAAACATTAACGTACATCTTTGAATTTCAAAAAGCAACTCACGCATGCGCATTCTGTTTTTGTCTAGGCGTTTCCCGACCGTTCGCCTCGGATACGTCACCGAAATGAATAGACCGAGAGGGACTGGGAAAACGCCGTACAGGGACTAGGCATATAGGCTCCCTCGTCCCTGTTCATAGTAGGAGTGTTCGATCTAATACATATGCTTCCCTTGATTCATCTCTTAAACTTGTCTCTTTCCTGCTCAACTATTTTACTTGCTTCCCAATTCATGATATGATTGTTCTGACAGACGTGGTCTGTTATGACTGATTTATGGTGCTCATTGGTAGAAGCTCTGCGGGTGGATCTTGTGAAATTTCTATCAGAGATCTTTTCTACTTCCTTTTTGTGTTCTGTGATCCTGGTTCCCAGCTGTCTTCCCCTTTCATACGACGCTGAATGAATTTCTGGATGATTCTTCGAATGTTTTTAATATATAAATTAGGGAGAATGTTAAAAATGTTGGAAAAGTTGGAAAATATTGGATTTGGGGGTTGTTAGAAATTAAAACTGATGAAGTGAATAATCAGAAGAAAAATTAATACCAGAGACTTCAACAAGGAGTGCCTCTGATCCCATTAGCGGACGAACTGCTTTTTCTATCAGAGATCTTTTCTGCGTCCTTTTCGTGTTCTGTGATCCTGGTTCCCAGCTGTCTTCCTGTTTCACCGATGTTTCGCTAGCTCTAAAGAGCTGGAAATACGCACAATGTTAAGTATAATACATCCTTTCATGAACCTCCTATTGCTGTGTCTAAACTCCTCAATCTTGCAATGCACTGTCCCTCAAAAATGTGACCGGTCAGTATGATTGCCCGTAAAATTTGCTCGACGATAGAAAGGAATCTTTAAAATTCATTACACCACTGGACATTTCATTCCAAAAAAGTATTTAAGAGGCTGTCTCAGTAAAAACCGCCCACTTAATTTCGGGTGAAAAATAATTTTGCCTGAAACGCTGGCGAGTGAAAGGCTTTATCGAGACTATAACTAAAATAGGTTTGCTTTGATTGACAATAATTTTCTGGCCGCGCCGGGGGACGCCGAGTATTTTGTCCTCCACGGCCAGTTTGCACGTCTTGAAACTGAAACAATTTTTTGCGGCGCTGTAAAATGTTTGATTTCCACCATCTACCAATGAATTTAATACCTGTTTATAGGTAAACATCTCTAGTCTTTCCTGAATGTAATAGTTATCCGCTAAATTTAGCTGGAAAGACGAAATCAAGCAAAATATGACCCCAACTAATAGGCCATTTCTGAGTTCCCCGGGCCTCTGTATCAAAACGAGGTTAGGTGCTCAGCCTTTCTTGTGGAAATGAGTTTTATTTGTATGAGAATGAAAAATCATTTCCATATCAAAGGTTGAGCACCTAACCTCGTTTTGATACAGAGGTCCGGAGGAACTCGGAAATGGCCTATTGCCTTGGAGCGAAAGGCCAAAAATGACCTTGTTTTAAAAGCTTATTTCTGACGTTTGGGAAATAGTTGAAAGCTCTAGACTAAATAAACGCAAGGATAGACCATCTGGTATTAATAATATACAAAACCCCATGGACGATTTCAGTATTTTAAAAGTCATGACCGTTTATATCAACGCGTATGCGAGCTAATACGACATTTTCAGATTTAGCGTAACGCCTATCTCAAGCAGATGTAGTCAAAAGTACGGCTTACCTAATTCCTTACTGGTACTGACTCACAAATTGAGCCATATTCCAATCCCTGAGATGGCGGACACCATAAAATTCCAGTAAATGTGCTTTAGAAACTGCTGGTATGCGGCCATTTTTGAATATCATGCTAACAATCCGAAGCTCAAAACAGGTGAAACTGTGTCACGTTTCGAGCTAAATAGCTCGGTAAAACAACCATTCAGAGGTGAAAGTTTGCTCGAGAATCAGAAAATCAACTAGGCAGCTTTCATTTTGGATCAGAAAATTGAGATTTCAGAGCTACAGCCTTGAATAAACCTTCTGGTCAAATGCAGGTTGCCACGTAAACCGGAAATGTTGAAACTCGGAAATACGGAAAACCGGAAATCCGGAAATCCGGATCATCCGGAAATCGACAAATCTGAAATCAATCAGAAAAAAACTAGAGATGTTTACCTATAAACAAGTATAAAATTCATTGGTTGATGGTGGAAATCAAACAATTTACAGCGCCGTAAAAAATGCCATGCCAATGCCCCCCAGCGCGGCCAGAAAATTATCGTGAATCAAAGGAAACCTATTTTAGTTATAGTCTCGATAAAGCCTTTCACTCGCCAGAGTTTCAGGCAAAATTATTTTTCACGCGAAATTGAGTGGGCGCAGTTTTACTGACACAGCCTCTTAAGTCTAGTTTTCTATGACAATAGGAACCATAAAATCTCCAAATCCAAGAAATCGGAACAGTATGTCCGTGATGAAATCGAAATATTTATCCGTGTCTTCGATGAACACTTCGCTCACCATTTTGAAAGTCACTGACGCGAGACGTGACGTCATACTAGCAGGCGGACTGTACCACAGATTTTCTTGGAGACACCTCCCCCCACTCCCCCACCCATTCCACCTTAGCCTGTTTTTTTTGTTTTTGTTTTGTTTTTTGTTTTTTTTGTCATCTTCCGATAAAGCTATATCGCGGAGCGCTGTAAATTTGCGAGACTTCAATTTTGCGTATGGCCAAACAGCTTGACTTGATTATTGCGACTGTTATAACTGTTATAGGTTTTCCTTATTGGAAATAACAGTGATTCTCAGCCAATTGCTGGTTTTCAGTGTTACGCAATTCAAAATATATCAAAATAAATATCAAAACTGTTCAAAAGATAAAGTCCAGAATCTGGGAAATCAAAGGAGGTACATATACAAAGACCCTCGCCAAGATTCAGGTCAGAGGAATATTTCGTATACATGATATCCGAAGAAATGTTTTACCCAAACTTATAGAGATTTGTATGGAGACGCCATGCTGGTGCTCACCTGGATGAGCTCCAACATGGCGGACGGAAACCAACAGAAACATCGGTTAACAAGTTTTGCTACAAAAGCGTGAATTTATTCCTCGAGAAACTCATAAACATTAAAGTAATACTTTTTCTAATACATGAACTGTTTAGATAGCAAAATTTCCTGAAATAAGTCATTTTTTTTAACCTACATGACAGCTCTCTTGGCCCTCATGTAAATGCCGCGTCACGCAAAAGCTTAAAAATTCAAGCGTACTCTATCACAAAACTAAGAACCCTTTTGAAGCAAAAATTTGTATGAAAATTAGTTTTCAGCTGCTCTAATGCATCGTGAAAGTAAAATCTCGATAGGATCGATAGTTTTTTAGTTTGAATTTTTGTGGATACCAATTTAATCTCGCACTCGCATTCTGATCCAAAAATCAGAGACACAAAAAATTAATTATAGGTGATAATACGCACACGTAGTGACCTATCTTCCCACTCGCAATTTCATACTTAACCCTACGGCGACCGCCAGCGAGTAGCGAAAAAAGAACCGGATTTTTCACCTATGCTATTTAACATGAAAATGGCTAAAATGAGTTTTGCAACAGTAAACTAGGCATTTTCTGACTAATCGGATGTAAATTAAGCAGGTTCTTTTAGCGAAATTGGCAGTGGATTTTTCACCAGAACTGATACTTCTTTTTTGTGTGTAACTCTGTCAGAATTGTTCAGAATTTCCAAAACGAATTATCCATGTAGCGACATGTATGCTGACGTTGCTGCGTCAGTACCAGCTAGGAAGGAAAATATGCATGTTCCATATGGAACGAAAACGACCCAAGAGGTCGTCAAAGAGTTAATTTAGTTAATTTATCCATGACGATCTCTGATGACTACGATAAACGGTCAATGCATATGAAGTCACTGCAAATTCTGCAGGTTCTAACGATGGTACTGGAGTTCTGCTTTTCTCGGGTAACGTGATATAAGCTAACGATTAAGTGTCTTTATTGGGTATCTCTCTTCACTACAGCATGGACTGATATAAGCATAGCTTAAATAAAGGCCTTATGAATTTCCAAGTAAGACTAAACTAGGTATAAAGTCTAGTACTAGCCAGGGCGACCTGTCAACTCATGATCAATTGAATTTTTGCTCCTTGAGACTCTGATTCAATGGAGAAACATCGCGTTTCACAAGCAACAAAGTAATGTGATAATACAATGTTGGTATTCAACGAGGCTAAGTGCAAAACCTTTCCTGGTTTCATTTGCCGCATGAGAATAAAAAAATCATTTTCGTGGCAATGGCTTCGCATTTAGTTTCTATTCAAAACAGAGACTCAGTGGAGCAACTCGCGCGGAAATGGCCTACTGATATTCACGTGTCATCAGAAGAAATTTTTCTTTGTAAGATTTTTTACGCTATTTCCTAGAATTAAACGTATAATGAAAACTTGCCAATACTCTATTTTCTGACAATGGCTACTAAAACAAATTCGCGTGCAGTCTACGTGACAGTCACGTGTCAACGGGAGTCATGGTTCTTTCCTCGTGCTGAGCATTGTCAATCTTGCTTTTTACTTCAACCCATGATCTTAGAGAGGCACTGCTAGGTTCTTTTGTACAACTTGGCTCATTTGTCACTTTGCTTGACCACAATCCGAAGGTATTGCGGTTTTCTTGAGAGTTTTTCACGCTTTTTGCTTCATTTCTCTTCTGCATTTTTCTAGAGTATGCTGCACGTACGTCGCTGTTTCTCAAAACGTGGAGTGTGAAGATGAACAAACCCTAAAAATTTGTGTATCGACCAAAAAAGAAAAGTTAAGTTCCTTCATAAGGATAAGAGAAAAGAAGACATGAAGGCAAAATTTATAGTCAATGGTTAATCGCAGTAGATGGTATCAGGTACCGCCCACCATCTCTACTATTCTATGTTCATGTTAATTTTCTCGATCGCTATATTCCTCGATACTACTGTCAAAGTCGGAGTAAACTTCGAATGCTTGTGTGGCAAAATAAAAACTTAAAAAAAAAAATAAATAAATGGACGAATAAGCAAATAAAAACGGCTCTTTTAGCCACCGAGCTAAGTAGTTTGACAAAAGAATATTAGCTGCATGATTAAAGCACCCGAAAATTGAACTTGCTCGCTATCAGTTAGCCTGAGAAAACAGTTGACATTGTGCGAAACCACCACTGGTTTCCCCGCGTAATGACGTTGGAGAAACGAGCCGAGAAATTCCATACTGATTACGCGTCACTACCCAGATCTGGGTAGTGCTTCTGATTGGTTAAAATCTGCTTCATCCAATCAGAAGCACTTCCCATGACGATCTGGGTTGTGACACGTCATCAGTATGGCATTCTCCGCCCCACGTCATTGTTTGGGGAAACCAGTGATGGCGTCGCGCCAGAAATGTAGACTGTTTCCTCAAAAAGTTAACATGTTGGATTTTCTAGTACCTGCAATGAATTGAAGATGGTAAAGATGTACTGAAATACGAGTCCAGCATCTGTGACACTTAAGACACCAAACACCCAGGTCAATCCCAGAAGAGGAAACAAAACTACGCATGCTCTAACTCCTTGTCGAACTCCTTCCAGGTGGGATGTTTTGTTGGCTTGGATTCTTAGAATCTCATGAACCACTCGAGCAAGTAAAACTGAGTTTATCTGCGTGGAAACAATGCAATGAGAATAAGATACATTGTACCTTTTGATGGCAGAAATTAAACCTTGGGCCCTGTTGACTTCTTTCTCTTAGGTCTTGAAAATATAATTTTCAAGAAATATATATATATATATATTAAAAAAATGAAAACGTAAAATATAATCGATAAATAATCGATCAAGGCTCAGACTTATGAAACACCTCCAGCATATCACACCTTGTATGACGCCACAGCCTCCCCTCCACCGCATCGATCTATCCCAGATGTATCTATCCCAATATTCTGTAAGCAATCATTTTTTTAACTTGTTCTCTTGTCCTTACTTAATATTCACTTATGGAACATTTTCACTTTCTTACCCTTACCGTGCAAACTAAGAGAACAGGCGCAACAAACGTCCAGATAAGGTTATTTTTGAAGGAAACCCAGCAACTGAAAGAAATATACCAATTCAAGGTGTTACTAAGAAAGGATTGTTTGCTAAAACTTGGGGGTTAAAATTTGAAATGTTGGAGAAAACGTACGAAGACTTATCTTTCAGTTGCCGTAAACCAATTGTTTAGGCCTGTAACATGAACGTGCCTACAATAATTTCTCCGAAAAAGGCAGATTGGGCAAATTTCATAAGCAACTTTGTAAAAAATAAATTTAGAAAAAAATGGTGAAAAAAAAAAATAAAATAAAATAAACAGATTCTTGAAACCTCCGAGTTTTTTTGCTTCTTTTGTTCTTAGTAAGGTCTGGCTTGTTTACTTACAAATGATCATGGACATAGCTTTCTATCCCGCCATCTTGAATGGAAGCAATCACTATCGATAAAACCACAATCAAAAGGGAGAGACCTAAGGTTTGATTGAAAACGAAAAAGAGAAAAATGAAAAGTTAGGCTCAGTTGGGTTACGTCAGCTACGTCAGCGTAGCACTCTTATGATAACTGTTGTGTGGTACAAATTCCTCTGAATAGCGAGTCTCAATTGCAAGCCCTTGTAAGTACGTAAGGAAAGTAAGATAAACCAGGAATCAATTAACGAAATGCTTTTGATCCCGGAATTTAGGACTAACAAGTCACGACCTCTTGACTAGATCTACCAACGGGCCATTTTCTGTGGTAGGCTTTTGCTTTAATACATACCCCAAGCCACTCCATAGAACAAGCGCAATCTGATGACCGTATTGAACACTTTGACAACCATCAGATACAGGTAAACACCCTCAAATAACATCCAAGCAAATCCCACCAGATAGAAGTAATGAATCATGGCTGCTACAAACACACAGAGTTCCTATAAAGAAACGGGATTCACCGTCATTATATTGCCCATAACGGCACGCTTTTTACCACCCCCTCCCCCCAAAAAATATATACATAAAAGGAAAAAGAAAAAAAAACTCTTGCTGCGACGCAAACAAACCACGATACTAATAAAAGAGAACTAAAGAGCAATCGGCCACAAGTCTTTAAAGGCACTGTCGTCTGTCTGTCAGTAACACTTTACTAGATCCCATGTAACCTTAGACCCATACCTGTTTCCTATAATAATCACAGCAGCCGAAAAAATCTATCAAGGACAATTTTTATTTCCTTAAAAAGTGACAGAGTAAACTTGACTGCCATGTTTGCGAAATATTATACAGGCGTTGAACCATCGCTAAAGGTCAGAGCAGTCAGACTCCATTCCTCACAAATTATCCTTTCAGGATGGCAAAGGGGTTTTTCGTGACGCGTGATCGAACCCAACTGACCACTCCAAAATTTTGGGGTGACAAACAAAGAGCATACGTTATGGTACGGGAGTGGTCAATTTAACCGCGTGAGGCGTAATTTGGCCTAGCAGCGTGATGCGTGATTTACTATTTTTACATACGCGTGGCGCGTGATTTCCCTTTGAAATTTCTGTGATGGTTGATATCATTTGAAACTAGAAGCAGAGACAAAAAAAATAGATAGTTCTTCTTGCCCTTTTTCTCGTTTCTTGACCTCGGATTTCCTCAGCTCAAATGACAATAGGAAAGGCACCTCCTGATCCTTGTTAATGTAGTTAGTATCATAATTTTGTTATTCTGTGATGCGTGATAAGTATTCCCCCACCCTTTGCCACCCTGTCCCTATAGCACATTTCCGTAAAATCGTACTCACTGGAATATGCCATCTAATGACATTGAGTTATTCAAGACTCAACTCTTTTACATCCAACGAACTTTCATTCTTGACTTTTACTTTTAAATGTTTGGCAATCAATTTATCACCCAAGCGAACAAAATGCTCATTATTTCTTTATATTTCTCGGACTTGCAGATTAACTAACATCTTAGCTTACCTTAACTTCTGTGGCATCAATTCCAGCAAGAAACGTGATTTGTGCTATCGCTATGGCGACCACAAGGTTAAAGCGGATCTGAGTTTGGTCTTCTTTCAAATCCCTTAACGAGGCAAAAAATAATTGAGCACCGTTGACATGTTATTTTTTTTCAAAGCGGGAAAATCCCATGTTAAGGTGCTCCTTAATTTAAAAATCATAAATGACCGTCTGACAAGCTAATCCAGAGCCTAACTGAGCTACGAGTGGTTGTGAAGAGAGCGGTTGATTCGGCTCCCCCTCCTTTGTATTTTTGTTATTGTCATAATTTTACATTTACTGTACTACGAATTAAGACTCAATGCAAATAGTTTAGAAACAAAGCATGTCTTAATATGCTATGGTTAAACATTTGGTGCTGAAAAATCTGTTTAAAGCGCTTGTTGGACGATGGACTTCTTCATTTGTTATAGCCCCATGTTTTTCTGTTGAACGTCTAGTCTCGAGCGCTTGCTGTTTTGTTGCAGGCGACAATCTTGGTTTCACTCTTCCCCACTTTATGCTCGGTGCATTTGAAACCAAGATGCGTGAATTTAAAAACGTTTTCCTCGGCCTTGATTATTCCTGATATATATATATAAAAAAAAAAACAAATCTAAATGTCTGAGCTCTTTTATAAGAGGGGACCCAACTTTCAGTTAACTGCTATTTTTTTGGCCAGTTCTCAGTTAACTACTAATTTTGGTTAACTATCAACCTTCACTTTCCTACAGCGAATATTATTCCGTCATAACCCGAATGTTCCTTCTTTCAGCAAGTCAATCACTTTTGGGGGTAGGCCCTACTAAAATCAAGGTAGAAATTTACATGAACTCTGCCACTGGTACAATTTGTTAGCAACTAAAAATATAAGTCGTATAACCAAAATAGATCCAGACGCACATTTCATGATCTCGTACTGATCTTCCCGACATGGTCATGATTGTCCTGCCATAAACTGCTTCAAAGGTCACCTTCTTCGGCACTTTCATTATCTGATCAGAATCGCAGTCTTGTACTGATCTGGTTGCTGTATGTCCTGTATCTTATTCATATTTAATCCTTGCAATCCATTGCAACAGACGACGAGAAACATTATCAATGCCAAAATATAGTCTTCAATAACAAAACTGGACCATTATTTTTGGGGTTCAATTGGTGAATCTAATCACTGTTTGCACCGAGGGGAGAGAGATAGTTGAGAGTGCTGACAAAGGCATGACATGACACTGTTTCGCTTTTCGTGAGTGACTAGCCTACTTCGAACTTGTAGTTCATTTAAGCGATTGCTTTACTGTGGTTCTAAAGTCTTGGGCGTAGTTCAAAGCACTAAATGTTTTGTGTTGAAGTGAGAAACCAGTGAAGGCTTTCCACCTGCGTTGTCACAAGTTTTTTGTACCTCGTTACAGATTTCGTCGACATCCTCTTACGCGTCCCTCAATGCTAGCTTTTTCGCAGACGTACTTTTTTCGCGTATATCAAAAGCCTCGTAAAGATATCCAAGAGTTTTAAAAAACTGTTTCAGAAAGACCGGTTTAAACACGAGGTTTTCTTCTTATGAAAAAAGTCTCAATAGTTAGAACTCGCAAGTACAAATTCCATGTACTTAAAAGAAAGATTGCTGGTTTCTTTGAACCCTATGAAATTCTTTTTGGCCAGATTCAATACTAAGAGCATCCTCGGAGACCCAGGAGCAGTCAGTCGGGTCGGGAAAAAGGGCGCGACGAAAGTTTTCAAGTACGGGCGAAAAAGCCCCTGGGTACCGACTCTCACCAAATTATTTCCAAAAATTCAAGCGGATGCCGGCTCCTGATTGGGCACCAAAAATGCTTTGTATTCTTGTGCCCAATCGGCGAACAGTTTCTCCTGAGTTCTTTTTGTGAGTTCGTACACGACGGTTATTGTCTTGCCACACTTGCCCGGTTCGTTCACCAAGCTTGTGCGAGCAAGGGAAACTTTTACTTTCTCCGTTCCCAGCCAGAAACGAAGGAACTACCGACGAGTCGAAAAACCGTTTGGAATGCTATCAGCAGGAGCAATTCAATTTACCCCGAAAAGAGAATATTCTGTTTTTGACTCATCACAATGTATCGTAAATAATGGGAAGTTAACGATACGGCGGCAACGAGAAAGTCAAATAGGCAATAGTTTGACAACAACTTTGCACGTGCATCACACTTTTTTGTACATTTCTTTGCCGTCAACTGCACGACTACCCATGAAAATGCATAATTTCATGTTTTGTGAAGGACGTTAACACGCAATGACGAAATTCATTTCCTTCATGAACTTGGATATGGTTGATAGAAATTCAGCTCCAGAAGAGTTCGCTTGCATTTGAAAAAGTAAGCGAGTTGGAATAATCACGATAGAAACTGAAAAAAAGTGAATTTTCTTTTCCATGCGACGTTTTCGTGGTTGTCTGTCGTCGTGGTGTCTTTCAAAAATTCCCTAATATTTACGCAAGATGTGACCGGGGCAAGTGTGAATACCTCTTGTAACCTAAAGCTTGTGTTTTTGGAAAAGCGTCTTTGGTTTCGGGCAGACAGTATTTTAAAATCAGACGGGGATTTTATATCAAACCGAAAGTTCCCTGACTGTTTGGTGCAAGAGCCAGACAAGCCATGATCGAAACAATAGTCGTCGTGTACGAACTCACAAAAAGAACTCAGGAGAAACTGTTCGCCGATTGGGCACAATAATACAAAGCATTTTTTGTGCCCGATAAGGAGCCGGCATCCGCTTGAATTTCTGGAAATAGTTCGGTGAGAGTCAGTACCCGGCTCTTTCGCCCGTACTTAAAAACTTTCGTCCCGCCTTTTCTCCCGACCCGACTGGCTGCCCCTGGGTCTCCGAGGATGTACTAAGAGTCACTAGTGACAGCTTTTTTATTTGGGCAGTAATGTTTAACTTGACGATCTTTTGGGTCCGTGAAAACAGTATTTTTCTTTTCCAAACACAGAAATCTTGTTCATATTGGAAGATGAATTATTTGTTGAGTTGTCTACAACCAGTTCTTTGACCGACGCTTTCTGTTTGTCGGGTTCTGCCCTGGTGCCTCTTGTACATAGTAATATCAGTTAATTTGCCACCGGGTCAACAGCGGGACAGAAAAATGTCACAAAATAGCATTTCTGTTTGCAAAACTTTGTTGCTTTTGTTAACATTAATATAATATTACTTAACTGTAAACTTTTCATTTATCAGTTAACTCAAAATAGTGACTATTTTTTTTAACCAATTATCAGTTATCTACTGTTTTTTGGCCAAATATCAGTTAACTGTTAACCCCATTCGCACCCTCTTATAACGGCATATTTAAAACTTACGTGAGGACGCAATATGCAACAGCGGTGAGTGCTTCTCCGACAAGTGACAGAGCACACCCAATGTAAGTAATGACTTTCAATGCCACCTTATGATCTGCTGAAACCTGTTGGAAAGATAGTTTAAAAACTGTTTGCAAATACGCTGAATCAATAAAGACAAATATTGGAAAGAGTCAGGGCCCCTTATTATTTTGCAAAGAAGTACTCCCAATGGTGAAAATAGGCATGGCCTCCTTATTACTCGAGTCACTAAAATTATAAATGACAATGTGAAAAAGGTTCATGGCGCCACGATTGTAGATGCTCCCATTATTTATTTTAATATTCATGGTACAATAAAAACCCGCGAGTAAGAACCTGTATTTTCCCACTTTAGCCCAAACAGGTTCTTACATAAATGGTAATTAGCACAAATTTAGGCTATTTGAGGTTCTTAAATAAGTTCTTATTTTCTGAAGAAAAAATACATTGAATATGTAGAGGTATTCAGTTTATTCGTTATATCAAATCTGCTTATCAAATGAAAATTTAAAAAAAAATAAATTTAATAAGAAGAAAAACTGAAGCAGTGACAACATGAATTTTAAATGTAATTTTACATGTAATGCCTTGTCTCAGCTCCAACAGCTAATAAACTCTTATACAACAATATCGTTTAAAATGAAAGTTTATAGCTCAACTATAGATTTAAATTTTTGAAATTTATGTAAGATATCTATATTTTCACATCTACCTCTCTGGAAGTCTGCGATAAGTCAGAGAGAGTATAGCTATAAATTGCTGGTACTACATCTGATCCAGCGCTGGAGCAATATATTCTATGGTATATCAAACATGGAAACACAACAACAATAGAGTGTTTTCACTCACGTGGCCAGCACCTATGCAAATTTATTGGAACAAAAGAAAGCGTTTGCATAACAATTAAAAGAGTTCAACTCCCACGGGATTAGTTTGGGACACCAAAATGGCCGTCGTTTTATTGTTTTGGGACACCAATATGGCCGCCGTGACGTCATGTGAAAACACTCTATAAAGCAATGTACGGAAATTGAGAGAATTTTTCGCATAACCTGTTTCACATTTTAGGCTAAACAGGTGCTTTTGTAGAGGTGGCCTAACTGTAACAAATTTTAGCCTAAACGGTTCTTAAAATCTCGTTTCTTACTCGCGGGTTGTTATCATTATTGGGACATGAGGAAAACAAGCCAAAAAGCTGCTCCAACTAACCTCATTGTCTGCTCCAACGTGCATAAGAACAGCAAAGTTTGTGAGGTGGTTACAGGTGCATGTGATTTCCGTTTTGGTTCTATTGACCACTGAACATCCTTTGCTTGACCAAGAACCGTTGAAACTTGATCTGCAATAGTATAGTTCCTGAGTAAAGGGCAAGGTCAATCAATTGGGGCAGCAGTTAATCAACCCTAACGACATTAAAGTCGGTAGCGAGATATTTTCTGTCTAGAATTGTCTGATTATTATCTATAATAACTATAAATCAACTCATACTAATAACCCCTGATGTTGTTAAGTCCTTTAAGGTGCTTATTGAAAAATTCTGTCACACTTACTTGGCAGTAAAATCCCAGAAGACACAATGTGCCTCTAATCCCTTAAAAAAGACATTTAAAGTTTCAGGTACGATAAAACTAACAAAAATCAAAGAAAGGTAAATGACTCGTCGGTGTCGCAAATATTTTTATACCTGGTACTAAGTACCCTGGGTACCAGAGGTTTTTCTCGCGTGCAGCGGGAATTTTCCGTGTTGGCTGAAGGCCGACACATCTTCGGCCGCAGGCCGAATTCACGAACGGCGAAGCCGTGAGAAAAACCTCCGGCACGGAGCGATGCTTTTGACCGTCCCCGTTGACCTTTGAGCTTTTTTATTCGATTTCATTTACGCCAGTCAGATTGAAAGTCTCCAACTGTGATCATGTCGGCCGGCACGTGAAGAAATGTCCAAAGACCCATATTATCCTTAGAAAAACAAGTTCGAGTTTAAAATTCATTGTTTTAAGAGCAATCATGACTGGGTAACATCGCAATTCCCCACACTTGATGTAGCTTCAGTTTAAGCTGCAATCCATTCTTCGAGATTTGGATCTGAAAATCACTATCCGTGAGAATTTAACATCCTGCTAAAAACGCTTACGAGCTGATCCCTGCGTGACAAAACATTGCAGTAGGAAACAGTTACTTTCACGGACAAAAAGAAAATCGCTTATAATTATTCAGATCCGGGAGGCACTTTGCAGAAATTAAGCAAACTAAAATCCTCATTTAGCCGCAATGAAGAGTTAAACATTTCAAAAGAGGTCAAAGAAAAAGCTCTTGCATCAGAGGGAAAATCATATGCCGACCAGACACAATAACCGCAGAAAATAGATATGCGTGTCACGACCTCTCAGTATGAAATAATCGGGAAAAATCAAATTTGCTCAGTCAAAACGTTTTTCTCCAGAGCGTAATCTTCTCGTCCGAAAAAAATGAAAATACATGTTTTGTTTTTATATCCCTAAGGCCATCAATACAAACTATTTCAAAACATGTTGAAATCGTTTGAAATAGGAAATTAGTTAATTGCGAGTACTCTTACGTCATGTCAACAGCACAGTTGGAAAAATTCTTTCACGTGCTGGTCTATTCTTGTCAACCAATTGAAGCGTCTGTTAGATTCAAAGTTCCTCAGGTGGTCGTTAGGAGCCAATCAGCTGTCTTGTCCAAAATTTGGACCAACTGATTTAACCATGCTAACGATTGGATCGGCGCCATCAAAGCAATGGCGCTCTGCTCCAGAAGCTTTCCGCGCGGGTCACTATAGCTATAAAGACTTGACAGAAACCGGTAACCGCGCTAGAAAAGTCTCTGGCACCCAGGGTAGGTACTAAGTAAAAGCGACAAACGAAACACAAAAGAAAGAAAGTGCATGATTTTACAACGCCTTGTAAAGGGGTTACATCGTGGCTAGACCGCGAGCGGTCGACAGGTTCTTACCTCATTGCCCCGCGCGGCGAGCGAAAAATTGAAATTATGCAAATTAATGGTAAAAAGGACTTCCCTCGTAACTCGCAGCTTCGCAGCTCGCCCCTAACGCATGCTGCCGACCTACTCTGACTCAGAAGAAAAATAAGAGCCAGCTCGCAGTCTACATCGTGTTGAGTTCCGCAAGTTTTAAGACACTAACTGAGGTTTCTTTGATCTCAAAGTGTTTCAGATTAAGAAGAAAAAACAAGAATATCCCAAAACAGTACAAGCAGTTATCAATCAATCCCTTCTCAGGTAGAGAAGTTAGCATGCTCATTTTTTGTAAGTAGATTTTAATCACAGTTATAAATTAAATCACTAGCTAAAGAACATACCTCATCGTAACGTAATATAACTGACAAGTTTTTCTGAAGGATGACCTGGGGCCTGGGATCTAATGTGCTGCCTATTATATTACTTAGCGTGAAGTTCATGATAGTTTTACTGTTAGAAAAAATTGAAAAGAGAATTTATGATTACAGTGTTGTAGAAATCTCTCTGCAAAATTTCAGTGTAAAGACCTTCAAAAGCAGCGTCTGAAAAAAATAGTCACATACATCTCCCTTAAATTTTCTTCTTTAACAAATTATCTACCCACCGTGGAAAGTACATTATGGTTGTTTGGAATGAACGCGACTTTTTGGGTCGTTCTAGCGAAAAATTTCCGGGAGCAGCGGGACATCTGAAAAAGTAGTCCTGTGTTTCCGGACGGAATATTTCAAACAAAAATTCGTGTTCCATTTCTTCAAAGCCATCTTTGATACCAGTTTCAGGCCTTCGCGTTCGTTTTCCCGTTCCGATAAATAGAACTGATTCGTACAAATGGTAAACGCGATTCCGGGGCGAAATTTACCAGTCCTGAATTTTGCGTACCATTTGCCTAAACCGTGGAGCGACCGTTTTGCTTATAGAAAATGGTAAACAACCTATAACACAACAGTTTATTAGACTTTCGTTACCTGAATGATTGCTTTGTACGGAGTTGGAGCAAAATGTTTTATTTATTCCTCTTTGGAGTCTCTCAACCCTTAACGAATTTGTCCAAGTTTTTAGAGTTAAACTAGAAATACGTTTATCACAACACCTCGCGAAGCTGAAAGGGCCAGCAGTATGCATGAATAAAGAAAACATGCCAATAGGTAAAAGATATAGTTCAAAAGGCAAAAACGAAACGGCCAAAACGGGAAAAATAAAAGAAAAAAAATGCTTTGGAGCTGAACAGTTGAACCCCGCCCACTTGCATGCAAAGTCGTCTCTTAGACTACTACGCTACATCGTCATATTTCAGTTGGGCATTTCAAAATATTGTCAGTATTTAAAGCATTTTCCCGTGAAATTCTGCTGGTAGACGCTGTTTGTAGTAGTTCAATAATTCGAAGGTATATTTGAGGAAAATAAGCATGTTTCAACGTTAAAAGCGGTAATTTAACTCATTTCATCTCATTTGGAGAATAATGGCCGACAAAGCCGATAGGTGTTTCGTAAACCGTCGCGAAGTCCCTTGCTGACGGTTGTTGTACAGTTTGCAGTTCCCTGCCATGTGCATGAGGAGAATCGAAAAAACAAAGTTAATAATTTTTCACAGAGGATGAATAGACACGTTAGCCTTTCACGAATAAAACACGATAGTGCACCCAGTGGAAATCGTGTTGCTTGGAAACCTGAAAATGTGCCTTGACGTCACAATCGCCGAAGTCACTGCGACTACTAACCCGAAAATCCGATATACAGCTATCTCGAGAAAGGTTGTCAGAAAAAAATGTGCACGAGATTATCCCGAAATGTATTATGGGATATGATCAGACATTGTTCCTGACACTGTTGATGTGGAGCCTACTTTTGTTGCTTTCCTTTAGCACTCGCGACCATACTTCCATGGCCTCTCGTGCCATTATTTCAAATACCCAAAACCACCCACAATACCTTTTGGGATTGTCGCGTGCACTTTTTCCGACAACCTTTCTCGAAATAGCTGTATATACAAAGCCGACTCGAGTTTCTGTCTTGCTCTGCTATACTCGCACGTTCCACACGCTATGCAAATTTCGACATAATTATAAACCTTTGCTACGCAAGGCGAGAAATTAATATATTCTATGTGTAAGAGATGAAATGGTCGATATGCCTAACCCGTTTAATCCAACTCCTTCTTCACCGGGTATCCACTTCTTGACCTCACCATGGTAAAGCGTGCATACGGTGACAGTGCCTGAGATAAAATCGAAGTGATTAGATAAAAAAGTGAAATGTTTAGCCGATACCGAATTTAACATTAAGGTGTCTGGCCTTTTATTTCTCCTTTCTTGAGTTAGCATAACATAGTCTATTTGAATTATTGGTCGCTACAGTGCAAGTACTCATAATTATCTCATAATTGAGCAGCTAGTGACACTGCTTTTACCTTGTGCTTGGAAGTTTTCCGAAGGAATTACAATGCTCTCTGTTCCATCGGTTTTAGAGCAAGTAATCGTTTCCGTATTGTTTTCCAAAACCCTCTGAATCTTCATTACTACAAAAGCAATAACCCAATAACTATGTGACTGTAAAGCCTTACCAATGAAATATGTCAGTTATACAATTATATTGGTAAGATGTCATACAATTTTAGTGACTTTTCCTTGTAAACTAGTTATTGCAAGCAATTTTTATAGCGGAGCCCCATACCTATAGAAATTGGATACCCATCTATGCAAGAAAAGTTGGTTAAGGGCCGAGCATTTGACTTTGACGCGGGGGTGTTTGGATAAGAATTTTTTTCCCCAAACCTCTGGTGATATAATATTTTTTTCCTGACTTACAACTTGACGATATAAGATATTTTTTCCAGCATTATAAGCCATGAAAGATATTTCTCTTCAGTGCAGGAATTTTTTTCCGCCGGGTATTTCCTTACAGTAATTATTTCCTCGAAATCAGTTTGCGGATATTTTTCCCTGAAATCCCCACTACCCTCCCCCTCAAACGTCAAATGGTCGGCCCATTAACGTACGCCCGCCGGTACACCCCTTTCCCTTCGAGGTTCGCCATTTCTTTTTTATTCAAATAATGAGAGGTTTTAGTTTTTGTATAGCCCAACTTGTAACGGCTGGTTTTAAAAAATGTCAGGTGGAAAAGTCTGTCTCTCCTACGTCTGTTCGTATAGAAAAAATCAATACCTGGGATAGTTTACTCCAAAAAAACGATTTGTTTGCGTAGATTTCTATTTAAATATCCTAGTTAATTCCAGGTGTGATCACTCAGCCTCTCCCCCCCCCCTCCCCCAACCTAGCTCCTGGTATAGGCCACTCCTGTAAAAAGCTAACCGGTTAATACGCTTTTATTAATTTACGACCATACTAACCACTTGTAATGATTACACTGTAGAGAACAAGTAAAGGCCAGATATTGTTCATTTTTCCTTGTGATTGTCAGCATCTAGCGTAAATTAATGTGACCTTGAATATGAAGCTGGATATAAATTTATAAATATTCAACTGAAAAATGACCTCAAACAAAACATAAAACTCACCAAACAAGTTTTGCACCTGTACAATAACTGCGCTTTCATTCGCTGAGAGATGAGTCTTGCTGTATTTAATTGCAAATGATTCGAGTTCGTGAGTGGCTACCAGTATATTTATGTCATTTCCTCCTGGCGGTAGTTTTTCTAAATCTTCTAAAAAAATTCTGGTTGCATTGATTGCTTCCTGTGATAAAGAAAAAAAAAAGGTAATAAAAATGGATTAGAGAAGATATGCCGCTGAAAGACCATCTATTCTTTATCATTAATGTATTACGTTTATATTGACCGTTGTCAAATATCTGTCAATATCTGACTGGCTGTCTTTGACCGGCTTGATGTTATCAGCTAAAAGGACCAAGCAACTTAATAATTTTTGTCCCTTCCGATAACAAATCAGAAAGAAATCATCTTGAAAAAACGGACTAAATTTTTTTCATGCTTGAGTGCTCCATTTCAAAAATAAAAATGACCAATAAATACATGCGAAATTAATAAGTCAGTGATCAAGGCCGTATTCAACTTAGGCATCAAGTTAGCTATTTGCAGTAGAGACGACGTTCACCTGTAAGGAACCATTGTTGCTAACATTGAGAGCCCTAATCGATGAAGAGTACCGGGAAACCTGCAAAGGAATGTGTAAAGTTTTGTGAACTGGCCAAGTTTGCTCCATAGTATTTCCCTACATGTACTTCTATAGCCAAACCCATTGAAAAAACGATCATTTTCATTGTTCTTGATAAGCAACTCTCTTGTTATGTTATAACTACCTGACACGGAGCGGCCTCTAGTCAACATTCACAGTTAATTAAATGTTGCTTCTTTTTACCTTTTTTTATCCTCTCTTTTTATTCGGTCATGGTTCTTACGTTTTATATCAACCGAAATTATTGCAATTGTTTTCTAAGGAAATTCTTCGCGCTTGCACCGCACTATGAGGTAGGGCCCTTTCTGGAGGAAACTAACTTGCGTTCTCAATCCATGGCCTAAATAAAGGTTGATGACTTTGAAAGCCATTTTTTCACAGAAGCCATCAGTATAATATAATCTGTAATGTATAGGTTACTCGAGTTCGAAGTGAAATAATTCCACTTACAGGTCGTTTACCTGCTCTCTTAAGCCGCGTGCAAACGGACGCAATATTGTTGGCTAACTTACAACTCCCAAAATAGTTTTACTTGTGTTACATGTTACGTCTGTTTGCGCACCTTGTTGCATGTTGTTGGGAAAATTTTAAAACCGGTCACACTTTTGAGCCAACAGGCTCCCAATATTCCTTGTGTTCCTTGATCGCCGAAGCATAGCGCAGCAATGTTGGATCCATTTGCACAGCTCTTACAACATTACATTTGTTGGGGCCACGCACGCGCATTTCTCTGTATAGTCTGTAAAGTATTATGGGTTGTATCCTTCCCAAGATGCAATTCAGAGGTTGCTGCAGCTGTTTGCCCATCACAGCCAACACGGACGCAACAACTCCCAAAATTTGCACGTACTAGCTTTATTAATTGTTGCGCCTTTGATTCATCATGTTAGTGCAATGCATGCAATATATAAAAATGAGCAAATGTCCAGCATAACTTACCAATGTTTTCCAAGATCTCTTTGTTGTTTTTGACGATGAGTGTTTAATTGTGGATAATAATGATGTTGAAAATTGTGTTGCCGATTGTGGTGCTGTTTTCGTTATCATTGATGATATAGGTGACGGTGCTGATGATGGTGTTGTTGATATTTTTGTTAACAATGTTGATATGGGTGACGTTGGTGATGTAGTTGATGACGTTTCTGTTATCGTTGTTGCTGTGGGTGACAGTTTTAAGAGTGTTGTTGTTGTTGCTGCTGCTCTTGTCAATAACATTGATGATATTGCTGCCGTTCTTCCCGTTCCTCCCAATCTCTTAGTCGACACATCTGTGTAAATATTAGTAAAAAACTGTTACATACAACATAGCACCCGGTAGAGAACGCTGATACCACCACCCACAGCAGAATAGCCTCCCCATCACCCTAAGTCATTCTGAATGAACAAAGCAAAACAGAAGGAGGCCAAATGGTGACCTTAAGTGCTCAACATACTTTAGCTTTATAAAAAGCCTAGTGAGGGCATTCTAATAAATTATGTTAAATAATAATAATAATGATAATGGAAACTTTATTTGTGTTTTTGAATGTACAATTGTAAATCTCGCTACGTATAGGCAATTTACAAATGCTGCTTGAGATTGAATTATTAAAAAGAAAAAGAGAAAAAAAAATCAAAATTGCATTAAGTCTGGGCTATCCCAGTTCCTGTTTCTACAACAAAAGATGTAATATGTTGCTCTAATGGCTATATTTATCATTTTCTTGATTATATAACGTTGCTGCTTTTTGTCAATACCAATGTCATCCATCATGTCTAAGAACGTGGAGCATTCATCGGAGAAATCGCCACCTCAAGGGAACTCATGGGATCTCACACATCTGTAATTTCTACTCATTTCGTTGATCAAGTTCACATATTTTTCCTTCTTACGCACTGCATTGTTGTTAAGGTTGGACTCGAAACCAACTGTTAATTCTAGAACATATAGGCACTTGGACTGGATTAGGAAAAGAAGATCAGGCCCCGGTTGTTCAAACGTTGTATAGCGCTATCCACCGGATAAATCTCTATCCAGCGAATAAGTATCCGCTGGATAGTGATTTATCCGCTGGATAGCGTTATCCAACGTTTGAACAACCGGGGCCTGGACGATAATTTTCACCAGTTATTATTGAGGGATTCAGAAAAACATTAACATCTGCATAGAGTGAAGGGTGAACATTAATTACAGGTTGAAGTGACTTGGCAATGAAGTTAAGGATTGAGACTTGTCTCCAGGTAAAGCGATCAAGGTACCGTTGACAACCAGCAACAACATGAAGGAGTGATTCAGGATTAAGACAAAAGGAGCAATCAGGACTTTGTGATAATCCCCATCTTGCCATATTCTTACGTGTAGGGAGGGAGTTGTTGATGTAGCGGATGGTAAAATTGTACATGTTCTTGGGTAGATGAGTCTGGGCCTCTGACCAAATAGAATTTACAGACGACAATGAGTACTTTATAACATTTGAGAAGAAGAAACCTTGAGATGTTAGGTGGTGTTGCAGTTTATCCTCTTGATTAGAAGGGAAATCTTCAAGAACTTCCTTAGTGGATTTGTACACATCATATTGAATATTAGTGTGACAGCTTGACGATTTCCAGAGATCTTTTAAGGAAACATTTGGTGACTCTTTTAATGAATTTCGGAGAACTGTTTGGCACTGAGTAAATTTAATAGAGGGAGGACAAATATTACGACCAGATTTATTGCGTTCTAGGAAAACATTGCTCAGAGTTCCAGATTTCGGAATATCAAGCCATTTTCGAATATAGCCATTCACTACAGAGTCGAGATGTTCCGTTATCCAGGTTTTGGATATATTAGCTATAGTGAAATGCCATGACAATTTAGATAGGACATAGCGGCTGTACAGAAGAAGTTTGTGTTTAGGATGTAGTGGCTTTATATTAATGTCATTCATCAAGTCTTGTACAAGAGAGGACAATTCAGACATGTGTTGGTTGTTAGACATGTTGAAGTCAAAGAAGTGACCTAAGTAACGAAATGATTCACCCATTTCCACACAGGGAATTAGGACTCCATTGATCAACAGCTTGGGTAAATATTGGACAGATTTAGTGCACAGTTTCCGTATTTCAAAAGTAGAACATTTATCAACTCTTATTATCATGTTCGACCAATTACACCAGATTATAAAGCGGTTGATTAGATGTTGATTTTCTGATTCCTGACCGCTTATGACAGCGGCATCGTCAGCGAACTGGAACCAGTGGATGGGATTTAAGAACTTGAGGGAAAAGCCAAATTGACGGTATTTTTCAGATTTAATATGCTGTAGAAACGTGTTAAAACACAAGTTGAAGAGAAGTGGGCTTAGGCAATCACCTTGGAGTATACCACGACCAACAGATATAAACGGAGTGCGAAATTCATTTGTAAGAATAGAGGTTTTGAAGTCAGTGTAAAGACTTTTCACTAGTGATTTGATATAATCGGGAATGTGGTGGTAATCAAGAGTGGTTTGAATCAAGTTGTGATGAACTTCACCAAAGGCGTTTTTAAGGTCCAAAAGAGTAATGTCGAGTGAACGCTGTTTGGTACGAGCTTTGTTAATGATATCAGCCATTTGAGCAGTGTGCTCAAAAGTTCCAGAAAGACCTGGTGTAAAGCCTTTTTGAATTTCCTGTTCAATGTAGTTGTTAGCGGAGAGGAAGTTGAAAATAGCATTACGAAGACACGAGGTAAAAACCTTTAAAGGCACAGATTGCAAAGTAATAGGACGGAAGTTAGCAGGGTCATTAGCGTTTTCCTTTTTATGGATGAGGATTGTGCAGGCTCGCTTCCACTCGCTTGGGACAGATCCAGTTGACCAAGCTGTGCGTATAATTTCAGATAAATAGGTGCGAAGAAAAGGACATCGTTTGAAACAAATTATTGACAGTTGATCTAGGGGACAAGGAGAATCAGACGCCTTCATTTTTCTAATCACATTTGAGATCTGTTGGTATGTTGGAGGTTCAAGGTGGGGGGGGGGGGGGGGACAGGGGGGTCACAATCTCCCGCCTCCTGTACGTTTTTGTCCCTTTGTTTCCCGACTCCCGCCCTTTATTGTGTTTCTCCCGTTATCATGTAAATCACGCTGTTTGACTCCCTATTCAGATTCTAATAGGGAGTGCTTTGGCCTTGTCCAAAATAAAAAAATTGTGTGGTAAATCGAACCTCTCCTCACTTTCCAGCGCGATTATTGAAGCGGCATTCCTTCGACACAAACAGGACGGATAAATGTTGGGCGGTGAAACGAGCGCTCCGCTCTTCATGTAATGTGTGATGCGGAGTAGGACTGGCACGAGCGCTTTTTCCGCGCTTCCGGTGCGCTTGAAGGCCGGTGAAATTTTCCTGTTTGCAAACCGGAAATCCTATTTTCTTTCTGAAATTTCAGGCTACAATGTTAAATTTTTACATATGTTAAAGGGGGATAAATTTTGTATAACATAACAAAAAATTAGATTGATATATTTTGATATAGTGGCGTTGTACTGCTTCAAACTTTGCTTCTCGGGTGCAACGCGCCATGGCGATTCGCGCAATGCGTCGCAAATTCGGCAACCGCATGTAAACAAAATTTATTGAGGTTAGTTTTGAGGTTTTTTCTCCGTTTTACTCTCTAAAACAAAACAAGGTAAACAGTAAAAACTGAGGGGAAACCAATTTTGAAGTTTCGAAGAAACAGAAAGACGTATGAGATAATTATTTTTCAAATAAAAAAGAAGGATGATGGTGATTGAAATTATCATAATTTCACCTTGCACGAGCTGCACGCATTTATAATGTTATGAAACACCATCTGCTTTCTTTTAGTTTTGCCATGGATGCCATGGATGAGATTTTCCTTCGTGTTTTAGACCGTACTTAGTTTATATTTGTTTTGGAATAACATCGACATTGGCGATTAGTAGAAGTAAAATATAATTCACAGAGCTCTCAAGTTGATTTGTAGGCAAAGAGTGAGATCTGCAACGGCGCAGCCGTTGCTTGTGACGCCGCAGGTGTCACCCCACTAGGGGGGGGACCGGGGGCATGCTCCCCCAGGAAATTTTGAAAAATGGAAGTAGCTAAGACGTGTTTTCCTTCATTCTGAGCAGAAATGTCATGCTTTAAAAGTAAGTATTTAGATCCCAGAATTTTCTTTTATTGGACCAATATCAACTCTTTCTTAACATTCTCAACACGTTACCGGGTCAGCATATGTGAACATGCGCAATAGTCATGAAAGCCACTGGCCAGAGAAACGCTGGCTCTACACAAGAATAAAGTGTTCGAAGCGAGAGTACAAACCAAACAAGGGCTTAAATTATATCGTAAAATATAGTTTATTACAAAGGAACTTTACTAAAGGAGCAAGGAATCTCAAATAAGTGAGAAATAATAGTTTCAGCGTGAGAGCGTAAGATTGAATTTGTTTGCGTGAGACTTGAGAGCTCTGAATTCAGTGGTAGAGTGATGGAAGTAATAAGAGAAACCCTTTGGAGGAGATGGTTGTCTACTCCTGACTAAACCTCCCGCAAAAAATAGCAACATTTGCCTCTCGAAGACAGCGTACCAGCACAAAAGAACGAGGAAGAAGAGCAAGAAAACAAATCAAGCCGCCATAATTCAGTGACAGCGGCAGTGTCTAATGGACAAACCACATCGCAAGCCCTGACCGAAGTCACAAACAAGCGAAAACAAGCGACATTTCTAAGCAGAGTCCCAGTCCACTGCATCACACCTTTTTGCTCGGACGCGCTCGTTTCACCGCCCAACCTTTATCCGCCCTGATACAAGTTTACACCACGCGGCAAAATCTTCATAACAGTGTTTTGTGAACTACAGTCGTAACGAGCGAGCTCGCAGGAAGGTCTTCCATGGACGGATTTTTCCCCACCGAACCGAAAAATACTAAGACCGATCTAAATGGTCTCTGACGACATTTGACCTGACTCGCTTTGTCGTTCTTACGGAGAATTTCGACAGCTAGCAAGACAGACGAGACACTGACACGACTGACACAGTCGACACACGTGTACATATGTCATGCTATCTCATTCATGTCCTATGATGTATAAAGCGACTTGGAAAGGCTTTCGAATTTCACAGGAAGTAATACCGTTTTTTTTATCCCCAGCACGAATTTTCGTTTTTTGACTTTTCTCGTGTATAAAATTTTGCTGTAAGCCTCGGAAAACGTTAAATGGAAGTCAAGAAACGTTCTTGGGTTCGTTTCTTTGACTGAAAGTAAGCAGTAACAAATAGCAAAAGCTTGTCTTTTAGAATTTCTCTCCCGCTTCCCGCCATCGTAGAGATCCCGCCTCCCGCCCTTTCTTCTCCCGTCTCCCGTACCCCTCCCGTCCCCCTGTCCCCCTCCACTTCAAGGTTAAACGGAATTACAGGATCTTATAAAGATGGTATCCAGCTTGGAAGGTTGAATACTTTAGTTGGATTTAATCAAAACACTCATTCATGGAAAACGAAGGGAGGATTTCATCTTTTTTGTTGAAGATCTTTTTGACATATCCCCAGAAATTTTTAGAGATGGAATAATCATGATTCATCAGGTCAGCGTTGACTTGACACGAGGTGTTGTCTCGTAGTATGTCATGCAATAAGTGAGATACGTATTTGATTTCTGTGATGTCGGCATTAATTAGCAGACTGCTTCAAGACTTTGAGAGATTTCTTCAGATCATTTTTAGATTTGCCTTCGTATTTCCTAATCAGGCTTTCATCAGGAGCTTGTGCAACTTGACCAAAATTAGCAGAGAAATAGCCATAAACAGTGTCGTTCAGAAGTTTAACGCGTGAGCTGTGATTCTGAACAGTGATTGGAGGATTCAGAAATAATAAGGATTAAAATATTCGTTGGCCGTTAACCATTGTTCTTCAGATTTAGGTAGATTTATTCCCTTTTTAATATCGGGTTAGCAATGGTCTTCAGGTTGAGGGGAAGGGACACTGGAGGCCATCAAAGGATCACCTACATTGCCAGATTCTTGGTCGGTGAGTACGGCATCATTGAGGTCAGCACGAAGTTGATCATTCAAACCCAAAACAACGCTACAACTCCTTTGATGCATCTTCCATCTTCTGTTACCCTTGCAAAGTCTACCACAGCAGCACTTCACGAGACAAACACGAGAAGAAGCATCTGCAGCGACTGATTCATTCGCATCCTCATCATGCCACTCTAGCAGAAGGACGCTCCGCTCGAGTGATTCTATGTTTACAGCGCCACGCATGGCGGCCCAGCAAGACAAAATCGTTACCGCAGAACGAACAGACCACACCAGCGAGCAAAACGAACATAAACCGTGAACAAACCATGCCCTCCGACAACCAAAAGCAGCTCCCCACTGATTAATCCAAAGAAGATTACAATCCAAGCCCAAAAGGACGTTTAAACCGAGGACATGCACAAAACGTGTCTGTTCTGCTCAATGTCCTAATGGAAACTTTATTTGTGTTTTTGACTGTACAATTGTAAATCTCGCTACGTATAGGCAATTTACAAATGCTGCTTGAGACTGAATTATTAAAAAGACAAACAAACAAACAAACAACAAAAACAAAACAAAACAAAATCCAAAAAATAAAAATAATAATAATAAAAAAATTGCATTAAGTCAGGGCTATCCCAGTTCCTGTTTCTACAACAAAAGATGTAATATGTTGCTCTAATGGCTATATTTATCATTTTCTTGATTATATAACGTTGCTGCTTTTTGTCAATGCCAATGTCATTCATCATGTCTAAGAACGTGGAGCATTCATCGGAGAAAACGCCAAGGGAATTCATGGAGAGATTTACAAATCTCACACATCTGTAATTTCTACTCATTTCGTTGATCAAGTTCACATATTTTTCTTTCTTACGCACAGCATTGGTGTTAAGGTTGGACTCGAAACCAACTGTTAATTCTAGAACATATAGGCACTTGGACTGGATTAGGAAAAGAAGATCAGGCCCCGGTTGTTCAAACGTTGTATAGCGCTATCCACCGGATAAATCTCTATCCAGCGAATAAGTAATATGGAAATCAATTACGCTATCCGCTGGATAGTGATTTATCCGCTGGATAGCGTTATCCAACGTTTGAACAACCGGGGCCTGGACGATAATTTTCACCAGTTATTATTGAGGGATTCAGAAAACCATTAACATCTGCATAGAGTGAAGGGTGAACATTAATTACAGGTTGAAGTGACTTGGCAATGAAGTTAAGGATTGAGTCGTGTCTCCAGGTAAAGCGATCCAGGTAATGTTGACAACCAGCGACAACATGAAGGAGTGATTCAGGGTTAAGACAAAAGGAGCAATCAGGACTTTGCGATAATCCCCATCTTGCCGTCTTACGTGTAGGGAGGGAGTTGTTGATGTAGCGGATGGTAAAATTGTAAATGTTCTTGGGTAGGTGGGACTGGACCTCTGACCAAATAGAATTTACAGATGATAATGATAATATTAATAATGATAATAATAATAAAAATAATAATAATAATAATAATAATAATAATAAAAAAAGTCATCACCAACAAATGGTTGTGAAGTAATTTGATAGGAGAAACAGAGGGACTACTTGTAGCAGCTCAAGACCAGGCAATAAACACCAGAAACTACCAGAAAGTAATATGTGGCCAGCAAGTGGAGAGCAAATGCAGAATGTGTTCGCAACATGAAGAGACAGTGGACCATATTGTATCTGGATGTGAGGTATTAACCAAAACAGAGTGCATCTCCAGGCGCAATAATGCTGCAGCATATCTCCATTGGAGTGTATGTAAAGATCATGATATAGAGATTATAGACAAATGGTTCGAACATGTACCAGAGATCGTGTTACACAATAAAGATAACAACATCACCATCATGTGGGACATGCCAGTCAATACTGATAGAACTATAACAGCGAACAGACCAGATATCATCGTTAAAGATTCAGTGAATTCCACCTGCAAAGTGATTGATATGACTGTTCCATCAGATAGAAACATCGCACTGAAGGAAACTGAAAAAAAATGCAAGTACAAAGACCTAGAACTAGAAATACAGAGAATGTGGCATATGAAAACCGTTGTGATCCCTGTGGTTGTTGGTGCACTTGGTACAGTGAAGAAGGGTATGGTAGAAAACATCAAGAAATTATCAGAGAGAGCTACTATGACAGAGATTCAAAGATCTGCATGCTGGGATCTGCACGAATCCTTAGAAAGGTTCTCAGTGTATGAACAGAATGACTGACTTGTGTGACTGACGCTCTAGATGCATGGTTTGCGCCCGGCTGATGCACAAAAAGAACACCAGCAAAGACTGTGATAATAGAGATGATGATAATAATAATAATAATAATAAAAATAATAATAATAATAATCTATACAAAGGCAAGCAGAACAATTCAAACAAGAACTAGACTTAACAACACCAGATAAACAAGCAGAAGAAATAACCATCAAATATGCAAAGAGAATCAAACAAATGGCACGAAATAAGACCCAAGAAAAATTAACAAAGCAGTGGGAGGACAAAGCCCTACATGGAAGATACCCAAAGAGAATAAAGGAAGCAGATGTTGACCACCACAAAACCAACCAGTGGCTCAAAAGCAGTGGACTGAAGGCAGAAACGGAAGGATTCATAGTCGCAGCCCAAGACCAAAGCCTAGCTACCAGATCATACCACGCCAACATTATCAAAGACGGTACTAGCCCCCTATGCAGGATGTGTAACAAATATGACGAAACAATCGACCATATCGTGTCTGGGTGTCCTGAACTTGCGAAAACAGAATATACTCACAGACACGATAAAGCAGCCGCGTATATACACTGGAAAGTCTGTCACAACTATAATATCAAGACATCAGAAAAGTGGTATGACCATGAGCCACAAACAGTTACAGAAAACGAGGATGTCACAATATTATGGGACATGCCAATACACACAGACAGGAAAATAACAGCCAACAGACCCGATATAGTGATCAAAGACCACAAAACGAAAACCTGTAAATTCATTGACAGGGCAGTACCATCGGACAGAAACACATCCGTGAAAGTTACTGAAAAACTATCCAAATATAAGGACTTGGAAATTGAAACAAGCCGAATGTGGGGCATGAGAACGGAAACGATACCAGTTATCATTGGAGCACTTGGAGCTATCAAAAAGGGACTAGAAGCTTATCTTGGAAGAATCCCCGGCCAATTAAGCATCAGTGAACTACAAAAGATAACCTTGCTAGGTACAGCACACATTCTGAGGAGGGTGTTATCAATCTAAAAACTGGCTATCCCCTAGTGCCCCAGGATCATGGTTTGATCCCGGCCCTAGAGACTCTAAGCAAACATTATGTGAGGACAATAATAATAATAATAATAATAATAATAATAATAATAATAATAATAATAATAATAATAATAATAATAATAATAACATATTTAATGTAATGCTTTTGTTATACCTTGAGTATGTTGTAAGAGATGACAGATCATATAATGTGTTTTAGCGTTTTGTATCACATTCTTGTTTAATTAATGAAGTATGAGTGTGTCTTCATCAATCCTTAGCTCCGCGGCCAAAAGAATGAGCAAAATGCCTCTTTTCGTTTTGAAATCATGACAGAAGTATAGCTACCATCAGCAGGTTCCCGGCGAGTGCCGTAACACCATGCATATTGAAGCGATTAGTTGGAAGAAAATAGATTATTACTATCCAGTACTAAAGAACAGACTTGTAAACAAGCACGAAAAAAAAAAAAAAAAACTGACGCAAAAGCTGCTAACTTACGGACTCCCTATCTGCTAAACCCTGGGTTGGTTTTCTAATTTTAAACTGAACATCTTGCAAGAAAGTGATTTATTATGGAAAACATACGGCAATGACTTTTGCAACAGCACTCCTCGTTGTCACCGCAGAGACCGTTCAACTCGCTGCATTTGTTGATCCTTGGGCCTGTGCTACAGTTGTTTTTCCGCGTACATATACAGTCAGACGCAGAGCCACACTTTTTTCCATTTTCACCTGAAAAAGATGTCAGGAATAATAGTCTCTATAGTCTAAAAAAATATTATATCTAGCCCTTTTCCTCAAACATTCTAGGCGCTACTTCGCTGGAGTTATCCTGGGTGCTAGAAACTTTTTCCTTTCATGCACTTCGCTCTTTACCCTTCTCGCCGCTTTGCTGCTATTGAGCGAAAAGACCTCTAGCATCCAAGATAACTCTGGGTTTTGGCGAATGTTGTCATGACAGAAACAAGTTACCGGAAGACTGAAGGCTTAACCTCCTTAAATAAAAATAACAGTGCTAACCTTTCTGGTGAAAAAAGGAAAATAAAGCTTTCCGAGGTGTCAATTTTTTTTGAGAATACGCGAAAACTGAAATGTTTCAATCAAATTTCGTCCTTCTAGTCATCCTCTAGCCTATTCTAGGCTCCTCAGATAGTAGTGATGACGCGTAAGTGTAAGGCACGCGAGATATATATAGGCCCATGATCTGGCTATCTCGCAGCCTGGAACAGGCTAGTCATCCTCGTCCACGAATGTGAGGATTTCGCTCGCTATTACAAGAAAAGGTTTAATAAGTAAAACAACAACTTTGCACGTGTATCACAGTTTTTTTGTACATTTCTTTGCCGTTTTTACACAGCAACGATATGAAAATTCCTAATTTCGCGTTAACTTTTATTGAGAACGCAAACAAGCAATGACGAAATTTTATTTCTCTTTGTGAACTTGAATATGTCCCTAATTTCAATTTCAGCGGGGTAAGTATAAGTGACAAGTACAAAGTAAGTGGGTAGGAATAATCGCGGTAAAGACTAAGGGTGATACTCATATACCAAGTCAATATATACATTATTGCCTCGTTCCATCGTGTGAAGTTTATTGTGTTATTGTGTAAGGGCTAGGGATCATTGTTGCGTTTTTTTGCGTGGCGTAACTCGAGACTTTCTATTCACTTGGTATATCGTGCACCAGCCAGGACTGAAAGAAGGCAAATTCTCTTTTTAAGCGACGTTCTCGTTGCCTTCGCGGATCGATGGATCTTCAAGTCCGTATTAATTCCATGAAAAACTTACCTCCATGACTCATTCCTCTTGAATGATGTGCTACGCCTCAAAAGAAAAAGATACAACAATGTAAATATCTATTATCTAACCGAATTTTGGAAAACCAAGCTAACGAAATTTACATTCATTTGAGTGAAAAGGCGTCAAAAGGCAGGTTTAATTCTTAAGCCCGAGAAGCTTCAAAATCACAGCAAAGAAAGAAAAGGAGGGAGAAAAAGAAAGAGCGAGGAGAAGGAAAGGAGGAGGAGAAGAAAAAAAAAAGCAATGGTTGCACTTGGTTGTTATAATAGCTACTTTGGAGAACAAATTATGGTATGTTTTCAATTAAGCATAGAGGAGCAAAGATATGAAACAGCTTGCCTAGAAAGTTAAAGTGTGTTAAAAAAAGAAAAGAAATGAAACAGTTGCTCAACAACAACATTATTTCGACCTGATCGAATACTAAATAGTTAGTATTTGATCTATATTGCTACTTGTTACTCCTCATGTAAACTTAAAGTTACGCTTAGTGACAGAAACGTTCAGATGACACCGTAGCTCGCACGTCTTTAATTAATAACTTCGAGGTTGACGTCCGTAAGTTAGAGACCTAGTTCTATTGTACGCGGATTTAAAAACATCCTAAGGGCAATGCGTGAGTCACAAATAAATAAAAACAAAAGAAAAAAAAAAAGAAAAAAAAAGAAAACGTGTAGGGCCTCAATTATGACCTGAGAAAAGATATGCGAGGAAAACGATTACACCTCTCCATGCCCCGTTGTGCTGAACCTTTCCATGTCTCGGAACAAGTAAAAGTTTTCACGAGCCCAAACTCTGAATGTTCTTCAGTCGGAGTCGTTTTGACTGTACTTTCCGACGAAATGAACCTAACAATGTCTCTAGCCTTAAAGGGGCTATGTCAGCCCAAGCGCATGCGCAGCCGGTAGAAAATAACTTGACAAAAGTTTCAAGTTCTGTCGGAGATTTAGGAAGGCTGTTTTTATCTTTTTAAATCTCGGCCATCGCTTGGTGATTACAAAAGACTTTTTTGCGTTACTTTTGAAATTGTTGGCCCTTGGAATTTAATGGCGTGGATTTACAGTGTCCTCCTATCAGCCGCTATTGTACTGGTAGTTTCTGAAAGAAAATCAACGACTGCTACTCGACAATGAGTGACGAAACTTTAGATGGAATCTTTCCTCATATTTCACTGAACCTTTCTGTTGAGTTATTTTAGTGGCTGCTGGCTCTTGCATACAGTCGAACTGCACTCCACAACGGCCACCTTGGGGACAGAAGAAAGTGGCCGTTGTGGTGAGGCGGCCGTTTTGGGGAGGTAGGGGGATAATATGATACTTTTTTAAGGGGTACAACATGTTTAAGGTGCTAAGTTCATGGTTACTGCCTCCGATAATGGTAATAATCCAATCTTAAATATTATATGGAGATAAAATACGCAAAAAAAGCCTGAATTATGTTTCGAATAAAAATGTTAACGTGACAAAACGAGGAAGGTTCGCTACATTTCATGATCATCCTTGACTTCTTCACCAGTCGCTGAAAAAACTGGCCTTTGTTGAGAGGTCATTTTGGCAGTTGGGAACACGTTTTAGTGGCCGTTGTAGCCGAGGTTTTAAAAAGAGTCCGCCGGGATAAAATGAGGTGGCCGTTAGTGGAGGTTCGACAAGACATTTTATGAAACGGTTATCGAGAGAGTTGGCGGCGGCTGATTAATTAATAAACGATTACAACAGCATGGTCATCAGTTTTCGTAACGAAACTCAAATCTTGGCGAACGAAACGTTATAGAATTTGGCTAGATTCCTTCTTGTAGTTATCCTGATCCACAGCAAGGATTAACACGACCGTTTGCTCGTCCAGCTTTGTTCTTTAAAAGTAGCCTGCGGAGCATGGCGGTTTTGTCGGACGCACTATTGAGCGGCGAAGCCACAAAAGCGCGCGCGAGCGAGCGAGCGGTGCCCGCCCTAATTTCCTCGCGGTTTGTCTGCTCTCGCCCGCCTATATTACCAAAACCACCATGCTCGCAGGCTATTTTAATACCAGACTGAAAGAGGCAATAGTGCAGTTACATCGCGTGTCATGATCATGCCATGTCTTTGAACTGCTTTTTACCGTTTTTGTTCGATCATATTTACTCGGATGTTTGGAAAATAGCAGAGTTTATATTTCCTCGTTATTTACAGACTGCTTAAAATGGAATAGTATACCGATGATACTTGTTCTGTTTTTCTCGACTTTACGGTGATCGGCGCAGGATTGAACAATTTTGCGCGATTGCGTGTTTCCCGAAGATCATAACAAGACATTAAAAACAGCGTCGTTTGTTCTTTCAGCACATAAGTTTTTAAAAAAATGTAGCGACATATAACGTCTTCGTCCATTATATTTGGTCTAGAATCTTTAGTAGGTCGTTTTTAAAATAAAACTTTGATTTTAGTTATTATGTTGACCACGACTGTATGTTGTTGTTGAATTCTAGTTTGCGCTTTATTAGTTTAAATGACATGCGTTTTTAATTCAAAACTACAATTAAAATTGTCTTAACACTTTTGATTCTTGACGACAAAAATGAGGAAACTTGATGTAGCATAACTCAGAGAAGAAAAGTTCCCTAAATTCTATCAAAATATCCCTCATCCAAACCCAATTCGCTTGGAAATCGGCGCCAAGTTTACCGGACAAAGAAAGTCACGCTTTAAGAGCAATTAGAATTTTGACAGATGGAAGTAATTTGCACAATCTCAGCGCGCATGCTCTCCAGCTAACATAACCCCTTTAACAGAGTAGCACGTTTTCTAAAGAAAATGAAATAATCATTATGTCACGAACGTGGGACAAAGAAAAAATCTGAGTCCCCGACTCAATTTTTGTTTTTGTCCCACGCTCGTGACATGCTGATTATTTCATTTTCTCATTTGTTTCACCATCTCTCATTCCTTCATCATACAGTACGATCCAGACATTGCTGATCCTAGCAGTATGCAGGAAGCTTCTCAAATATGAACCTATCAAATGGCGTCGCTCGCCATAAGTTTTCCGTAGTTCAAAGGTAGGGCGCTCGCCCGGTGTTTGGGAGGTCATAGGTTCGAATCCTGTCGGAGACTTTCTCATGTGTTTCACCGAGATTAAAATTCACCATCTTTCATTCTCTCGTCAGTAGCAGGTTTGTTCTCGAAAGACCAATAATGGCAAAAGTCGATGAGGTTTCTTCTGAAAACCGCAGTTCTAGCTAGAGCGCCAAGTCCAGCTGCAGCTTTTTACTTCGGCGGAGCGCGAAGTAAAGGATTCGCGACGCTCAGGAATGTCCCAAAGTTGCTTTTTTCGGGACAAGATTGGGCACGCAGTCTGTAGGTTTTCGGTTTTATTCGGTTATTTGACGAAGTGAACACGCTTGGAAATTTTTGTGCCAATTTTGGCCAAGTTTAGTGTCCCCGTTTCCCCAGTCCTCTTCTTTGAAATTCTGCGCGGCCATATCGCCAGCCCGCCAACAGCGAAAATGGGTCAGGCTTTATCGCCATGTGAGAGAGAACTGGTACTAACAAACAATGTTTTGACGAGCGTGATAAAAGCTGCGAAGAAAGAGCTTTTTATCGGTACTTTGCATGCCTTGTCTTCGAATATTTTGAGACTAGCTTTATGTCGGCGAAGAGAGAGTTTTTTGCGAGGTTCTTGAGAGAAAAGTCTGGGTGAAGCAAGCTTTGGAAAAGGTTTTATATCTGCTGTTTGGTTCCCATATCTCATGCAAAAACGGAAACGAGGAAAACATGAAGAAGGTATTTATCCTTTGTTTTGATGCTTTAGTTGCTTAAGTTTGGAGCTTACGCACATGAATTTTTTTTACAAAAAATACCATTTTAGGTCAATCAGGTTCACATCACGCTTGTTAATGGATGAACTAACAGGTTTTGGATGACTTGCGAGAAGCAAGAAAATCACTTCTCCGCTCCGAGGTTGTTCTATTCTCAGTAAAGCGATTTCTACTTCGTGAATTGTCAAGACAAAATGCTAACCTTCGTGGCAGATAATAATACACAGCGAGGAATTTTGTTCGTTGAAAAGTGGGAAGTTACAATAATACACCGATTCAGCCTAAGACCGAAAGTTGCATGAAAACGAGGCCTAAGGGCTATCTTTCGCGCGAATCTCATAAACATGGCGTCTTCAAGTGAACAAAAGAATTCGAGCCACAAGTGCGACGAGATATAATTTTTCATAATTTCCCTCTGGACGAAAAGCTTAAGAAAATCTGGGATCAAAAAATGAAGCGTGGCGACAAAAAAATTGCCTCGAACAGCTCACTCTTCTGCTGTTCTGAACATTTTAGTGAGAAAGACTACAGGAAAAGCCTTAACGGCAAAAGACGTGATCTTGTAAAGAATGCTGTTCCTTCGATTTTCCCATGGTCAGTTGGCAATGACGAAGTATCTGAAAGGTCCGAAAGAGCTAAAAGTCGGGAATGCCAAAGGATTCAACTTTCTGCGATCCCTTCCAATAGTATGGAAAATAAACATCACTCATTTTACGATGCACCTGACATCTCTGCAAAGGAGACTCAAGGCGAAGATTCAGATGAAAAACCTTTCGAAGAAGAGAGAGACTTGGTTGCCGAGAATTATGATCTTAAGCAAAAGCTGTTTCTTTCAAAATTTGGCTTGGAGAGGTTTGGATCGAATGATGATGACATATTTTTCTACACAGGTTCTCAGAGTTACCAAGCTTTGATAGCATTTTGGAACTTTATTAAACCTTGCTCTGAGTCTCTGATGTCGTGGAACACAGCACGCGAAAAAGGGAGAGAAAGTTCCGCAAACAATGCTAATCCATTTCCTTTTTTGCAAGGACAGGAGAAGCAAAGAAACAGAAAGAGAGAAATAGAGCCCATCGATCAGTTGTGGTTGTTTCTAACAAGGGTGCGTCTTGGTTTATTCGAGCGTGACTTGGCACACAGATTTAGTACCGTGTCTGATATTTTTATTACTTGGGCAAACTACCTTTACATAATGTTGGGAAGTTTGCCTTTATGGCCTTCAAGAGACAAAATAAAACAACACTTGCCAGATTCTTTTAAAGGAAGGTATGAAAATGTACGTGGAATTCTTGATTGCACAGAGCTGAAATGTGAGTTGCCCAAGGATTATCAGAAGCACTCAGAAATGTACTCAGACTATAAATCTCACGAGACATTTAAAGGGCTCATCTGCATTTCACCGAGTGGATGGATAACATTTGTCAGTCAGTTGTATCCAGGAAGAATAAGTGATAAGGAAATAGTGGAGAAGAGTAACTTCTGTCAGTTAATTGAAATGGGGGACCAGTACCTTGCAGACAAGGGCTTTGAGGTCCATGACCTAATGGCCCTCAGAGGAGCAAGTTTATATATTCCTCCCAAGAGATTTTCTGCCAATGACCAGTTCACACAAAGCCAGTGTTTTGAGACCATGAGTATAGCAAATGTGCGTATTCATGGTGAAAGAGCAATTAAGCGAATCAAGGCTTGGCATATTTGTAGTCAAGTTCTGCCTCTTTCCAGCTTTGGGTCCATAAATCAGATCTGGACTGTATGTGCCTTGTTAGTAAATTTTCAATATCCAATTATTTCAGTTTAAAGAAAGGAAGCTTTTAGTTTATTGGAAGGGATGGGTTCTAATATCAGAGAACTGGCAAGTGTCTTTTTTAGGATTGAATGTTAGACTAAAGATTCTGAAACTGTTCAGGTCTTGTTACTTTATGCAAGTCTCTGGTTTGGGTTTGGAGGACTTGATATGTGAAAAAGTGAATGCAAAAACTATGCTATCAATTGCACATGGGTAGATTGGATACTGAGATTAAAAACTGATGGAGACTGACTGTGAATGAAGAAAATATATTTTTTTACAGTAATGATGATGGTGATAATAATATAGAAAATAGAACCAAAATTTTAGTCTTTTTTTTTCAAAGGTAAAAATTTATCTGTAAGATAAGTTCTAAGAAATAACAGTCAAAATTTTCAAAAACAATACACAAAAATATCTAGTTTCACCTTCCCTACCCTAACATCATCCTTTACACCATCCCATCACTTGCAAAGTATAACTTGAACACCATTCCTTGTGCTTTAGAACATGCTAAAGTTCTTATTCAGACATTTTGTTAGAGTCAACTTATATTTTTCAAGAAACTAATAGTGTTGCTTTGCAGTTCTAAATACACAACTGTTTTTATTTTGCAATATATTTCCTGTGAAAAGCAATTAAACAAGGCTTAATTTCATCCTCCCACCTTGACGATGATGTGACCTTGAGAACCAAAACTGGAAATGTGTTGTTGGTAAATATGACAAAGTCAGTTAATGGAATTCCACTGACCCCCATTTGCATCTGAGACTGAAACCAATATTTGTGCTTTTGTTTTACTACAAAGTCAGAGTTCAGTTCCATAAATGGGAAACAGCTTTCCTTTTGATGATTATGTATTGTGGTCTCTGGTGACATTTCCTGCTTGGACTCTAAACACTTTATTTCCACATTCCTGTATTCAATGTCACCATTGGCATACACTATTGTTGCAATTCTGTCAGGGCTTGCTGCAAGAACATCATTTTCTTTGTCTAAAATTAATCCGACTTCTTGAACTGTAACTTCCTTGATGTCTGGCAATGACAAGAGATATTCTTTGTACATATCAGCTGCCACAGGTTCATTTTCAATACCAAAGATCAACCCTTTACTTTTATAATTAAGACGTTTAGCTTGTGAATAGCTAACAATTTTTTGGGGTGCTCCTTTTATTGAAATTTTTTTTACTAAATTTTCTGTAATTTTGACCCCTGTTTTTGCATATGAGAAAAGACTTCTTTACAGATACTGGCAGTTATCCTGTTTGGCTTTTGTTCAAACCAAGCAGGATTCGTTAATTGTCCTCTTGTTGCCGTTTCAATTTGCTTTTGCTTGTCTGTTAGAGTTTCAATAAATAATGTTTCTGTTTGGGCTGTTGGCAGTTGTACTTCAGATGGATCAATTGTACTTTCAGTAAACTTGAAATATTCTTTTCTTGCTGTTGGTTATTAACATTACAATCTGCAGCTGATATCTGCTGAAGCTGTAGCTCACCATAATCATTAGAAGGAGTGCTAAGGGGTGCCATTTCTGATTCACTCTGCACAGTGGAAGGTGGAGCAGAGATTTCATGATTCAAACATGAATTTGAATTCAGTGCTTGCCCATTTGAGACAGGATTCACATTTTCTTTTCCAGCAAAGGAGGAACTACTAAAATAGGGTACTACCAAATTTGGAGACTGTCGGGAATAATCTTGAAGTTGCTTATGAATCGTTGAACCTTTAGTAACGGTGCCAACTATAGTCATTACTGTTTGAATTGTCTTTTCTTCTGGTAACATAGCAGCAAAGGGTATACGAGCATTTATTTTCTGAAGATCTTGCCTCAGCTTTACAATTCCATCAGCATCAAGCTTCTGTGATTTCAATGGCCTGGGATCATAAAACTGAGAGTCAATACTCCTTTTCTTCCTACCAGGTAAGTCAGACGCATGTCTTGGTTTTGTTATTTTTAAAGCCATCACTGGAGAGAACTCTACTTCTCGTCTACCCCCATTTCCCCATTCCCTTGGTTTTGATGTGCAGCATCTGTTATCAGGAGTGATATTTTTTAGCTCTGACTTTCTCGTCATGTCCTCAAGTTTCCATATGAGTGCCATAACATGACAACAACACCCACTGTTGGAAGCCGGACACTGCCTATCACACTTTGCTGCTAGAATCTTTGGGGTCCCCCTTTGTTTACAAACCATTTTCACCTTGTATTTAACATTCCTCTTATAGGAAGCCCAACAGCAAGCACGGACGTATATGATGTTATTTCCTGTGTTATTATACACCTGTAAATCGTGCACAAAATTGACCATACGGAGGCTTTTGTCATTTGAGTTTATAACAACTGCTGCATTGGTAAATTTCTTCATGGATTTACCGGAATTTTTTACCTGCTCAAAAGCATCCATAGGCACAAATGGGGGCAAAACAGTCCTCTGAAAATAGAGTGTTTTCATCCTGTGGGAAAGTGTCTAAAATCGAACAACATGAGCTTGCTTGTTGGTCGATCAGCTCAGTCTGAACTGTTTCGATATCAAGGGTCTTTAGCTTTTCAACCTTTGCTTTCGTGTAGCTCCTCTCAGGATCAGGGTCGTAAACTTTCTCTCTGTAGTAAGGAATCACGTTGAATGCCTTTACCCTGCCCCAGAAAAGGAAGAAATCTCAAATTAAAAGCAGAAAAGAAGAGATTTTAGCGAAAACGAAATTCTTTTGACTAGCGTGGAAGGTTAGATAACAGTGTTTATGTAATGCAGATGCTGCGAAACTTACTTTTCGACAAGATCTTTCTTCAGTCCCTGTTGGTTCAGTCTTCTGCATTTCAACCAAAATTTCAATTGTGGAATTGTCCATTTACTTATGTCTTCTCCATTTTTCACGGATGAACATGGAATGTCTTCTGGTGTAAGGTTTACATCAGAAGACATTCCATGTCTTCCACGCAAAGTCTCGGTGTTTTCCGCCATGATTTTTGAGATTCGCGCGAAAGATAGCCCTTAGGCCTCGCTTTCATGCAACTTCCGGTCTTAGGCTGAATCGGTGTCATGTCATTGTCAAACAACACCAGTTCAGCCACGTTCAAGTGTATTTGAGGTCTCTTCTTTGACATTAAAACACCCCCACCAAACATCAAAACTGCAGCTCTAAATGACATGATGTCTACTGAGCTGAAATATTACTGTATGAATAGTTTAACTTGTGTTCATTTCATTTATTGGTTTGAAATTGCAATTCCTAATGTTTTCGCGGCTCTTCAATGCCGTTATAATCAGCCGTAGTTCGTCTGGCTTCACGTCGCCATCTTGAATTTGTCTTTGTTAGGAACCAGTCTTCGCACGGTCCCGAAAAAAGTTGGCCCGAATTGAAGCAAAAATTTCCAAGCGTGGAAAGCCGAATTATAGTTCGGATTATCTCGAGATCACTTCGATTTCTTTGATTTATTCTTTAACTTGTTCGAGGAAGAAAGAATTATTGAGCGCTTACCATTTGTATGGAAAACTCGGAAATTCCGAGGAGAATTCAAATGAGACGGTTTACACCGGTGGAACTTTTCCTGGAAAAGGTAATATCTTTGGAGGTATTACCTTTTTCCTGTTTTTACCGGAACGAACGAAATTTTCTCTGCCATTTGTCTGGATTACTAGTGCCAGGCTTCATATCAAGAGAGAGCGAAAAATTCACCGGTATTTTGGAAATGGTATTCCTGTTTTCGGTGCCAAAAAAATATCATACCATTTGACGGAAATTTTTCACCGAAATTTCCGTACAATCGGTAAGCGCTCATTATTACATTAAAACATTCCACGAGTGACCACTCCTTACGAACTGTTTTATGATGAATTTAAAGTTAGAAAATGCTGTACAGAGTCGTTTTGTCTTTGTTGAGTGTTACGTAGTAAAATTGCTGTCATGCGTTGCGTGACTTTCTCGCAAGTTATCCACGTTTTTGTATCATTCACGAATAACTAATTAGGACATGTTTACATTTCAGCATGAGTCAGCAGATTTGCTTGAGTTACTGAAATCATAAATTGTGAAAGGTTTGAACCCAAGAGTCATTTCAAGAGTAGGTTGAGTTTGATCGTCCGGGGGAACGTAGTCCTGAATAGAGCTGTTGTTGTTGACAGTGACTGACGTTTCGACAAACTGTGCAACCCGACCTCTCATAAGGCGACAACTATCCGGACTCTGACGAGACGAGCGCAACTAGTTTGCGACTCACCTGACAGCCTACAAGACGAGACTGATTATCTTAACAACGTTTTTAGTAATGACAATTGGAACACGGACTTTATTAGCTGGAACACTCACAGTAACACTGATTCCAGCACTCAGAACAACGTCAACTCTGGTCCTGCTACGACAGCGACTATACCGTACACCAGAGGCACCTCCGAAACTATCGCACGTATATTACAACCTTACAATATACGTGTTGCACACCAACCGATAACCACTTTACGACGATTGCTTACTAATTTCAAGGACAAAGACAAATCGGAGGACAGACAGGGAGCAGTATACAAGGTCAAATGCTGCGACTGCTAGGCTTCTTACTTTGGTGAAACCAGCAGAAACCTTAGCACGCGACTGACCGAACTCAAACAAGCGACGAGGAATGGTGACGTCAACAATCACATTACTGAGCACCATTTAAGTAGTTAATAGAGGATGCCTTACCATTCAAATTCGCCACCGATTATTTCTGTCATTTCTCTGATTAACCCCATACTAATTTCATCAGTACAAAAAATGACAGACTTAATGGGAAATTTTGCCCCGTCAAGCACCCACTTTTTATTTCAAGCTTAACTCTGTCATATTTTGATACTAAAAGAATTTTTGAAAAAAATTAAATTTCCCATTAACTCTGTCATTTTTGTGTTTATTTGACACTTTATGACATTAATGGCTCGCCCTGCGGGCTCGCGGAAATGACAGAAATAATCGGTGGCGAATTTGATGGACAGGCATCCTCTATTAACTACTCTGAAAGAATTCAATCGCGAATGTGATAAAGATTATTACAAAATAAAAAAAGAAAAGTTTAATTATAAATATAAAAAAATAATTTTGATTTAATTATATTGTAGAAATGTTTATCAAAATCAAAATCTATTACCTTTCACAAAAAAAATTTCACAAATGAAATGTTTTTTATTGAAAAAATTTCACAATTGTGAAGTGAAAATGTGAAGCTTTTGATTGGATGAAAAAAAACATATGACTGTCTCATGGCACCAAACAATAGCTAAATAGTTATGATTCATATCCTGTTTACCAGACATGACTAGACTTGACTTATAATCTGAATTAGTAATCAGGGGATTTCCCCAACAAAAATAATCTAATCATATTCTAAAATGGGGTACGATCACTTTTTTCATTTTATTAAAGATGATTTAGTTGATCCTAATAATGCTTTTATACAAAATGTGGATAATTTTTTGTTTTGTAATTATTTTAAATACTTTAACAGATATGATAGTAAAATTAAGAAAGAAAGAAATGAAGTTTTAGAATACTTTTTTAGGAATCTTAAAACTTCATTGATGAGAAAAGGTGTATCTATTGGTAATAGTATAGATAGATTGATAGATTTACAATTCAAAGGTAGAAGAATGAATTTTGCAGAAATGCAGATTAACTTAATTTTATATTGCATCTTGGTAAATGGCTTGAATAAAACAAAAGGAAAAAAATTTAAATATATTAAGAAGAAATTGTACCCTTTAACAAAAATATTGAAAGAGATTTTTTGTGAATTTGATAAGAATGAAATGCACAAAGAAAGAACCTTTATTTTTCCATTAAGATCACCTAATGGTACTGATGATGAATTTTATATTATTAATTATAAAGATGATTTGTTAAGAAGATCTTTTGGTTGTTATGATGATATTTGTTCTTCTGACGATGAAATTTTTGATGATATTCATAATGGAGAATATGATAGAGAAGAATATAAATATGAAAAAGATTATGATATAAAGAGTATGTTTTTACATAGTAATCGTAACAAAGATGAAGAAGATGAAAGGAAATCTAAATATTATAGTATCGTTTTAGATGAGTCTTTACATGGGGATGGGGAAGAATATAAACTTTAAAAATGCAGTTGTTAAGTTACGATCGTCTCTTACTAGAAAATATTATTTTTAAAGAATTCAAAGTAAACTATACTATGTCGTCAATACATTCCAGAGTTCCCTAGCAATTTCAATCGCTGAAAGTAAACTCAAAATCTATTTTCAGTTTTGCTGGTTGCCAGGGAACTCTGGAATGCAATCTATTGTTTTTAATGAAACGTGAGGTTATTTTTGATGAGATCATAATCAGGGGATTACCCTGCAAAAATAATCTAAACAAATACTAAAATGGAATATCAAAGCCCCGAGGACCAAGATTTCATTGTTGAAGATGGTTATAAACATGATAAAGATCCTGATTATGTTCCTGAGGAAGAGGAATCATCATCTGATGATGATAAATATGTTGTAAAAGGAAAAGATTTTCAGAAACTGAGCAAAAAGGCAAAAAAACTCGGCGCTGAATCTCTTGATTATTCAAAGCGGAAAAATAACAAGTACGTGGTGAAGCTGCCAAGCGGAAAGAATTTGCATTTTGGCTCGTCTCAACATCCAGATTTTTTAATTCACAAAGATAACGAGCGAAAAGAAAAATATTTATCGCGGGCGATGAAGATAAAGAATAAGAAGGGTGAGTTGACTTATGAAAATCCTGAATCGGCTAATTTTTGGAGTGTTAATCTTCTTTGGTCGGGGAAGTAGAGTTTTGAGGCAGAAAAATAAAATTTAAAGGTTTCAAAATAATAAAAATGGGTTACAAGTCAACATTGTCAGGTGTTATAACTCCGTATAAAGTTGGTGGGCTTATATTTCCTAGCAAACATCTTTATGAAGATTTGAAAGGAAAAGATGTTGATGCTGAAAATATTATTTCAGACTTCAATGATGAGAAAGATATTCAAGATTTTGTTAATCAAATTAGCCCGATAAAAGTTATTGAAACATACCCTGAAGCAAGAGAAGAGATGGATGGTTTGTTTCCAAATATAACAGGATTTTTATGTTATGAATTTTATGGAATTAGTAATTCTTTAGAAAAGCGATATAAATTTGCTGATGAGTTTTTTTCAAAATTTGAATATATTGAGCTATAGATTATTGTTTTATATCAAATGAGATATAAAACTTTAATGTGAATCAGAAAAAAATTAAAAATTTAAAAATAAAAAAACCATTAAATAAAGATGGCTGATCTAACTAATCTTTCTATTTCAGAGCTAAAAAAAATAAAAAAAGATAATAAGCAAAAACTCAAGGAGGAGTATAAACAAAAGTTGATTGATGATATTAATAAAATACAAAAAACAAGAGAAAGAATCAAATCAAAACCCAAATCCAATTCATATAGAGATTATTTTCAGGAGTGTATCAAGAATAAAACAATTCCTCCAGATGCTCCTTCTTATCTGCGCAAAGCACTTGAGAGAGCTCTCAGAGAATATGAGCAAGGAATTGAGAAAGAGAAATCATCTTTGGAAGGATTTGCTAATAAATACATTGTAAAGGGGCAAACTGATATTACACCATTCGAGTTTTTCAAATCCAAGGCTGCTTATCTTAAAGAGTTTCTCAGGAATCATCGAAATATTAAAGTCAGATTTGTTCTTGTTTGCATGATGGAACAAATGGGAAAGTCAAGTGATGGAAAGACAAGTCTTTCCATTCAAGATAAAGCTTATTTTAATTCTGAAACACATATCAATCTTGAATCATCCGATGTAAAAGAAATACTGACCAGGGTTATTCGCTCCATAATTGAAAAGATTGCAATTTATCAGAAGAATGGAAGTGGTTGGTATTTCAGGGAAATAGTACATCTTGAGATACACACTGCCGATTACAACCCAATGAGAGGATCATCTTATATTCCACTTCCAGATTGGATAATGCGAAAGAAAGCGATAGTAAGCATTCGAAACAAAGATGAGAAATGCTTTTTATGGTGCGTATTGAGATACCTTCATCCAAGAGACAAAAATGATTTCCGATTGACAGATTTGAAGCAAAAAGAAAATAGTTTGAATACAAAAGGAATTGCTTTTCCAGTCAAATTAAAAGACATTTCAAAATTCGAAAAACTCAATCCAGATATCCCAGGGATAAATGTGTTTTCAGTCAATGAGAGAAACAAGTTTTACCCTCTTCGAATGGCACAGAGAGATCCTCAGAAAACAATCGATTTGTTTCTATTTGAAAAAGAAGGCAAATACCATTATTCTCTTATCAAAAGTTTTTCAAGATTATTTCGATCTCAAATAACTTCTAGAACGAATGGAAAGATCTTTATCTGTAAGAGATGTTTTACTCATTTCTCAAAAGAGGAGTTATTCCAAAAACATATTGAATATTGTTCGTCTAATGAATCAGTTGTTGTAAAAATGCCAGCAAAAAATTCGAAGTTGGGATTCAAAAATTATTTTAAAAAGCTTCCAATCCCTTTTGTAGTTTACGCCGATTTTGAATGTTTTACCAAATCCTTGGAAACGTGCAAACCCAATCCAGCAGGTTCATATACACTTGGTTACCAGAAACACGTCGGGGTTTTGTTTTTATATAAAGGGAATAGTCCCAAATATTTTTAAACCTATCATTTACACAAAACAAAGAAATAGTGATAATGTTGCTGAAATATTTGTTTCAAAACTTGCAATGGTAACAAGAAAATTATACGATGATTTTTATCGACATCCAAAACCTCTCAGATTAACTGAGGAAGAACAGAAATCTTTCAAAGAAGCCAGGATCTGTCATATTTGCTCAAAAGAATTAAAAGATGATAAAGTCCGGGATCATTGTCATTTTACCGGTCAATATCGTGGAGCTTCTCATAACAGCTGCAATCTTCAATGCAAAAAACCATTGATACTGCCTGTCATATTTCACAATCTTCAAGGTTACGACGCGCATTTGTTTATAAAACAACTTTCAGGTTTGAAGGGTGAGTTGAATTGTATTCCATCGACTGAGGAGAAATATATAAGTTTTTCAAAGAAGATCAAAGTTGACGAATACAGATCTCGGAAAACTGGAGAGATGGTGACTTTGAATTTTGAAATCAGATTCATCGATTCATTCAAGTTTCTTCAGACGAGTCTTGCGAATCTTGTTGGAAATCTGCAACCGGATGATTTTCAAAATACAAAAGAAATAATGAAAGATAATATTGAACTTCTGGTTCGAAAAGGTGTTTATCCCTATGAATATATTGGTTCTCTTGAAAAACTGACTGAAACACAACTTCCAACCAAAGAGCAATTTTATTCAAGATTGAATGATGAAGATATTTCAGAAGAGGATTACCAACACGCTCAAAATGTTTGGAATACATTCAAATGCCAAACAATCAGAGATTATCATGATCTTTATCTCAAGTCTGACGTTCTTTTGTTGGCGGATGTTTTTGAAAACTTTAGGAAAACTTGTTTGAAACATTACAGTCTAGATCCAGCTCATTATTATACATCTCCTGGTTTGGCTTGGGATGCTTGTCTCAAAGAAACTGGACAACAACTTGAATTGCTGCATGATTACGATATGCTGATGATGTTTGAAAGAGGAATCAGAGGTGGGATGACTCACATAGCAAAAAGATATTCAGAAGCGAATAACAAATACATGCAAAACTTTGATCCAAACAAACCTTCTAAATTTATTCAATATTTGGATGCAAACAATCTCTATGGTTGGGCAATGTCTCAATCACTTCCTACGGGAGGATTTAAATGGATTTCCAATTTGACAAAAGAAAAGGTGATAGAAATTTTTGAAAAAACAAATAACAGCATGAATAATATGGGAAAGAGGGGTTATATATTCGAGGTTGATTTGGAGTATCCAAAGGAATTGTGGAAGTCACATAACGATTATCCTCTTGCTCCGGAGAAGAAGAGAGTTGGAGGAGTAGAGAAACTTATTGGACACTTCAAACCTCATAAAAAATATGTTATCCATTATCGAAATCTGAGACAATGTCTTGAAATGGGTTTGAAAATCAAAGCTGTTCACAGAGGAATTTCTTTCAATCAAAGTTCTTGGATGGAGCCCTATATCAGGAAAAACACAAAACTTCGCAAAACAGCGGCAAACAGCTTTGAGAAAGACTTTTTTAAGTTACTAAATAATTCTGTGTTTGGAAAGACGATAGAAAATATTCGGAAGAGACAAAATGTGTTTTTAGTTGATAATCGAGAAAAAGCTTCGAAATTATCTTGTCGTCCAAATTTTGAAAGAGCAACAATTTTCGATCGGAATTTGCTTGCGATTCACCTGAAAAAGACGGAGGTCTATTTTAACAAACCTGTGTATGTAGGACAAGCTATTTTGGATTTGTCAAAGTTGTTAATGTTCGATTTTCATTATAATTTCATCCAAAAGAAATATTCTTATAAAAAAGCCAAGTTGCTATTTACAGATACAGATTCCCTTATGTATGAGTTAAAAACCGACGATTTTTATAAAGATATCTTGCCAGATATAAAAGCTAGATTTGACACGTCGGATTACCCTCAGGGGCATGAGTCAGGAATACTGACGGGAGTTAACAAGAAAGTGATTGGGAAGTTCAAAGATGAAGTTGCTGGTCGGCAAATAACTCATTTTGTTGGTCTCAGGCCGAAAATGTATTCTTTCAAAGTTGAAGATTCAAGTACTGCCAAGAAATGCAAAGGAATAAAGAAGGCAGTTATCAAAAAACAGATTGAATTTGAAGATTATGTTCGGTGTTTATTTTTCAGTGAGAAACAAATGAGAAGTATGAATATAATAAAAAGCGAAAATCATGAAATATATTCAAAAGAAGTTAACAAGTTAGCTTTGAGTAATGAAGATGATAAGAGAGAGATTATGGAGGATAAAGTACATACGAAGGCAATTAGATAAAAACGAATTAAAGATTTTATATTAAAAATATAAAATCATGAGTAATCGAGAATATGTTAAATATCAAGATATTAAGTTTTATTGCCATCCAAAATACAAATATTATTTAGCTAGTCGTTGCGGTCAAATACTTAGTTTGAAAAGAAATAAAAAACGGATTTTGAAATTTATAAATAATGGAAATAATTATTTAGTATTTTATTTTTACGAAAATAATAAAAAAAGAAAATTTTACATTCATCGTTTTGTTTTTGAGACTTTTAACGGTGAGATCCCAGTTGATAAACAGGTTGATCACATTGATAGTTGCAAAGAAAATAATTCAATAACCAATCTTCAACTATTAACTCAAGCGGAAAATACAAGAAAATCGCACTGTAAAAAAGTTGTTTCTTATAAATTAGAAACTAAAGAGGAAAAGTTTTTTAAAAGCCTCAAAGAAGTTGCAGAATATCATAAACTTCATCCCCAAACTATAAGCATGAACTGCAGTAAAAAAAATAAAATCACAAAATCTAAGAAAGATGGAATGCGATACAAATTTTTTTATTTATAAAATTAATTATATAAACCATAAATAAAATGTCTTATTCTGAAAATGAAATAAAAAAATATATGAATATTCTTCATAGTTACACCAAAACTCCGGAGAAAACAGATCGAAAGATCTCTTGCTCAAGTTGCCAAGAAACTGATTTTGATTTGGTTGCAGGATTTGTATTTTGTATAAATTGCGGAAAACAAAATGGCCGTCATTTTGATTCATTTGATAAAAGAGACCAGGATCGGCTACTTTTCCGAAAGAAAAGCATTTATCAGCGTAAGTACCATTTTGAAAAGAAAATCAATCAAATTTCTAAAAAAATAAATCTATCTGAGGATGAGAAATACAATCTGTATTCAAAACTGATGGAAATAGACAACAGAATAATGGAAGAATTAAATAAACAATTCAAAAGAAAAAGAAGCATTAATGTCATATTCCTTATAAAAAAAATTCTTGAAGAAATGAGAAATCCCAAACACAGTCTTGTCGAACTTAGTATTGGAGATCAGACTATGGAAAATTATGAGAATTGGTGGCAAAGTTACAAATCGCTCAATTTACGCCTTTATGAAAAATCCAGTAAATAATACCTGTTAAATACCCAAGTACTTCAGATTTGATTGGTGAGTTGAAGGTATAAACACAGCCTCGACCGAGATTGAAATGTTTCCGGAATTCTCGAAAAGCGAGATTGAATATAAGATGATTGGAAAGTACTGACGAGTTTGATCTGCAACTGTGCCTGAAGTCAGATAGTTTGTAAAGAATTTGATTAAAGTCCAATCTTTGAGTGAAATATTTTATATATAAGTACTGATAAACCAAACAAGCTTTGATAAAGTTGTCGTCTTAAAACTTTGTTTTGTGAGACGGAAAGTAAAAATTCACATATGCTACAATCGATTCTAACATCTTCTATCTATAGAGTAGATAGAAGATGAAAAATATTATTACAAATTATTTTAATTAAATTCTTTTTTTATATAAAAATACTTTTCTTAATTAAAGTTTTGTAATAATCTTTATCTATATTTGGATTGGATTTTGACATCTTCTATCCTAGTTTTAGATGAAAAATAATATTACAAATTATTTTAAATAAATTCTTTTTATAATATAAAAAAACTTTTTTTAAATTATATTTTGTACAAACCTTTTTCAATATTATTTTTTATTTTATTTTTGATTATTTTTACATTATTCAAGTCGTTTGGATTAGCATATTTAAATGAGTATTTATTTCCGTTTAATTTCGACTTTGCTGTTTTTCTCTTTCCATCTGAGATTAATTTTATAGATCCAGCATTAATCTGAAGTGCTTTAGAAGCCTGATATATTGAGTTAAAAAATCTTTTTTCATTTGTTGCCAGATTAGTTGCCAATATTTTTCTAGATTGAAACTCTGGATTGGAAGATTCGTTTAAGACACGTTTTAAATTATCTGGCCGGTTATTTTGCTTATCTCCGTCAACGTGCAAGATTCTGAAAAATTTGTTTGTTTCCTCGTTATTAAAGGCTTCCCAAATAAACTCATGTTTCAACAAGCTGATTGGGTTTGAACCTCGAGGTCGAATTGATATTCTAATAAAACCGTTTTTATTTGGTTTATTTCCAAGTTCTCTTCCTGTTCTTGAATTATAAACACCGCCGTTATCAGTTGTGAAGAAATTTGAATAAGAAGGATGAAAATACTTTGCCATGATGAAAAAGATTATTACAATTTATATTTAATCAATTTTATTTTTATATTAAAAATAAAATTCTTTATTTATATTATGTAATTATCTTTTACAAATATTTTTTATTATATTTTTTTGAGAATCTATCTGCAACAGGTGATTGATCGATAATCATTTCCTCTATCAGTTTCATTCGATCCACGAATTCTTGCTTATTGAATTCATCACCTCTCAAAGCCGATCTCAGTTCTACCAGTACCTTCTCATAGGTTGTAAATGCTATTTGAGACATTTCAATCTTTTTCTTGTAATTCTTCATTTTTGAAACCGAACTCACAATCACTCCAAGACCATTGATAACACCCAGAATTATTGGATTGAGTGTTATTCCTCCAGCAATTGTGCCAATTACAACCAGTCCTCCTCCGGATAGAGTAAGTGTTTCATCAAGAATTTTATATCTTTTGAAAGATTTCTTAAAACACCAGAATTTCTTGTGATAATGTTTATAGAAATCTTTGAGAGTTTTGATCTCTGATTCTGATAGTCTGTTATCAATGTGATTAAATTCAAACAAGTCCTTCATTTATTATTAAAGTATATAACTTCCATTTAGTTTCTCTTGTATCATTATCCTTTTAAATGCCTCAGAGTCAAAGTCGTAAAAATTAGGAGAAAACATAATTTTATTCAAAACTCCATCTTCAGTTGTAAAGTCAAAATCTTGATCGGGTACGTAATTAGCGCTATCTAGAGTTAATGTTGAACTGTAATTACTCAAGTTAGCTTTTGTAACAATTGTATCAACACTATGCGCCAACCATAAAACAATTTTTTTCCCATTAAAACTATTTGGTAAACTAAAAAATTGTCTTTTACTAGAGGTGAGTAAAGTTAAATAACCAGCGGCTTTAGTATAATTCAAACTCATTAAATGTTGGTTATTTTGTTTATTTTTCTTAACTAAAGCAAAATCTCTGTTATCCCAGTGATAAAAAACCAGGCACAGGGTATAATTTCTAAAATTAGCAGAAGGATTCAAACTAATAGTGTAATTATTAATATTTAATCCTTCCTTTTTGATATTACTTATGTCTTTATCTGGGATGGTAATACCATTTAAACTATGAAAGTCATTAAAGCCACTAATTACAATACCAGATGCTCCTCTTTTTAATTCGTAATTATTTGCATTAGTAAAATCATAAATTTGATCAAAGAATCGACTATAAACATGGTTTACCGTAAAAGGAATTAACTCTTTTACCATTCCAACTGTTGCAGCACTACTATTCAGATTTCTATTGAGAGCAAGGTTCATTATATGTAGATTATTTGCGTTAATGTCAAAATGATTTAAAAATTTCAAATGATTTATGATAGTCATAAACTTTATCTGGGTCGATATTGCTAACTTTGCTCATAATACCATAAGCAATCATGTAAACACCAGAATATTGAAGAGGATACACAGCCAGATCATTTCCATTATTTGGAATACTGACCAAAATGTGAATAAAGAACCTGCTTCCAGTTGTCAACTTTTTGAAATTAATTATGACTCTATGGTAATACATAAATTGTGTTTGTTTTTTTGAATCAGTGAAACTATGTTGAAGTTTTTTTACACTAACATTTCCAAGCTGCAATCCTTGTGACGTGTTGTTGTCAACACTTATCTGGGTTTTATGCCATAGTTGATAATCAATGTTAAGTATTTCAAGACAAAGGGTATAGTCAGCTCCTCCAACCAGTCTAAAGAAATTAAGCCCAATCTTGTACTTATAACCCCCTTGAAAATTCTTTAGTATAGTTGTATAAAGAACTCTTGTATTGTATTCGTGAAAGTTTCCTTTAAGAGTTGGAAGGAAAGTTATCTTTTTTGGAATAAAACTGGTTCTATTATCTATTTCATCTGTCCATTGAGTTGGACTTGACATCAGAAAAGCAAACTCATCTTTGTAATGACTTGGTTGAACATGAGTTTGGTGTAAATTACCGTCAACATACTTTTTGGAGGCTGCATCCGAATCTGAAGTTGGATCTTCAAGATTAATTATTTTATGTCCACCGATATTAAGATCTGAAGTCATGGTCCTACTCCCATCTTTTTTCAAGAAAGAACTGAAATCTTGGTTAGAAAGGCTATCATCAACGTACTTTTTGGGAACGGCATCTGTGTTATTTGTTGGTGTAACAAGATTAATTATTTTTTTATTATTCATGTTCAAATGATTAGTCATCATATTTGATCCATCAACGTGGAGATAAGCAAGATCACCGTAAGCCAATGGTATTGGTTGTTTGGAACCAGTTGGAACTGGAATATTGAATATTCTTTTGTTATTCATATCCAAATTTCCAGTCATTTGTCTTGATCCGTCAAGTTTCAAAAATACACTGCCATCAACTTTGGAATCGTCAACATATTTCTTTGTCGCAGCATCATCATTGTTTGATGGTGTTTTGAGTTTTGTGATTGAGAATTGACTTTTCATGTCAATATTGGAATCCACTGTCAAAAGTGATGTTTTTCCTCCTCCAGAATTGGTATCAACATATTTTTTGGTTGCTGAATCGGTGTCAGATGTTGGTGCTCCAACATTTGTCAATTTTTTTCCAACCATATCATAATTTCCATCTGCGGTGAGATTAAACCCAACACCTGGAGCTCCTTGAACTCCTTTTGCAAATTGAAAGTGATTAGAAGAGTGTTCGTTAAATATTCCCATCTTATTTATTATTTAGATAATCGCAGTAAAGTTTTTTGATACGGTTTTCTTTGGTTTATTTACATAAAGAAATGAGAATGGTTTTCGTGTCGCCTCTTTATATATATCTTTATCAACTCCCAATTCGGATGATATTCTGTTTGCTTCTCTGGAAGATGGAAATTCGTACAAACAATAATGAGAACAATTCAATCTAATATCTTTTGGAGTTTTGTAAAATGATTGACTCAGATAAATCACCGAACAATTCTTATGTCGACCTTGAATAAAATAATCAACGATTTGTCTCTGATTTTTATCACAGACATAATCATCAAATATCACAAGTTTTTGATTGTCTTCGAAATCCATTTCTGTTACAGGAGTTATTTCATCATTACTCACAGAAAGGATTTCATAGCCGAGCTTATGTGACATCTCTCTCATTTTTTGCATCAACCTCTTATATTTATCCTGCTCCAAATTTCGAGCGTAAAGATAAATTTCATCGTAATACAACAGAGGTTTCATTAACATATGGAAGAGCAAATTAGTTTTACCACTTCCACTATTTCCACAAATCAGCATTCGAAATGTATCCGATGGCATGAAAGGAAACAACTGCTTGAATTTCTTTTCTCCATCATCTCTGCTATCATAATTTGGTATCTCCATTTTATATAATAAATATATAAATGGATATTGAAGAAATGAAAAAATATTCACAAAATAAGATTGAAGCCGATAATCTTATTAAACAGGTTCGACAAAAAATAAAAGAGACTACTTGGGAAAAACAGAATTTGAGAGAAGGATTTACTGAAACATTCAAACCTCTTATTTCTCAGTTTGAAAAACCTGATGATCCAAAAGCACAAAATATATTTACTCAAAACCAAAAAATGTTGCAAAATCAGTTGGCTCTTACAGAAGGTATCAGAGCCAATCAAAAAGCCATTACAGACGGATTTAGTCAGTTTGAGAGATTGGCTGATATGCAAGAGTTACCTGGAATAGCAGCTATTGAAGACGGAGAAGATGATAAAGACGATCAAGCTCGAGCTCCTTTACCAAAAGAGGATAAAGCTCCAATAGTAAATTTAGATTTAGAAAAAAACTTTGATAAAAATGATATTGCTACATTAGAAGAATTTAATTATACAAGACCAAATGATTTTTATGTTACTAATATTGAAGATTTACAAAAAGATTTAGAAGATGTAAACAGTGATATAAAAAAATTAACTGGCCAGATTAATGGAAGAAAAAGAAATCAAAATCCTACTGAAGATTATTTAGCTCTTACTCTTCTAAAAGAAGAACAAAAAATAACACTAATGAAATATAAAAATATAATGAAAGATTATTTTAAATCGTTTGAATATAAAGTAGGGCAGGGCCTCTTCTTCTCCCCCCAAGAACTACTTCATAGATTTGAGTTACTCAATGGATCTCTTGTTGCAGGAAACAATGGTGTGCTGCCTGAATTCATTCAAATAGCCCATCGACTCCGAGATCTCGGGATCCTGACTAATAAGCAACTTAACAAACTTCTCAAAAAAGTTATCCAAACATACTATAAATGAATGAAAGTGCTATTCATATTTCCTCTGTAAAAAGAGAAAAAATAGGAGTAAACAAACCTCATGATTTCTTGGTTAAATTTAATCCTCCTTTGAAACTTGACCCTCAATTCAGGCATTTTTTCGCCTTGGATAGGTTATCGATGACTTACTCTTGGTATAACATCCGGAGTAGTTACAAAAACAACACAATTAAATACACCCACAACGGATCTACATGGCAAACTATCACCTTCACAGACGGTATGTATTCCTATTCTGACATTAATGACTACATTCATCAGTACATGGAACAAAAAAATCATCACACAACAGACGCAAAGGGAGTGAAGAATTACTCAATAAATCTATCTTTCATTCTCTCCACTTATCGTGTTTTGGTAACACTTGAGGGAAGTTTTCAACTCGATCTGAGAGGAACAGATTTTGGAGAACTCATTGGATTTGAGAAGAAACTTGTGACTAAAACTGAATATGGAACCAAGCTTCCAAATATTACAAAATCAATTGACTCTCTTAACATAAACTGTAGTGCTATAAAAGACTCCGTTGTAAATGGTGTTAATACAAACACAATAGCAGTTATTCCAACAGATAATTTAACAAGGTCGTATCCTTTCACATTTGAACCATTTAGGTCTCTTTATTGTCCCGTAAGTTCTAATACTATTTCAGAAATGCATATTACAGTAAATGATTCACTCGGTCAACCTATTGACTTGAATGATATTGATTGGTTTATGACACTGTTGCTTCGCCATACCGAAGATAGCAATGTTGTATAATTATATAAATAAAATGATGCGACAATCAGAGTTTAAAAAAAAATACGATCCTGACACAGGAAAGTTTTTAAGAAAACATATATATGGAGAAGGAATAATGGATAAAGCAAAATCTTTTCTTGGAAGAAAACCAACCAAAAAAAAGGTAACATTTGCTCCACCACCCAAACCAACCCCTGCCAGTTCAAATAAAAAGGCTGGTGACAAAATAGTAAAAATGCTTTCTGGTAAAAATCCTCCATCTCGTAAAACAAATAATCGAAAAATGACACAGCAAGAAATCAATAATAATGTGCTAAAAATTATGTCTGGATCTGGAAGAAAAAAATAATATAATCTATTTATTAAAATGAAGTCTATTAGAAACCCAATATATCTTGAAAGATATGAAGATGTTGTTTTTGACCTTGAACAACCTCTTAATATTGCCCCAGCAAATAACACCGTTCAAGTTAGAAATAATCTTAAATTCATTGCTGACAATTCAGGTGAAGCCACTCCTTTTGATTGGTATAATGCTAGAATAGCAATGGATTTTAAAGTTGAGCAACATGATGGAACTGATTTTGTTATTGGTGCTAATGTAAATGATGATAGTATTCTTGTTGCTAATAGAGCGCAAATTACTGCTTACGAAGCTGACCAAATGGGAATAGTAAATGGTGCTAATTCTTTTATTTCAAGATTATCTGTGTTGGCAAATGGAAAGGAACTTTATCAGTGTAATTACGCCAATCATAGTGTAAATATAAAAAATTTGCTTGAATATAATAAATCTTACGCTGATAGTGTGGCAACAAATGAATTTTATTTTCTTGATACATCAACAAGTGCAAATAAAAATAGATTTACAAGAAGAAATGTTACTCATCGACGAAATGCAGCTAATGGTGCAGAAGAAGAAGGTCTTATGATAGATAACACCCCTGCAACATATAACGAAGGATTTGCAAAAAGAAAAGCTTTACTTGGAACTTCAAGCACAGTACACTGTGAAATTCCTCTCAATAGATATTCGTTCTTTGAGAAACTTGAAAATATACTACTTCCAAACACTAAAATCGAAATTCAATTTGAAATAGAAAAAGATGATAATCTCATATGGAGAACCGGAGGAAATCGTTGCCGAGTAGTCATCACCCGTCTTCAACTGTTTGTACCTCGATTAGTATTTAATGAAGAAGGAAATAAAATTTATATGAAAGATTATCTCAAACCAAAAACATGGGATTATCTCAATGAAGTTGTTGAAACCAAAATCTTTGAAAACCAAGCTGTTGGTAATTTTAGAATTACAAACGGTATTTCAAAACCTCGCCATGTATTTGTTTTCTTTATTAACACACCAAATATTGAATCACAGACAGCAAATCCATTTTTATACAATACTTTCAGTGTTTCCACAGATCCGCGAACTCTCAATAGATGTTATCTTGAAGTTGGAAACGGAAATGAATACCCTGATATTCATTACAAACCTTCAGAAGATCCTTCAAGAGTTTTTAGAGATGTAATGTCTTATGTATATGCAAACAATGATTTTCAAGGTGGAACACTTCTTAATAGACAGAATTTTGAGAATATTTTTCCATTTGTGTATTTTGATTTGACAAAGCAAAAATCAGATATAATAAATGGAGTTACTAAACTGGCTTTTCATTATGAGTTATCTGGTGCTACTGCTGCAAATTACAGTATTTACGCTCTTATACTTCACGAGAGACAAGCAGAAATAGAACAATTGAGTGGAAAATTACTTCTAAGAGCTTGAGAAAAAATAATATAACTTAATATATAAAATGACAACTTATATTGAATACGGAGTAAAACTTTCAGATGGTCAAAAATCAAAACTTTTAAGTGCAATTCAAAAAAGAACACCTTTGACACTTCGATTAAAACATTCTCATCTCACTGGCCCTGATGAGATAATGTTAACCCAAAGACAACTAACAAAAATAAAAAAATCACTTGCAAATGGAACAGGATCAGACTTGAAAATAAGTCAAACACAGATCAGAAGTTTAGTAAAACACGGGGGAAACTTATTCACAAGTCTGGCAAGAATTGGTGCTAAACTTCTTCCTTTTGCTGTAAAGGGAGTTTCAAAAGTTGCACCTGCAATTGCTACTGGAGCTGCAAGCGCATTGGGAGAAATAGGACTAAAGAAACTGTTTGGAAAAGGTATTTCAATTCCAAAAAAGTTTTTCCCATTTCTTCCTCCTTTTGCAAGTGAGTTTACCAAGGCACAAATAGATCAAATTAACAAAGTTTTCAGGACAGGAGGAAGATTGGTTATCAAGCCGACTCAAAAACAAATAGAAGGTGGATTATTGGGAACACTAGCAGCGATTGGAATAGCAGCAGCAATTAGTCTGCTTCCAAAGTTGTTTGGATCAGGTCTTCAGGTTGACAGGGGATCTTCAACTAACACAAGAAGTGTTTATGTTCCACCCACACAAGGAGAGGGTTACTATCCACCTCCCTTTAATGGAACTTGGGAAAATCCAATAGGAATGGGGGTAAAAAAAAAGGCAAAAAAAAACTCCAAAGGCAAAGGAATTCTGTTGGGAAAAAACAGCCCATTCAACTCAATTCCCATCATAGGAGACATTTTATGATTAAACCTCTTTCAAACTTTGACTTGATGGAATGGGTGAAAAAACTTCGCCTGAAACACTTCAGAGGAATCTTTAGTCGAGACAACCTTCCTCAAAAGATAAAAAAAGAGATTGGAATAATTAATCTTGATGATATGCAAGGACCTGGCACACACTGGGTTTGTTACAGAAACCTGGATTCAGTAGTCGAGTATTTTGATCCATTTGGTCTGATAATGCCGAATGAGGCTTTGAAGTATTTCAGGTCTTCTGGAAAACAAATAGTTTATTCCTTGGATGAAATACAAAATCGAAACACTGTTCTTTGCGGTTATTGGTGTCTTTACTACTTGTTTGAGAGACAGAATGGAAAAAGTATTCTTGATGTAATTCATAATCCTCATTTTGACAATGATAACAGTGATTTTATACAAGAATACTTTGGAGGATAAAGATTATTACAAAATATAAAAAGAAAATTTTATTTTTAATATAAAAAAAGATTCTAATAAAATAATTTGTAATAATATTTTTCAAGATTAAATATAAAATTATATTTAATCTGAATCCATTGGTGAATCCTTCATCTTTCTGACCTTCTCAACTTTTCTTTCCAATTCTTTCACAGTATCAACAATAGAATCGAATTTAGTGTAAATATCAATAAGTCTAAAAAGTTTCTTCTTTTTATCGGATTTGATTTTCAACCAAGAATACTCTCCTTTTCGTATTTTTTCCCACATCTCACATTCACCAGCCATTAAAACTCGTGAAAGATCAGCATTTTTACTCCGAAGAATCTCAAACTCTTCAATTATCTTTTTTCTTATTTCTTTCTCAAAATCTTTGAGTGTTTCAACATCCATATTTTTTTCTATCTCTGAAAAAAATTTTGCTTCCATTTTATCTATGCTTATACTAAACTTCCCCTTACAACCTGTTTGAGAATATTTGATTTCTCACTTAACTCTGCAATCAACTCAAATATTTTAAAGAATCGATTATCATTCTCCACTCTTGCAAAACTGGCATATTCATAGCTCTCATTTAACTTATTATAAATCTTCTCAAGTTCACTTTTTACAAAATTAGCCCTCAGTGACATTTTATCTAAACATTATACTAAATGAAAGAATCATATTGCATCAAAGATAAAATGGTAACTCCTTGCACCGAGCCAAGTGGTTACCAAACTGATAAAAGAGGAAGAAAGCAATTCTTTTGTCATTGTGCGCTTTGTGGAATTAAAAAGGTGAGATATGTTAAAATGGGAACAACCTCCCAAACTGGAGCTGGAGGAAAGAAAAGAAAAACGAAGAAGAAATCAAAAAACTAATTGGCCCGTCTGAGAAGGCGGGCAAACAATCTGGAGGAGATTTATTTGACACTGTTGTTGGGACAGCCGCAGAAGCATTTACTGAACATGCTCTTCCTTGGATGGGGAAAAAGGCAGTCGAAATGGGAAGGTATGGAGCAAGTGAACTTATGAGAAATAAAAAACTGCAAAAAAAGGCTGTAAATTATGGAATCAATAAATTGTCTCCTTTTATTCAAGATTCTGTTGGATCAGCAATGGATCAACTTTCTGTCAAAGTTAGACCCAAAAAGAGATATAAAACCAACAGACGCGATTTGGACGGAGCTGGAATTGATCCGGTGACTGTTGTAAAAAAAGCACCGGATATTGCAATGAAAACAACTCAAGAATTGATTCCATCTTTGAAACCAGTTTATGATCGATATAAATCTGGCGATATCATGAAATCAGCTTTTGGATCGGATCATGGTGTGACTTCTGGTAAATTCTGGAGACGACCAACAGCCGCTGAAGAAGCCAAGATGGGAATAATAAAAAAAGGATCCAATCCTGAATTATTTTTCAAATTTGAAAAACCTTCACGAAGAATGAAAAAGTCAAGATTTTTTGAGAACAATCCAGAAGCTCTGGCAGATATGAATAATATCATTTCTGCCAATCCCGATTCATGGCCTCAGATCCTGAGAACTAAATATCAGATTATTGTTGATGATCACTTCTGGGAAAATAATCCTCTGACAAGTTTTGGAAATGGAGTTGATATTCATAAAACAATTCTCAAAGTCGCACCAAAAAAAGGATTTACACTTCCCGGTCATAAGTATACTGGCCCCGGTAATCCACTGGAATCTCAATTGAGATACGATCCTCAAACTGGTGAGATATTGGAAATATTTGAACAACCAACTGGACGAACAGATGCTGTAAGTATGCAACACGATGTTGATTACTCTGTCTGTGGAAACAAACCAACAAACGAACAAGTGAAATGTAAAAATGAAGCAGATAGGAAAATGATAAAATCATTAGATGCAATTCCTTGGAAACAGAGACAATGGGGGCATTCTTTGGCCAGAACAATGATTAATACAAAACAGAAACTTGGACTTGGTCTTCAAAAAAACGCGAGTCGGCGTTGAGTAGTGATTGGTCTCAACAATTAGCCGACGAACTTCACAAACCAATCACAAGAAACTTTCAAAAGAGATCAGTAATCTCAAATGGAATTGATGATATCTGGGCTGCTGATTTGGTAGAAATGCAAAAGTTCAGCAAGTGGAACAGGGGGATAAAGTATTTGTTGATGGTCATTGATGTGTTTAGCAAGTATGGTTGGATAAGAGGTCTGAAAGACAAAAAAACTGAAACTGTCAGTGAAGCATTTGATGATATTTTTGAAAGAGGGCGACAACCAAAGATGTTGTGGACTGATAAAGGTTCTGAGTTTATCAGCAAACACTTCAAAGATTTTCTGAAGAAAAAAGGAATCCGGCTTTATCACACTGAAAATGAAGAGAAATCTAGTGTTGTTGAAAGATGGAACAGGACAATGAAAAACAAGATGTGGAAAATGTTCTCTGTGAATAACAACACTGTATTCGCGGATAAGATAGATAAACTGGTTAATGATTACAATAATACGAGACATTCCAGTATTAAGATGACTCCTGTTGAAGCGAGTAAAAAGAAAAATGAGAAAAAAGTTTGGAATAATTTGTATGGTGATTCTATCTTCTTGAAACCTGAGAAACCAAAGTTCGAGATTGGAGACCACGTTAGAATTTCAAAGTATAAAAGAAAGGTATTTGATAAAGGTTACACACCAAACTGGACAGAGGAGATATTTGTGATTGAACAGATTAATCCAACAAAACCTGTTACGTATTCAATCGTTGATCTGATGTCGGAATCGATAAAAGGATCTTTTTACGAACAAGAACTTCAGAAAGCAAAACAGCAGACTTTTAGAATAGAAAAAGTTATCAGAAGAGATAACAAGAAAAAGATGGCATTAGTAAAATGGAGTGGATATCCTGATAAATTTAACTCATGGGTGAGTTTCAAGGATTTTGGTTAATTTTTAATACAAATTTTGTATTAAAAATCTCATGTTTGTTCCTCAATGTCGGAAATAATTAAATCCTCAACATTTCCAACCTCAACAGTCACATCATCATCATCACTTTCACTATCAACTTCTTCCTCGGTTATTGTCAAAAGAGATTCTCGAGGTTTCAATGGTTTTACATAGCACTCATGAACTTTTATTTGAATAGATGTTACAGTCTTGCTCAAGAATATTCCTTCTACTATCAACGCCATTTTGACATTGCAATACTGATCAATATATTTAAAAAGATTCAAATCTTTCTTCCCCTTGGTCTTGAACAAAGAAAGTATTTTCTTTGACTTCTCAGAGTAAATAAGTTTTGCGTAAAGAACTGGAGCAGCTGACTCATCTTTTTTTGTTTTCTTCTTTCCTTTTTTATCAACAAATTCAACCTGTTTGTAATAAAGGGGGGAAGACAAGGTTGATGCCATATCAGATCCGTATTCAGTTTCAAGATGTTTGCAGCATAATTCCCTGATATTACTCAATGCATCAAAAAATGCTTTTTCCTCTGTATTTGGTTCGGTATCTTTTCCCCAGAGACAAACTGGAATACTGTAACCAACAAGTTTGTTATTCTCTTGGTTTTTCTTTTCATTTACTCCAAAAGAGAAAAGAAACGGAGTTTCAATTACGAGAGCACCTTTCTTTCCATTTGGGTATTTGACTTCAATTGGGATTCGTTTGTATTTAATTTTGCTATCTTTGACTTTGAATTCTTTGGCTTCATTGAAAATAATATTTTCTGGTGTGAGACGATCGTAACTTGACAACTGCATTTTTATTATTATAATATATTATTTTTTAAATCAAAATTTATTTAAAATATATAATCCTTAATAAAATGATTACTAGTGGCCCCGAATTTGATAATTTTGAAGTCAAACCAGGAATGGAATTAGAATCATTCGATATGAAACAAAAAGATAAAATATTTCTTAATCACCCCTTCAAAATTCTCATGTTTTATCTTGGAAAACACCCCCCTTATTACAGCAGATGGGATGGTGTTGATTTGTGTGATTTTTACTTTGAAATGCTTGATGATTATAACAAATATGGAATTAGTTTTAGAAGAAATAATGATATTTGTGGTTTTAATAGTCTCTATGTAATAGAAAACGATAATTCAAAAGAAGATCATGAAATTCGTTTCAAAAGTAAATACAAATTTATTTCTACTTATCATTATGATTTGAAAACTCTTCTTTTTAACAAAGTAAAAAAAATTAACCTTGACGAACTCAACAAAGAAACTGAATCACCTTCATCACCTATTGAATCTTCAGAGTCAATTCTTGATATCATTCCATTCATGGATCCTCTTGAAAGAATTAAAAAACCAGCTGCTGAATGGGAATTATTAGAAAAAATAAGATCAATTAAAAAAAAATATAAAATCTCTCAATGGGAATACTTGAAAAGAAAAACAATCAGAGAACAAAAAAATAAATATCTCCAAGTTGCTTTAATGGACCCAAAAGTATATAATAATGACGAACTTTTTGAGGAATTAAGTTTTGGTTTATTAGATGATTTTAATGCAGATTTTGAACATTATGCTCGATTAATGTTTACAGATGAAAAGCATGAAGAGTATCTGAAAAGAAATTTCAAAAAAATAATAGACATGTTAAAAAATATTAACTATCTTATTGAAGAAGGAAATAGTGATTATCTTGGAATTATTGATGATTAATCCAAATCCGATAAACATTTCTACAATATAATTAAATCAAAATTATTTTTTTATATTTATAATTAAACTTTTCTTTTTTTATTTTGTAATAATCTTTATCACATTCGCGATTGAATTCTTTCAGAGTAGTTAATAGAGGATGCCTGTCCATCAAATTCGCCACCGACTTGTTATGCAGTTAGAGCTAAAGGGTTACTGGTTTGCTATTTAACTTCATATAGAAGTAGTATTGAAAAATATAATTGTAATTATGCCTCTCCATTTGCTTAATTCATTTCGGTGTGAAATTCCTCTGGCGCAATCACACAAACGTTAAGCATACGTGTGAGGATAAATTCAAGTGAAATTTCTGTTCTGAGTTGTTAAGTTCGAAAGGTTCAGGAGGTTGAAATGATTAAAATAAAGAAATTGCTCGCGCTTAAAGTTTCGGTCGTGACGTCACTAAAATATGTTGTGAACAATGTTAAAATGTAATATTTTCGGTTGCCATGGACGTTAAAGAAAGTTTGTATGTTTTTCTTGCTCCTATAATGAGCAAATTAGCTTTTAAGCCATCGCAAAGCAAATTATGAAATACTATGTTAAGTTGATGATCTGCATTGTCTCTTTTTAAGAAATGTCGCATGCGGTTTGCCACGGTTCGGTAAAATTGCCCAGTCTCAGTGGAACAATTTTAGTTAAAGACTTTATACATAAAGGTATGATTGATAACTGATACGCAAAATTGGTGTTGGTCAAGAGGAAGAAGTAATACCAGTCAAATACTGAAAGCAAAAGAGTTATAACTATAATATTTTCCTGGCAACTTTTTCGCCCTTATGTATACCCGGAGCCCAATTTCTTTTTGTGCGCTTTATAAAAAAGTTTGTCCAAAAACATTGAGAAATTAATGTGGTAAATAGTTCCTTAACATAGACATATTAAATTCTGCAAGCAGAATACTGCAATGCTGATCGTACTACGTGTTACCTATCCTGTATACTGCCATTTTAAATACTGTATTGCTCAGACGCATTAATAACGCAGGCGTTGGAAATTCGCAAGGAATAAGACGAATCATTTAATTCAACTGCATGTTTTACAAGTCAGTTTGTGAGTTAAAACATCTTCTTTACACTGAATTGGGGTTAAACAGAATTTATTTGTAACGAATTTGAATATGAAATACGGAGAAGAAGTGTATTCAATGCAGCAGCTTGCGATTCTTTTTTAAGATGTGGCGCCAAAGCTATAAAATTAAAGTAAAAGAGCGATAAAGCATAACATTATGCAATTGGTGTCTTGTTGTCAACATGAAATAGGTGATTGTGGCACGATATACCACTTATTACTCACCATTTAGGAGGAATAAAAATATGCATGCAACGAGAAAGTTACCTCTTGCCATTCGATTCAGTGAAAACTTCATGTTATGTGCTTTCACCGCCATCTGAAGTTTCGAAAGTGTTGCCTGCCCCTCTGCTGCTTTCAAAACAATGTGTTAATGTTGCTGACGTAAATAATCAAATTCGCCTTTGCATGAATAAGTGTCTATACTAAAGTTTCTGTTTCGTGTTGCAAAGTTTTTTCAGTTTTTCAAAGCTTGTTAATTTGCATCACTTTTTATTGCTAACCACAACGCCATATAGACAATTTCTTTTGCACACTGCATGAAACTCCCCACCTTAATAGAAGTCTTCCTCAACCATTGACCTTGCCGGGGGATTTAACAAACGAAAGGAGACAAAAACTAAAAACTAATTAACTAGGAACTAGTTACTAGTTGTTACTTAACTTATAAATACTTCTTTCCGAACAAGGAGACTTTTTCAATTTATACGTCCTAACACAAGTGCACATTTGCAAGTCAATGTTATTGCGTTCTAGTACTTTCCTCGGCGTCAAGCGTTGCGGTAACTATTTTTAAGCAAAAGACGAGAAACTGCATTATACACTCCACAAAATTTATGCTTAATGTGATAGACTTCAGGAGAGCTGCATCATTACGACGCCTCAGTGACGCTTGGGGCTTAAAAAGCGATTATGAATTAAAGTCAAAAGAAACATTATAATTGGAGGAAAAAGAAAGTTTTCCACCTTCCTCAGATTGTTTAAAAAGCTGCATTTTTCCCGAATATATGAAGAAGGAATTTAAAAATTGAGGAACAAATTATTGATTAAGTTTTCGGTAACTCAGAAGCTTTGAATAATGGCTGAACTATTTTTTTTACAGGACAAAATTAACATATTCTACGAGATGTGTAATATCAAGAGAGGAAAATATTTATTATTTAGCTCCCGCATGGTCTATTAGCTAATTCACTGCGTTCGGTGAACCAATATAAAATATAATCGACAAAGAAAATTATCGCGTGTGTAAACAAGAATCTTAGCTCTTTCACTGTAAAAAAGTGATGAAGCAGATTATAATTCCAAACCGTCACGTAAACAATATTAAATTTTAGACTTTTGGCCAATCTTTCTATTTCAGTGTCACCACCAACTGCGTTTTCAGTCAGGCGTTCTTTCTGCACAGTCATACTCATCGTGCACTTTTACATTTTCATTTTCATTTTTAAGGTATCAAACTGGAAGTCGTGTGATTAAAGAGCTTTTAGATTAGTGTCTTATCCAAACTATAAGCAGGTGTTGTTAACAAAAAAAAAAAAAAAAAAAAAGAGAGAGAGAAGAAATATTGCCTTACAAATAAAAACCTCGTTTCAACAAATTACAATTCATGATATATAGCAAGAAATAAAAATGACATAAAAATGAAATAAAAATACAGAAGGAGAAAAAAAGAATTGAAAGAAAACAATGCTTTGTTCAGTTCTGTCCTCCAAGTAACGCTGTAGAGAGCCTGCGTAGCAAGCGTTTCCGTTTGGTTTCGGAGCAAAGAAAGACCGAGGAACGGGATTCTCGGCTTTGGCCGGGCGAGAAATGGTCTTTGACTCTCGCAACAGCACGGAAGCGCTTGCTACGCAGGCTTAATTTGAATAATTCGAATAAGAAAAAGTCACCTTTTTCAAACCATCTTAAAATCGTTGGCGCCACGTTTTCATTTGTTTCGTGACTCTACTTTCTGAATTTAGTCTTTCCTGGGTAAGCACGGTGGGTCATCTCGCCACCTTAATCTGGCTATACCGTATGACTATTGGCTCATTATCTCCACCAATCTTTAACTCAAGCGGGAGGAAAACTGTTGGTCTTTCCTTCAAACCAATCAGAAGAGAAACTTCTCTATCTTCAATACTGGGAATCTACAGTTTATTTCTACAGTATTAGAAATAAACTGTTGTTGTTGAACTCGTTGTCCACCAATTTCGCCCTTTCTTTTATGCACTTTGCAAAGTCCTGAAACTTACTTAGGTCTACGCCCTGAATCAATTATCTTCCCAGCGGAATCAGTCCATTTTGCTCTAAGAAACATTGGCAGCTACTTAGCAAGTTCTCTCAATGTGTTCATATGATTGAGGTCAGCTACATATTCAATGCCCATTCCAGTCAGTGTTCGATCTAACAGTGAAGCTCCGTCTGCATTCTTAGATTAAGTAAATTCAGTAACTTCTTTATATGGGGTCCAGCAATTATGTGTGGCTTTCCAAAGTTCTAACGCAATGTTTCCTTCACTACTCGATACTATTACAATCTTCGGGAGTCATCAGGGTTATCCTTCTCCAAATATGTGTCAAAGTTGTGAAAAAAGATGACATACTTCAGTGGGTCACCGTCAAAGTGCTGATACTCCACCTTCGGCATTACCATCACCTGTTTCAATGCTTTAACCAATTCCAAACCTTCATCATTTTGCTGAGTCTCTGTTGGTTGGTGTCGAGCACTTTGTAGGGTAAGGGCTAGTGGACTCTCCCAGTTTGACACACTAACTAATCACTGTCTGTGTTGGCTTACATGAAGTTCCATTTGCAACATTAATGGAAGAAGTTTGACTTGCACTCACTGAATCTCTTGTCTGTTCGATCACTGCATTACCTCCCAACGAACATTTAGAAAACAATGATGGCGTTAATGAGGGAAGATGGGGCAAGGAGCGACTAGTACTCTTGCTTCCAGGGTTTATCACAGATAAACTCGATTGGGTTCTTTGTTCCAAATGGGTCTCACTAGTTTGTGCTGCACTTTTTTTAGCTAGGAACTTTTAGTGAAGAGAGCAAAAGATCTTCATCAATGTCTGCTTTCCTCTCATGGAGGTCATCCTCATAAATTTTAAGTGATACAGCTGTCTTTTCTGCCTCAATTTCAGCTTCTAATAACTCCTTTTTTGCTCCAATAGCTGACACTGAGGCTAATCTCGAGCTTGATCTAGAAACCACACTATACCCATCTCTGCTTGCTTTCTCCGAAACTACACTACGATTGCCTTCAATTCCTACTCGCCCTGATTCACTCTTTTCCAGCGATAATTTCACAGAAAGATCAAGAAAAGGTTTTCGCTTCATTTGTTCATCATAACTCTTTACAGTCTTATCTAACACACAAGGGTCCCCACCATAATATTCTCTCAACAACTGTAAATAATTTTCATGAACATTCACAAACATACCCAAAGCTCAAACTCACGATAGCCGTTCAAAAAATCTTCCTAAGCTCCATCTTCTTTCATTAAATCCATCAGCCTTTTGCGAATCTTTGTCAAATTTCCCATGTGTCCAGCGCGGAAAAGCCAACCTTTTCCGCTCTAAATCGATCTTGTAAGCTCGTGTTTCGCCTAACGACAGATTTTCCATGCACTCTCCTTCTTTGGATGCTGTTGCATAGTCCTTTTCATTGAATCCAGTGTCCAAATCCTCATATCTAGTAGTAAACAATTATTGTATCAAAGGCCATTCGGTTGGCTTTAAACACGTCTCGTAACTAGTTGAAAACTGCTGCGGTCCAAAGTCGAAAACTCGAACTCCGCGTATGTTAAACTGTATCTTTATTCCATAAACATTCCAGGCTTCCAAAGACAAATAGATCCTGATTCAAGTCAACTAAGTCAAGTTCAAACAAATTCACGATGAAGTAGGTCCAAATAAGTTCGAATATCCTACGAGCTCCTACGCACGATGATGGCGTTAATCAAAAATACGTGCTTATGATGAGTTCAATGTTCAAAGGATTTGTAAGGAAAAGACCGAAATACAAGTAAGAAAACTTACCGACTGTTTTGATTTCCACTCAGCTAAATATCATTTCACGAGCACACTTCCAAAATGACAAACTTACAAGGCGTCAGGTTTCAAAAACAAGTGTTACATTGCAGGGACGAATTCGAAATACGTGGGCAGCGGTAGTAACATATCTACTCCCATGAGTCACGTTGCAGCTGACTAAAATGTTAACCAGCTATCAATCAAGACACTGCATTGCTATCTTAGAGCTACCTTCTTGATCTACTTTTTTAAGAAAGTTTCTAAAATATTAAAATGCACTTTTTAAGTTTTATATGTACTATTTTTCCAGTTACTTCCTTTTATTACATAATTTTGCATTTATTCTGAACCAAAATTTTTTCAGTTAAATACTATAATTGTTATCATAATAAACTTGACGCGATGATCCAGTAACTCGAGTTCAGGCCATTCAAATTTTTTTCTCGAGATCATTTGCGATCCATTTTGGGGATCATTTGCAGTACTGTACAGTTGTTCTCTAGTTGTTCATTTTCGTCGGTTTAATTATAACGAAACTTTCTTGGGCCGTAATAAATCCGACCAACAAACAAACATTAAAATTCAATTTCAGCTAGGTTCGAAAAGGCGGGAAACGTGACATAGCTTCTCGCGATATAACGGTCACTGAAAAATACCCCACTACAGTATGTTCCTGAATGTATAACGGTCATATCGATTCTACGAGTGTTTGTTCTCAGTAAATAACTCTCGTCTATGCAGTAGCTGAAGTTCTTTGGATCACAACAGGTGAAATGTAAATTTGCCAGTTTGTGGCTACTGATCTTTCTGGTTGTTATAAACACGTGCAATGCATCATGGTTAAACAAACATGTCTAAGTGACAGGTGAAAATAAACCCATTTTTTTTCCACTGTATATGAATTTCAAATAGACAGAAATTTACCTAAATTGAAAACTTAAGGATCTAATATTATAACAAACGATAGAACAAATACTATCTTAAAATTCGAGAAGTTAAGAAACAGCCCCCAAAAATGTGGAACGTCTCTCTCCGTATGATAAGTGCTTAGTCCCATTTTGCTTGCGGTTTTTGTTCAGTTTCTCTTACCGGCACAAGGTTTTGATGGTGAAATCTTTTATTAAACAAGGAAAATATACAGCACAATAAAGATCTTCCGTTTGGCTGTCAAGAGTGATGATATAGCTCCCATAATGGATTGATTTTTTTTAGAAACTGGTATTGGCGTAATAACCCTAATGCTGCATTTTAGTTTGAACTTAAAGCGAATCCCCTTCCACCCCTCCTGCCCAGAAAAAAATGTGTTCCAACTGAACTTACGCGGTCAAAGCCTGCAGTCGGTCACCTTTGCCGAATACAAAGTCTCGTGATGTGCGGTTTGTAATGATCAACAGCCTACTAACGGAGGTAGTCGGCCAACCAACCCGCCACAGAGTAAAAAAAGAAAAAAAGAGATTAACTTAAAATTACTTTTGAAAAGCGATTTATCAGTGTATTAGTAAAAGATAAATAAAACCCCAAATGCTAAAAGCGAAGCATCACACAATTCAAATTATTTTTGCTTCAGTTTTGCATAATTCAGTAATGAGGCTTAGGCTTGATAAGCATCGCTTATACTTGAGCTCTGACTCGTTTTTTTATGGCCCAGTTTTAGCAACAACTAAAATGAAAATTTGACTTTTTTTCCAGTAAGGGTAAAATTGGTACAGCTTATCTCCAATGCTTATCTCCAATGCTTACAAGTCATTTCACAAGTTAAAAGATGTTCGTTAGACTTTTAAGTCGTTTTAAAAAACGACGGAAATGAAGATTTTTAACGAAACTTATTTAATAATGTGTATATATTATAGTAGGGAGTAGCTCAGTTGGCATTTTGCTTAAGTCTCGTTTTACTGAGGATAAAACTGCGAAGACGCCATATATTATTGCTCTAAAGCGCAGTTTAAAAAGTTTAGTATTAGCCTATACAAATTGCAAATACCATTTCTAAAAAGATATACCATCACAATGTATTCAATGTGTTTTCAAAGTGTCTTGGTATCGAAAGAACAAAGAAGTACATTATATTTCAATATGTCACTGCTAACTCACCAATAAGGAGGATCGGGAATGTACATGTCAAAAGGAAGTTACCGCCAGCCATTCGACTTCTTTTAAGCGGGTTAGATCCTTTATCACAAGGCGTTAAGCAATTCCCCAAATAACAACAAAGTATAACAGAGATCTGCAGCTGGAACCTAAAGAGTAGTTAAGCTATCCCTTGTTAACGTTTATTTACAATGTGTTAACATAGCTGACGCAAATGAGTTAATTTTCTATGCATGATACAACCTTTTATTATTATTATAAACCGTTAATGTTCCGTTTTCGGTTCTAAAGTTGAAAAACAGTATGGTAGTGATACAACTGTTTATAAAGACTGAATTTAAAAATTTGCTGGTGGCAAAATGCGTTTATTGCAAGTTGCCGCGATGATAAGAGACCTCACATTAAAATTTTGGTTGCCACGGACGCTGACGAAGTGCATAAAATATTCATGAATCATTAAGGAATAAACTTTGCGAATTCGCAATAGAAAAAAAAAAATGTATATGTAGACTTAAAAGGTTCGTATAACTTTTCCGAAACTGAAATGTTTTCTGATTTATGTCAAGAAAACACAGACCTGTAATTTCGCTTATAAGCATCACTCTTTTTTTAGCACTAGATTGAAGTTTTCCATGGGTCATCAGGCACTAAAATTCAAGTTATTAAGGTTGTTAATGAAAGGCGGTCTCTCGTCTCCAACAGGCGAGTATAAAAAGAAAATTACAGCCAACCACTCTAAGAAGCGGTTTTCGAAGCGTCTATATGGAAATATGGGGTGAAATTGTTTTATTAACTAATATGCTATGGTTGCAGGGGACGTAATAAACAATATCTAAAAAAAACACGTTTTTATTACTTTCTATAATAATAATAATAATAGTTAACCTTATAAAAAACCAAATAGAAAAAAAGAGAAAGAGATGAAAAAAAGAAAAAAAAAGTGCTGACTAGTTTCATCTTTGCAAACTGAGCCACGAAGGTGTTAATTTGCAATTAACTAACCAGCAGGTGCTTGAAATCGAAGCTGGAGCAACTTAAAATTCATGTTCAAAGGAGACTCTCCTCTGATTAAATATTCTATAAGACGTAACATGTAGGTGTGTTTTTAAACCGAAAAGAAAAAAAAAATTACACATTCGAAATCTAAAACGTGAATCTACATGACATTGTATTTTAGCGTACGTTTGGGCTAATAACTACAAAACAGTTGATTTCGATTGTGAATGAGTGTCATCCACTAGGAAACTGCTAAAAAAGTGACGAAGCGGATTTTCATTCCTAGTCGTTACCTAAACAAAGGCAATTTTTTTTATATAGGTGGCAGTTTTATTATTACTTGTAGGTACTGAAATTTTCGCACTTTATCTCGCGTTATTATCTACGTTTAAAAAATGCAGATGGAAAATTTGACATTTTTTTAGAAACCAATGTTTTATCTAAGATATATGCAGGCGTTGTTGAAATAAATAATAATGATAATGACAATATTAATAACCATAAAGGGAGACAGAAAATTTGTTGTGATGCATGGGAATACTTCTATGTCCAAATCACTTACGAGCAACAAACAAAAATAGAAAGAAAACGCGAAAATGAAATGGAACTCAAGAAAGTATCTTTTTTGGCTTTGTCATCCAGTATTAAATAGAAGCATAAAACCATGCTTATTCAAATGCATTTAGCACATGAATTAAGGTTGTGTTCTCTTGCCGCGCCAGTTTCTGACTTTCTATTCTGAATCCGGCTATTCTTTTTTCATTCATTTATTGAACAATTCCTATTTATGTCAAGTGTTCTACAAATAGCTACTTCACAACAACATAACGGAGGAAATGACATGAAGGGGACAATGACTTCAACAGATTGGCGTATTGTACTTTAAATTGCGCGGGAAGATACGTCATGCGTTACTGACCAGTGGCGGATCCAGATGAGGAAAGGAACGGGGTGGGGGCCGGTCATCCAGATCCTGAGATAAGGGGGTTCCGGTCTCCAAAAAGTTTTTTTTTTCGGTCCTTCGGGCCTCAGTTTGGTCTAAAATTAAGAGGGGGGCCCGGCCCCCCGGTCCTTCTCCTAGATCCACCATTGCTGACTCTGCAAATTATCCGCTTGGGCTTCCTGTGGATATGGTAGAGACATTTAAAACAAATATTTTAAAGTAACTGGGATTAAAGACCCTTTGTCACTTTCCTGAGTCATTCGTACTTATTGTTTATGTTGATTTCAACGAACGAGCGGCGATATCTCGGGAGGATAAATTATTGCATGTGATCTCGAGGAAGAAGTTAAATGAACGCCGTGTTTGAAATTTCGGCAATAGGTTTTCTTATTTCAACCCTAAAAGCGGCCCTTTTGGAAAATTCAAGGATTTTAAAATGCAGTAACTTAGTCTAGGTCGCTCAGGGACCACTTCTTCCGTTGAGTTGAATTAATCATATCCAAACAAGCGAGAAGCCAAATGAATGCAATATTAAAGACGACAGATGAGATTGAATGAATCTGGCCTTAAGCAGTCTCAGTTTTCGAAAGCATTATAATTTTCATTTGACAAGCATAGAGCCTTTTACAATGCTTTTTGTAGCTAATTACATGGATACAGCCGACACACATAGGAGAATTATGGTACTTTAATTAGTTGTCAAAAGAAATGGTGTACTGGACATGTATGTCAGAAATGGAATCATGTATTATTCATTGACGGGTAAACACTTGCAAGTTGTATACAACTTAATTATATACTCACTCTGTCTCAGTGATCTTGGTGTTCATAGTCAAAAATACCAAAACATTGAGTAAAGACAAAGAGTTAAGCAATCTATTTGGTTCTGTATCTAGGACTAGCGTTTCAATTGACCGCATTTAAAACGTTAAATATGGTTTTATATCTTGGTTTTTTGATAAAGTTTTGATAATAAAAAGCTGATGAACAAAAAGCTGGAGTTGATGTTTTTGAAGCGTTGAAGGACAATAGGTAAGAAAGATAGTGTTTGGCGTTTCATCATTTATTGTTGCTGCATCATTTAATGGATCGAAGCAGTGTTTACGACTCTATATGTACAGTTTATTTGAGAAAAACGATGGAGGCTAGGCGCTTTGTGGACTCGGGGTTTCCCCACAGAACAAAATCGAACTTATTGGAACACCAACATGGCCACCGACGTTGACGTCATATGAAAACTCCTTAATAGCTTCCAAAAGGATTGAAAATATGATTTGCTTGGTTTAACTTCTGCACAAGGACTGCTTACAGCTACACACATGAACTGGCCACACTAAATATATACATATATATCTTTTGATATTGTGGTTTGCTTTCTGATTCTGTTAATAATTAAATTACAGTAATTAACAATTATTCTTTGAAAGCGAGGTGAATAGTGGCTGAATATTCCTAAAGCCCCAATCACCGAAATTGAAAAGAATAATTGTTTTATTATATACACACGAAGTGACCTCAACAAAATCAGAGAGGAAACTATTAAAAAGTATGATACGATTTGATTAACGGATCAAATCACGCGAAAGTTTAAAAATTGATCTTTGCAGATTTTATTTAACTTTGATTGCATGAATCGAGTACATAAAACGAATGGGAAAATATAATGGAAATATTTCTTCAAGTGCAAACCTAAAGAGACCTTTACGGCTAAATATAATGGTGCGAGTTTGCCCTAAGCGAGACGACGAGCATCCTTGCCCCTTTCAAATTCCAGGGTTTCAAACATGGCAATTCACAAGTTTATCATTCCGAAAACAACAGCGTAATGGCTTAAATGGAACCGTTAAAAGCTTGAATTGTTTCCTTACCTGAGAAGAAAGGTAGAGATTTGTTGTTTTCTGTTCACAGGCCAAGTTTATAGCCAGAAAAGGTTTGTTGTGTCGTTCTTCGCATGAAGTGCTGACAAAAATGACGGCTCGGTTGTTCGAGGTAAGAAGTCGTCTTCCTCTCGCATTATTTTTCTTATTTATATGAAACGAATAATCTCTTGAAACATTTTAATATTTTGTTGTCAAATTTGTTTGTCATAAATAAGCTTAGAGTTTTAGGCCAAATTTTTCTTGAGTTCACGAAACTGCCTCTTCTACGCGAATAAACGAGAGTTGTAAACAATCCATCGAGCACAAAACTCAGCTATAAGTTAATGGTAAAACGCCGTTTTAAATACTTCGAAGTCTATTCTTGCCTAAAAAATGTCAACCCCAGGATTTTGTCTACTTTGAAAAGATCATTCTCTAAAAAGTGGGAAAAACACCGAGCGCACACACTATCCGCTCGCTAAGTGGTGAATACTGTTGAATAGTCCGAGATAGCGAACGAATCAGATTGCTTAAATCACCAAGATCACTGAGTATGTATATACTAAAATATTTTATTCTTTTCAATCTCTGTGAATGGTGGCCTCAGGATTATTAACCTCGATTTCGAGTTAATGGGTAAATGTCATTATTTTTTTAGTGTATTAAGAGTTGTTCCTGCCATGATATTTATGTGTCTATAGGGGTCATTGTCCTTTGCTGATGCAAGGCAAATGTACTTCCACAAACACTACTCAGTGATCTGGGCGTAGGATTGCTGCGTTTCCTGGTTTCCTGCTTTTCTTGTGCATCTGTTTCACTTAATACTTTGGTTGACAACATAGCGATTGAACCCTGCGACTGAGCTGTGAAGGAAGTTCCGACGCTCCTTAATTCTTTCCACTTCTGCTTCTTTCTTAAATAGGCTGACCGTACATCACCATTTCTCAAGACGTGAAGAATAAAAATGAACAAACCCTGAAATTATACAACAAGACAGTAAATATGCGTTATTGACCAAGCGCGAAGTCAAGATGGCTTGATTTTATGCCAAGTTCTTTTTTGCGTTTCTTTATGGACCAAGACGTCGTCGAGTGAATAGATAAATAAATAAATACAAGAAAAAAATAATAAGATAGTTGTTACTGTTGTTGTTGTTGCCAATAAAACATGGAGCGGAGGCTCCGTGAAAGATTGTTCGATCACAATATCTATAGCAAAGGGACAAAATTTGCCACTAAAGTGCTAGTGAAACGTAGCTTTTCTGGCACATTCATCGTTTAAAATGTCTATATTAACCGCATAAATTGTTCCAGTCAAGAAGAGATGTCACTTTTCTTTTTTTTTCTTAGTTAATTTTAGCAAGACTAAAAACGCAATCTTGGCCAACGTTTCGGGACTCCGCCACTGGTTTCCCTGCGAAATAAAGTCTGAGGACTACAGAATTCACATGCTGATGACGTGTCACTACCCAGATCTTGGTAGTGCTTCTGATTGGTCGTGTTGAAAGGGAGATTTTTTTTCAACCCATAATAAATAAGCACGTCCAGATCTGGGTAATGACACGTCACCAGTATGGTACCTCAGAGTTCCGATTGCTGGAAAAAAGGGGTGTTGTCTCGAAATGTCAGCTGTTTTCGTAGGCTACTAAAAGTTATCAACTAAATTGTCGACCGTGACAGGCAGCTGGTGAAGTGTTTATGAACAGATGGGAAGTAAATCATAGGAGATATAAAGTTATCACCGCCACAGTTTCCCCTGATAGCAAACCCATTTATGAATACCTGTAATGAATTGATGATGGTAAAGATGTACTGAAATACAAGTCCAGCATCTGTGACGCTTAAAACACCAAACACCCAGGTCATTCCCAAGAGTGGAAACAAAACTACGCATGCTTTGACTCCTTGACGAATTCTTTCCAGCTCAGAAGTTCTGTCAGCCTGCATCCTCAGTATTTCATGAACCACTCGACCAAGTATAATTGAGTTTATCTAAGAAAAGAAAAACTATTATTAATGAAAAAATAATCATCAATTAATTATTAATCATTAATTGTTAATTATCATTATTATTATTATTATTGTTATTATTATTATTATTATTAATGAAACATAACCTTTTATTGATAACAAAACTAACTACTAAAACCTATTTGCAATTAATTACGCTGAAGAAGAAAAAATTTCAGTCAAAGCACTATTTACAAGTCATTTCACAAGCTCCTGTTCATTTCGATTTTAAAAAAATTCATTTCAATTAAAAAAACTCAAGTCAGTGAAAAAATCATTATCATTACCATTACTATTATTACTTGAATTAAAAACATTTCATCTCAATAAAAAAAAACTGTCTACCTCTAAAAATTCAAAAATTTGCCTTCAACTGTGTAAGAAAAATAAAATAAAACATCTATAGCGGTGGAGTCTAAGGAAGTCCTGCTTGACCCTTCTCTATTTCTAAATCCCTGTCCTTAATATCCAAGTTCCTCCTTCTCGGGGTTCTCGATCGGAGCGCGCTCCGCAAAATTGCAAATGACACTTTCGCCCTGACCCATGAAATTGTTGTGGCGTAGCTCTCTTGCTTTTTTGTAGATAATAGCTCGGCTAATCTTGTGTGGTATCTCAGGCATTCGTCAGCCATCCCTCCCGTCGTCGTAAATACTAGTGGGGTAAATGTGCCTTGCTCTATTTCTGTGACGCGAGAGTTGTATTTTCGCTTCTTTTCATTCTCATGAATCCTGTAGATTTGCTTTACGCGCGTAAGACCACTGACCACCTGTGATTGGCTGTTGCAACATCCCTTACTTATATCTTTAAAAGAAATAACCATGGATAATAAACAACAGTATTAATGTCCTTTACTTGTCTATAATTTCTTGTAAGAAATGATTTCGGACAGTTAGTTTTCTTCACTTTATACAGCCTTTTGAGGAACGTGACAACCAAAGCTGAATGCTCTCTGTTTGTGGACAGATTATGTTGTGCAGTATATAATCTTTAAGTTAACGTACCAAACATACGACTAAAACGGGTGCGGCGAAGGTCCAGATAAGATTATTGGTGAAGGAAACCCAACAGCTAGGCAGAAGGGAGAAAAAACGTCAATTGTGAAATTGCTTGAACGTGTTATACGTTGCTACTACTCAATGTTAATTTCTTTGCCTTTCTAATACGTGTAAATGAGCGAGAAATCTCTCGGTGCTTAAGCTATCTTAAAATTGTAATTCCTGTTGAACGTTAATAAAACAAGCCTTTTGCACTTACAAGTCACCGTGAACATAGCTGTGCACTCCGCTATCTTGAGTGAAGGCAATCACTATGGATAGCATCACAATCAAAAGAGCTAAACCTGCAAAACGAACACTGTCACAGTGAATTCCGTCATAAACTAGTAATTAAAGTTTTAAATAAATTATAATAACTACGTGATTGTGATGTGGCTATGAGTTATACTTTATGTCTCTCGGTTATTTTATTTACTTGTTTATTTCTACCAGGGTTTATGAAAACCGGGTTAGCCAACTTTCCCTGTCTTAGTTTGTTTGCTGTGTCGTTTGCTTATGTCGATGTTTTTTTGGTTGTTTCGTGGTTAGGGATTTCTGTGGTATTCCGCGCTGATTTCCCTTTCTTTGTAGCCCCCCCCCCCCCCCCCCCCTCTCCATCCCTCCCTAGCTAAAGGTTGTTTTTCCGTCAGTGACCAGAACCTTCTGGGCTGCACAAAAGTGACAATTATTTGAAATCAGTAGCCTAAAGCTGGTTTCGGTTTATTGGTCACCAATTGGAGCACCATGCGTAAAGCTCTAAAATGGAACAAAGTTAATACGATTCGCAGATATCATCCAATATCGTATTGTAGCTAATCTCGTTTCATTTCCTACCTGGTGAAATATCCAGCCTTGACACTCTGTCAAATTTTGAATGCCATGTGAAACATATCTTTTTAAACAAGCTTTTAATTTGTAGTAGAATATTTGTTTAATTTATTTTCAGTATTTATCATTTATTATCATTTTATTTCGTTTTAAAATCTTTCCACACTGTACCTGCTTGTAAATTTTATTCATTTTCAGTCTTCCATCTTAACTTATTGTAAAGCGCATTTGATCATGTGCCAGAGAAAGTTGCGCTATATAAATTTTAATCATTATATTATATTTGGCTAAACGGATTAATCACCCTTATCCGCGCTGAGACAGAAAGGTACTATCATGATATTTTCGCTTTTTCTATGGTGGTCACTAAGTTAATGGCTTCGGGAAAAAGCTTCTAGGAGGCAAACCTATTGGGCGAGAGCTCTCTCTGAATATTAAAAAATCAAACTTTGTAATTTTCCGTCGATACCAAAAAACTCAACTAAGGCATGATCCCCTAATTAATGTTTTTGAAAATGAAAGTTAAATATCTTGTCCTATTAATTGACTAAAATCTATCATATTCACTCTGTTGCAAAATAATAAAATAAGTAAAACAATTGGTCAGAACTAATTTCGAGGTTAAGACATATTGTTCCCACTTGTACCCTACTAAACATTTATCAGTCACTAATCGCATCTTATTTAACTTATGGTCAGGGGTAATGCGGTAAAACTTTCCTTGACCAAATTCTTGTCCTTCAAAAAAGCACACTGCGTTTAATGTACTTTGCTGAAACAAATGACCACGTGAACCTTTTTTGTTAGTGCAAAACTTCTACCTTTACGAGCTCTATATTATGAATCCGCTCAGTAGTAATCTTATGCATGATGTGAATAAAAACACTGCTCCTGGAAATATTTTGAAACTTTTCTCTAGGATTTCTAGTGTTCATACTTACAAAGCATGTGCCCCAGCCTCTGAACATTTCATACTAAAGAATTTCGACTCAATGTCAAACGAAATGCTATCTCGCGTATTGGGGTCAAAATTTGGAACGGTATACCTCAAATTAAGAAAAAGAAAGAAAAGAAAAGACTAAAAAAAACTTTTAAATGATAATTAAAAGCAACGCTACTTCATTGATATCTTTCAAACTGAAGACTCCTATATTGACGTAGACTCGATTATTGTGAAAATAAAAATCAAAGTAATTCTCTTCTCCTTTATTTTTTTTTTTTACAATTTACTCCAATATGTTCACTTGTTATTTATTTATTGAAAAAAAAAATACTTTATATAACGTATAATTTTTTTTTAATTCAGTCTATTGTAAAGCATTTAATGCTGGACTGCCTCGAATAGCCTCGCTGACCGCAGGCTAGTCTCAATTTATTTTGTAATTTATTTACGAATTTAAATGAAAGTTGAAATTTGTTAGAGCTGAATCGAAGTCTACGTCGATCTTAGGTTAAGTACTGAGGTACCATGATGGTGAGGTACCAATTTAAAGGACTATACTAATGTCTGAACACGACTGATTGAAGTAATATTACTTCGCATTGCCATTATAACATACTGGCAATGGGCTAGCTGTGAATTTTAGACACTTTTGCCAATAACATCCAAGGAATTTTGTTTTTTGCAAAGTACATGTTAGATGTGTCTACCAGAGATAAAATCAAGCACCCACCCCATGATGTTATGTAGAAAAGGCGCATCCTGACAACTGTATTAAACACTTTGACCACCATCATATACAGGTAAACACCTTCAAACAACATCCAAGCAAATGCCACCAGGTAGAAATAATGAATCATGGCTGCTACAAACACACACACTCCCTGAGGAAGATGGAAAATCAGGTGATTAAAATCCTATTGGATTGTGGGAATAGTCCAGTTTCTAATTTCCAATTGTCGCTGTCGCTAAAATAGAAGCAATTGTAATGAAGTAATTTATACAGGTTTAGCCTCAGACCTAAAAAAAAAAAATATTCTCAAATATTGGCGAGAAGGTGCCTGAATTTGAGTTTGAAACAATAGACACAGTTGTACACAGGTCTTCCCCTGCCTGGAGTTCTAAATATATTTTTCTTAGTCGAGGCTAACCCTGTATAAATGAGTCTTCAGTGCTTCTCAGTGGCCGCGACGAACTCGAAACTGGACTATGTAAAATCAGGGAAAGTTTGCGTGTCCAAGAAACTAGACGTAAGGCACGATGAGTAAATGATAACCTGCTATTGTTTGACCCACCTTCGGTCTTGTTGCATTAACCCCAGCAAGAAAGGTTATTTGCGCAATTGCTATGGCAACCACAAGGTTAAGACGTATTTGAATTTGTTCCTGTTTTAAATTCCTGTGAGAGAAAAAATAGAAAAGCTTAAACAAATGAGCACTGAACAATACCACATAATAACCCATATTAGTAAAATCCAACTAGTGGTCTATTATCAATGCTGCGTTCTGATTGGTTGAGCTACTACTAAGCTATATGTTATAGCCCACTAGTAGCGAAAAGCGCCGGCTTTGAAAACCACAACAATGGCGGCTGAATCGCGTTTTGCTAGCTAAAGTTATTTTCTCTCGATATATTTTACCAACAATTATTCCTCTCGCTGTCATGGCCTTTGAGCCAATAGCCCATGGGTATTGCCTCAGAGCCCATTGGGGCTCGACGAATAATTGTTAAATCACTCTGATGAAGAATAACTGGGGGGGGGGGGGGGGGGAGGACCTAAACTGTGCAAATAAATGCAACCCGGAAAGCCTTTATGTTAAACATTACCATATGCTTCTTTTTTTTCTTGCTAAGCTGTTCTCCATGCAACTTACATGAACAGCCAATATGCAAAAACGGTGAGCGCTTCTCCAACAATTGACAGGGCACACCCAATGTAAGTTATAACTTCCAAAGCTACTTTGTGGTCTCTTGAAATTTGCTGGGAAAGAAAAAAAAATGTTTGTCTTTCTTTTCTTTCTTAAGTATTTTTGTTTTAATATTGTTCGTATTTAGCCGGAATTAGAACACGCGCGCAAAAGCTTTTTGATAACTCTCCACTATCATGATTTTTAGATCAATTGAATGCTTCATTCATCGAAATATTTTATTTTAAGCCGATTTCTAGATGAATAAATTCCTATAGTATCAAGAAGCCTGAGAAAACAGCCTACATATAGCGACGCTACCACTGGTTTCCTCGCCAAATTACGTCTGAGAAACGAGCGAAGAAATTCCATACTGATCACACGTCACTACCCAGATCTGGGTAGTGCATGATTCTGATTGGTCGTGCGGCGTGTGAAATTTGATTACACCAATCAGAAGCACTACCCAGATCTGGGTAGTGGATGATTCTGATTGGTCGTGCCTCTTGAGAAATTTGATTACACCAATCAGAAGCACTACCCAGATCTGGGTAGTGACGCGTCATCAGTATAGAATTTCTTCGCTCGTTTCTCGGACGTCATTTGGCGGGGGGGAGGGGAACAGTGGTAGTGTCGCCAAATGTCAGCTGTTTTCTCAGGTTAAGTATCAAGCAATGGCAACTATACATCAGCACTTCTACTCAAAATAACACGAATTTAAAGAAAAATCATCAGTCATCACCACCGTCGTATTGGTCGTCGAGCTCGTGATCATCCGCAGCGGCCAGAAAAAGCTGCTCTAACGCTTTCCGGATTTATTTTGGCCTTAAACCATCTTTTCTAATATTTAAAGTAACATTTTTAACAGCCATAGGTCAAAATAACAGATACCTTTTCAACGGCTTTGTTTCCTCCTACTTGCAAAAAAACAGCAAAGTTTGTTAGATGATTGCAAGTGCAGGTGACTTGCATATTGAATTTTTTTACCAATTTACATCCCACAGAGGACCACGAACCGTTGTTCTTCGGTCTGAGATAAAAGCAAAAGGCAAAATTATAGTTGGTATAAGTTTAAAAACGTTATCGTGGTAAAAAGGGAAAGAAAGATGGGGTGCTTGGCGTGCTGTAGTAATAATAGGCAAGAATACGAACTTGTTAAACCAAAAATGTAAGATTCAAAGCTGAAGGACACGAGAAAATATACATAGAGAAAACATCGTTTTATCATCGCCAACTTCGTCAAATAAAGCATAATCCAAAGGTATCACAACTGTTACACATGGTTTATAAATCTGCTTGAATTGAGGCCGCGTATTTTAAACGTTGTCCAAAATTGTTAATTATATCAAGTTATATAAAATGTATAATATAAAATTATATAAAACTTGCTTTCTTCTTTTTCCTTTGTGACAAAAACGTGAGTAAAACATAATATCGTGACTGCAGACTCGAAGCAGCACCTCATTAGTATATTAAAAATAATGTTTTTTTTTTTTTAATATTACTAATGGTATACTTAAAAAGTTATGACCGATGATTGAATGTGTTTTCGCTCATACTTACTTGAGTGTGAAGTCCCAAAATACACAGTAAGGAATGGGTTCATTTGGTAGTTTCTGAAAGGAAAGAATACAGTGAAATTAACAATACAAACGAATCGAATTGTCAGATCTGATTAATATATGATCTGAAAACAAGACGACCATCCATGATATATGAGGAAAAAAAGGGGAATGTGAACTGCCCCTTTCTGGGATTTCTTTCCCATCCTTAACTCTTTTCATCTGCTATAGACCTGCCTCCCCCTTTTGGTCCTCTTAACAGAGTAAATTCACCTATGGTAACCATACCTTTTCGTGACTGAATGAAATCGTGACGTTTTCTGCGAGAATACCAGAAGGCGGCGGATTTACAGTGCTTGATATGATTCGGCTTCCAAGCCAGAGGTTGGTTAAAGTTTCGCTGATTTAAATAAACGAATAAATAAATAAAGGGATAAACGACTAAAGAAAAAAAACAAACAAACAAACAAATAAAAGAATAACCGTAAACAGGTTTCATTTGAAGTTTCCAGATCAGTGAACTTGAACTACAGTGTACAGTATGTGGTCCTTGGTCCGGCCGGTTTTACTTTGTGATATATATAATTTTTGGGAAAAAAAATAAGGTTGCAATACAAACGAAAATTTACCATTGATTTCTTTACCTTTCTGAGCTCGATTTGAGGTTTTCATAATGCTAGTGAAGCGCTGGAAAGTCAAGTTAACGCGAACGTAGGTGAAGTTTGTTGTGTTATATGTCTTTTTTATGGCGCCATCTTGAAACTACTTGCAATCACGCATATGCGATTATTAATAAGTGCGCTGAGAAAGCTAATTTTTTGTGTACATTGAGTACAAGAAACGTTCTTTCGACTTGCAAAAAAAAGTCGATTGACAGGTTGAATTTTAGACCCAAACGTGTCTACTAGATTAAATTCCAAAGTAAGTTTTGCATACCAAAGGCCACGCAGGACGATAAAGTAAACCCGCCACATATTGTTAATGAAAAGGGAGAGCCTCAGACAGTTCAGTTTTCGTATAGTTCTTAGTAAATTACGATTCATGAATTTTAGTGTCTTTCAACTTTGAGTCACAAAATTTTAGTGAAGCACTTTCAAAGAGTGGCTGGAGTAAATAATAAAAACGGCATGTAGTGTTCGAGACTTTCCCAGTAGCATTACCCTTGACTAATTATATAAGAGATGACATGGAAGGGCATAAAAATGAAGCTTATATTCGTCTTATTGGTTTTATGGAGCATTACAAACAAGCAAAACATTACTCTTCACGGACTGCGCGTGCTGCACGACTAAGACATACAGTTTCCTGATGGGAAGGTCTTTTTTTTTCACTCTAAACTGGACTGAATTCATTTAAAATAGTGGCGATTTCGCCGCCGTCGCATCGTAACTGCACGACACATTCGCACAGAAAGGAAAAAAATAACCAACTTTAGCTCTTTACCAAGAGATAATAATCTCATTTTGGTTTCGAAGTTGAAATGATGCCAATAGAAATAGAAAATATACAGGAATTTAGATCAGTTTTGCGCTTGGAGCATTCTTTCTGCGCACAGTTTGCATGCTGGCTTACAAAGTGGTCGGACCAAGGAAACTATGGCCGGACCACTGGCTGGGGCCTTCAGACGTAGAGGTTAATTCCTATGATCCAGGATTTGTTGGGAAAGCTCAGAAGCTGTCAGATCGTCACAAGTTAGTTAAATGTTACGGCAACTAACTGGACAAATTTCAGCTCCCTACCCCTCTTCTAAGATAAGAAATACTTATACCAATGATCGTATACTGTATACTCGGTTAAGAGTAATCGTCATCGTCTTAACTAGAACTGCAAATTCCCGATATTTAGTATTGAATAGAAAAAACATTGCTTATACATGTACATATGGTCGAAAACAAAAGATTAAGATATGCTTGTGTTGAAACTGGTGTTAACCTAGAATTTAGAATTAATACTTATATTACCTTATAAGAGGAAATCAATAAATAAGTACTGAATATTAGGCAAAGAGAAATAACTGATAAATAAATTACTAAAAAGCAAACTAAAAATAAAGAAACTAACCCTTCTTTTTCAAGCCTTCCTTTATAGGAGAACCATTGCTCGATACCATCATAAAGAATGCTCACAACAACAGAATCTAGTAAGTAATAATTATGCTAACTTATTATTATTGTTTATTTAATTTACTGACATGAACATATTATTAAGGGTGCGTTCGATTGGGAAATCCGGATTTAGATTTTCAAAATCTAAATCTGGATTTCCCAATCGAACGCGAAATCCGAAAACGGATTTCACCTCCAAGAAATCCGTCCTCAGGGTGGATTTCAATTAAGAAATCCAAATACGGATTTTTTGGATTTCCCTTTTTGTCGTTCGATTGGGAAATCCGAAAAAGGATTTGCAAAACTGCTCTCGTGAACAGCGGTCTTCTTTTTACCAATTATGCGTGTGCATGCAAGACCGCTGTTCCTAAGGACAGTTTTTCAAATCCTTTTTCGGATTTCCCAATCGATCGGTAAAAAGGAAAATCCAAAAAATTCGGATTTGGATTTCTTAATTGAAATCCACCCTGAGGACGGATTTCTCAGAGGTGAAATCCGTTTTCGGATTTCGCGTTCGATTGGGAAATCCAGATTTAGATTTTAAATCCGGATTTCCCAATCGAACGCACCCTAAATTAAAAATAATTAAACTAACCAATTAAAAAAAAAAAAAAAAAATTAAAAAAGCTTCTTGATCACACGAGGCTTCCTTCCACGTCAAAGATGGAGTTTTAGTCCACACCGTAATTTTTAGGGAGTTATTATAACTCCAAAAATGGAGTAAAAATTTTAGGTACAGGATAACCTCTTTTTGGGCGTTACTTTAACTCCTAATTTAACTCCGAATTTGGGGTCATTTTTACTCCTGAAAAAGAGTTCTTTTTACTCCCAGTCTCGAGTTAAAATAACTCACAAATGGGGTTACTTTTACTCCTTACATGGGTTGTTTTTACTCTTTTTGGAGTTAATTTAACTCTGAAAGTGGCGTAAAAATGTTAGGTACAGGATAACTCCTTTTTGGGGGTTATTTTAACTCCTCAATGTCTGAGGTCACTTTTACTCTTGAAAAAGAGTTCTTTAAACTCCTTTTTGGAGTTAAAATAACTCGCTTAAAAATAACTCCACTGTAAGGACTTAAATTAGCCCCACTAGAGGAGTTATTGTAACTCCTTGAAAATTACTGTGCAGAGTATTATTAAGTTAAGTAAATGGCTCTCGCGTGTATATCCGCGCTTAGGGAAGGTCAATTGCCAAAGAGTTGATGGCAATTCAGTGGTTATGGGTCATGCAAGATGGCGGTTGTGTCCGTCGATTTATCGGAATTTTTCTAAATTTTTCTCAAAATCTCATTGAATTTTCTGTTTTAATTAATCTATTTTAGCTCCGTAACTCAATACATAACCTGGCTACGTAAAAGTTCGGAAAGGTTCTTGAAGATAAACTGAACCTACAGGCTCGGATCCTGCTTAATTAGTCATAAATTAAACCACTTTGTTTTTTTTTAATCACCTGTAAATTTTAATGGTACAATTAAAATTCTTATTATTGTTGCTTTTGTTGTTATCATCACGTGGTATTTCGGTCGTTTTAAACTATTAACCACCTCAACAATGTAGATATCAGCAATAAATCAAAAGAACAAAATCTTATACCTTCTCCTAGGAAAATTGCTGAGGGTATGGAAATGTTTGCGTTATCTTCTCCACCAGAGAAATTTGTTTCGCTTGCAGAGAAACTGATAACTCCTTTGGCGTTCGTTGATATTCGTTCGATCTTCATCGCTTAAAGAGAAATAGTAATTTATTAAATAAATAGACACACAAGAAACATTATTATTTCAAATGATAATGAAAATAAACTAGAATTAACTAATTAATGGACGACAAGCGACTCTCTTTTATTTTCTTGCGTTCGACAACAGGAGAACGCTGCTTAAACTCAACCCCGGCTTAAGACTTATGTTTATCACAACATGACCGCAGTTTGGTTTTTGTTCTTTTTAAACTGAGTACTATTTTTAAGCAGAAAGAAACTCGATTTTCATATTTTGATGGTATATTGTTCTCATCTTCCAAATTTGATCTAAGCCAGTTGGGTTATTGATGAAGAATTTAGTCGGGGATTGGAGCCAATCAGAAACGGCGAAATACTTTCAATGAAAAATAAGATAAGATAATAAGATGCACTTGGGAGGATTAATTCAACCTTCTCTCTTTCACCACTCACCAAAATATTTTTGGGAAATGATCTCGCTTCCATTAGCTTTGTAATGAATCTTGCCGTAGTCAATTGCAAATGACTCCAGTTCTTGAGTAGCTACCAATAGGTTAACGTCCTTCTTTTTTGACTGGTTACTTATTATATATTTGAAAAGTTTACTGGTAATGTTTGCTGCATCCTATAATTAAGGAGAAACGATAAATATTGTTACGTATTTGTGATACAAAGCGGTTCCAGATCTTGTTTATGTGTTTATGGTATAAAGGTCTTGAATTTTCTTTGATGACTTTAACTATGCTGTGATACTGTAAAATACGCTCGGTTCGGTTAAAAGTTAACAATTCATGACCAACGATGACATTTTTTAAAGTACAGCACGCATTCAACGCTCGTGGTCCTTATCGGTTGCTTTCTGACGGTCACACTCCGTGGGTCTCCATCTTCGTCCCCTTCCAAATTACGATTGGTCCTACTCGTATAAATCATTATTACAATTATCTTACCCGTATTGAATCCTTCACTGTGACATTCAGAGCTCTCATTTCTGAAAAGTATTGCTGCAACTAAAACGAGGTCAATATGATTTGAATATCAGACAGTGAGTTTGTTTAGCTTTTGATGTCACCACTTATTATTACGTAATTTTTTTTCCGAATGTTACAACATCACCACAATGTACATTGACTAGTGAGTGGATGCGTACATACCATGTCTTCAGGAGTTTGTTGCTTCTCTGGTTGAGATGAGTTCGTTCCAGAAGCTTCTATGGTAGCAGATGGGGTTGTTACTGCCAACGTTTGTGTTATAACAAAACGTCCCGTTGTCATTAGACTTCTTGATAAGAATTCGTTATCAGCTATTACCGTTCTTAGTGATCCTGTATCATTTGATGTGCTCGTTGTTGTTACTGCTGTTGTTGTTTTAATTGCTGCTTCCATTGTTGTTTTTGTTGTTACTGTCGCCACTGTGTTCGTTAGGGCTGTTGTAGTTGCTGGAGTTACAGTTGAGATTTGATGCTTTTCTAAATTATCTGCCACAGTCTTTGTAGTTACGTACAAAAAGGTAGGTGGTATTTGGGCTGTTACAGTTATTAGCGAATCTTGAAATGAAGAACTTTCCTTTAATACAGTTTCTGCTGATACAGGATAATCTACAAATCAATGATCATAAAACTGGTAGTTTAAACTTCACGAATTCTTACTAATACATGATGATCAGGCTCACGCTGATATTCTACTCCTTCATCACTGGATTGTCTTTAGTTAATACTTTTAATTGCTATAATACAGAAATAAAAATATCGGTCGTTCAACCGTCTAATCAGAACCACTCGTACATACAGGGGCTAAAGGAGGGTTCAATGTTGGTTTCCCCACACACACACACACCCACTATGAAGCATAACGCTTTATAACTTTAAAGATGCAGCTGTATCGTCTGACGGAGATATATAGGATTATCGTAAAATTCCGAAAATAAGATTCTCCATGTATAAGCCCCCCAAACCGCTAATGCAAAAAAACCCTCCGTTAAATCGCCCCTCGAAGTATAAGGCCAGCTCAATCGATTTTAAAACACAAATTTGCCTCCTTAGATAAGCCCTTCCGATTATAAGCCCCTCCAAAAATAAGCCCCTCGAAAAATAAGCCCCTCGAAAAGGGCCTCTGAAAAATTTAAGCCCCGGGGCTTATTTTCGGAATTTTACGGTAGTATAATGCTAATGTTGGCTTAGGGGAGGGGTATGTGAGCAGTTTCCCAAACACGTATAATGATCCCAAATTTGTATCATGCCTCGCCCCATATAAGGTAATCCTGAAACTTTCACTCGTGGAATTCGGAATCCTGGGCTTTGAAAAGTGGAATTCAGCTCAGAAATCCAGAATCCCGCTAATGACCAGAACCTGTGACTCAAAGTTCCAAAGCATGGAATCCAGGATTCAAGACTGTCTTGGATCGTCTTGGATTAATTCATCCTTACATGGGGTGACATGCCACATCTCACGCATCGTTTCAATCCTCTAAAACACTCTTAGACTAGCGCCCTTTGCCACTTGCAATACCTTGTTCGCAAATGTATTTTAACGTAACTGTCGAACACTTTCTTGCTTCCAATTGTGTGCTATACTTTT